>JAINUW010000526.1:0-321268 GCA_020205615.1 Panax quinquefolius
TAAAGAATTTGTTGTTGAATTTCCTCATCGAGGACATTTCATTAAGTTTCGTTTTAATTTTGATTTGCATTTATTAGTGAAGTGTCCTGTTTTTCCGCATTTATATCATTGTATTTTAGACTTATCTTTTTTATTATTGCTCTTTCTCTTTTTAGTAGATTTTTCAGGGGTTTTGTTCTTAAATTTCTTAGAAGAACGTCTTCGGTAGTATGAGGATTAACGGGTTTTATAACACTTTTTATTTTCGTTGCATATTTTATATAACTTTTTGCAACGACTATTAACATGTTGCAGTACTACTACTACTACTACTACTACTACTACTAATAATAATAATAATAATAATAATAATAATAATAATAATAATAATAATAATAATAATAAAACTTTATTGAATATTACTTAATATAATGGTTAATAATAATAATAATAGTTACTACCAATAATAATAATAATAATAATAATAATAATAATAATAATAATAATAATAACACTACTACTACTACTATTACTACTACTACTACTACTAGTAGTAGTAGTAGTAATAAATATAAATTAAAGATAAATTTATATGAATATTTAGAGATAAATTTATAAATATTTATATGAATATTTGTTTATATATATATATATATATTAAAATATATATAGTTATAAATATTTATATGACGTGATATTTTATATTGTAATTTGACATGCGTTAGCTGCTGACGTGGTGTCTATTAAAATTTTCCCAAAAAATTACCTCTCCTCGTATTCAAACTTGCAACCTCTTAATTGGAACATTGGTCATATGACCACCCGAGCACCACGAGCCTATCTGTTAGTAATTTGCAAGAATTAATATTTATATCAAAACATGAGATTGAATGTATATATTTGCTATTCAAAACTGAGTCCTATTATACATTCAATTAGTGGGGGACTCTTATTTTATGTTATGGGATCGAGTTTTTTTATAAAAAATAGAACATATTTCAAGTTAAAAAGAAAAAACATAATTACCCTTGTATATAAAGAGACTAAATAAATAAGATTTTAATGCATAAAATATTGGTTTTAATAAAAAATTAAAAAGAAAAAATGTAAATAAATAAGATTTTAATGCATAAAATATGATACTATATCTTAAATTCATACCATAAATACAAGACTAAATACTCTATAATTTAGTAAATACATAAATAATATGTCCTTAAAATTCATAAAATTTGCAAAGAATATTCTTTTTGTGAAATAGAGTGAGTAATATTTATGATTATAATGTCTAATTTAAATTAATTCTCATAGTTCTAAATTTTACAATTTTGAAATCTATTCCAAAAGTCAAAATAAAACTCATTCAAAGGAAATGAACAAAAAATTACTTATTAAGAATATATATTTCAGCAATGGTCGACTTTGCATTTAACCTGTATATAGATGGTAATAAAATTTATCTAATACACAAAAAATATAACATAAGGCGCAAAAATATCACAGCTAGGTTTGGAACCTAAGACCTATAGGTTATTGGACCATTAAGCTACCACCGAGCCATTCTAATTTATTAGTTAACTAAACCACCGCCATAACTTGTAGCAGTGAGCGAACATAACACATGAAGCAAATGAGGGCAAATGAGTAATTTCTCGTATCGCCACAACTGTAGTGGCAAGGAAAAATCCACTTCAATCCGTGTCATCCAATGTTACGATTAACGGTATAGATTATGGTTGTTGAAATAGTACCGTGATAACCGATTGCTAAGAATGGGGGTATATATATATATATATATATAGTCGTGTATATTTATATTTGTGCGATCTATCAAAATTAAAGGCCGCTTTTTGCATATTTATTTTTGATTTTTGATTTGGGAGACTAAAGTAATCTAATCTACTAAAGTAGGTGTAATTACTAAAGTAAGTTTAATTACTGTCGCTACAACTTGTAGCGGTAAGACTTTTATTTTTCAATCTCAACCATTAATTATATTGATCAATGATGGAAAATCGATGAAGATGGTGGTTCTTTGGAATAAGTACTCTAACAACCAGTTGCACATTTAATTGAACCTATATATATATATATATATATATATATATTAATAACTTATATTCAATAATTAATAAGTCACATATATATATATAAATTAATTATATATATATATATAGTACTAACTTGTTACAAATTTTGTACTTTCAAAATTTACTTGCGATAACAGGATGCAATAACAATGGATAATATAATTTTATTATTAAAATGTGTTAGGTTCAATTAATTTAGAATTAATGAACTATACTTTAAAATTTATTATTTTTTTCTTATTCTATTTATAATTGTAATTAGAGCATTCATTTTAAAATTAAAATTTATAATTTCAAAATGATGAAAAGTTATTTGAATTGTAATTTAGATTATTGATTATTGTATTTATTAAAAAAAAATTAACATTCATTCATTAATCTATTATTAGAATAAGAAAAAAAGCAGATAATCGAATTAATTAAGCCGAATCAACCGAAATAATCTAACCGAATCTCTGAATATTCTCATCCTAAACCCAGGAAAGGCACCACTAAAGACAAAAATACTAAATAGACAACACTTAAATAACAACGTTTTTTAACAAAACGTTATAGATACATATAAAAAAACGTTATCTATTTATAAAGACAATTTTTAATTTTAAATAAATAATATTTTTTTTAAAAAAAACATTATGTATATAAAAAATACGGAGCAAAAATTTGAGCTTAAATGAAAACTTAAAATTAAATCTGCTCCCTTTCCTCAATTTCCTTTCTAGCTCGCCGTGTGTCTTCGTCTCTCATCTCTTTCTGTTTAGCCTCTTTTCGTTCCATCTGTAAAACAAAAGCTAGGGTTTTCCTAGATTTCCTGTAACTCTCAAATCTCTAGATCCATGGCAAAGAAAAGGGGAGGGCACACCTTTAACACCGATCGACAGTTGGTTTAACGAAGCACAGAGTGAACCTTAGCACCTAGAGAAGCTCGACGATTGAACCGGAACATCTCTAAGCTTGCATCTGATTTGGGGTGCTTCTTCGAAGAAGATGAAGCGAAAAGGACAAACATCTAAGGGTAAAAGTAAAACCCTTTTCACAGTGAGTCTTGCTCGGCATAGGTATGTGCTTAAGAAGATTCGTTTTGCTCGGCAAACGGAGCGCTGCAGGAGATCTGCTCATCAAGAGGTAGGGCTGAATTTCGATTTCATCGTGCTGAATTTGACCAAGCACTCTACTTATCTCATCTACAATTCCTCACTCTTCTTTAGCTCTGTTGTTCAGCTCAGTATCGCCACAAATATGGCCGTGACGAGGTTTGTTACTTTGTTTTTCTATCATTACCCTTCCATATTCAGCTTTTTTCGTGCACTTTTAATTTGCTATACATATAAGCTTGTCAGCAAGAATGACAAGGAGGATATGAAGAGGGAGATTCAGATTATGCAGTATTTGATTGGGCAGGAGCAATGTTAAAAGGCAACTGATTTTGGGCTGTCTGTCTTCATAGAAGAAGGTGAATTTCTGGTCCTCTCGAGTTTTGATTTGTAGTTATTATTCTTAAAAGGTGTGTTATGTTTTCTGTTTTTGAATATTTAATATCCATTACATGGAGGATCTTTCTCGGAAATGGTTGATAATTTTGTATGGATGTGCATATATGGAAATGGTTGATAATTTTTTATGGATGTGCATATATGTCACCGCTTTCAATACTACAGGCTATATTACCTAGAAGTATCAATAAGCTTACAATTAGCAACATCCTTACTGTATCAAAGCGGCAAATTGTACTTAATTGATAACTCTGTAACAAATAACACATTGATCTATGTGTGGAATTGTTAGAGTTATATGGTTAGCGAAGCGCCCTTCAACCATGTTATATATATAAGAATCGAAAATTTGTAATATAAAATCATTGTACGGGTGGAAATTACTCTTGGTTGGCTTAGTTTTAGTCTTAATGAGAGCAGCAAAATCTTCCAATTTACATGCAATGATAGTGGTCAACCATTTGGATTGTTATAATGCTCGTGACAAACCTTCAAACACTGACACACCAGTAGTTCACCACCATTTGTGTCTATAGAAAAACAAGTCCCCCCTATGAAGGTCCCCTAGAGTGAAATGATCTTGACCAATAATTGAAGCTATTACCTTCTTGTGGATTTCTTGTTTAATAATTTAGTTGTGGCTTCTTCTGGTCTTCCACTTATATACATTTTCCTTTTAAACCTTTCATATTTGAAATAAAATAACTAATTCAGTTTTTATATTGCTATATCCATATGAATACAATCTTCAAGGTTCTGATCTTTTGGAAATCTAATTTCAGGGAAGGTGTACCATGATATAGTTGGTAGTGCTTATTATGTTGCTCCAGAAGTATTGTGGCGTAGTTACGGAAAAGAAATTGATATCTGGAGTGCAGGAGTTATTTTGTATATTCTACTCAGCGGAGTACCTCCATTTTGGGCTGGTAAAGACAACATTAAAAGTCTGTTGTAATGCATTTTTTGTTGTTGCTCAGATTTTGGGTTTTGGTTTTCTATTATTATATTTTTAGTTCATTGATGGATGATATTGTGCTGTTGAGGGTTAATCTTTGGAAAAATAAATTTATATACTAATATGGGTAGTAGTGAATGCCTGCATTATCAGTCATTAGGAAGGCTAAAGCTCATTATTAGATTTTGATTAGAAGGAAGCTGAAGTAGAAATAATTTAGTGGATTACCTTTTAAACTAAGTTCCTTTCCTTGTGCAGAGCTGTTTCATTGTGAGGAATCCTTGTGCAGAGCTGTTTCCTGGGCAGTTGCCCATTACAGCTAAGATGTCAAATGCACACTTGACTATGGTCAGGAGTACAATATTTTTATCTTGTCATAAATCATAATTTGTTATTTTTCCCCTGGTATAGATTAACTTTATACTTTGATAACAAGTATGAATTTTTGACTTAATTGTAGGAAATGAGGCATTTGAGAAGCTGGGCACAATTGGTGTCTTGTAACCTCACAGCCTGTACTGAAATAAGTTCAGAAGATTTTGATGAGTCCCCTTCTTTAATCACCCTTAAAATTAACAACTCAACACAATAATTCCTTTTGCATAATAGTAGTTGGTGGGGTGCTATTTGTATTATCTAAAACTGAATATATATATATATATATATATATATATATATATGTGTGTGTGTGTGTGTGTGTGTGTGTAGGCTTTCAAATGTTATTTTTTAGGTTCTTGGTTGCTAAGACTTTTTAGTGCTGGGTGTTTTTGTTTATCCTGCCCTGTAATTTGTATTTTGTGCTGGATCATAATCATAGTTCTTAATGGGATAATATGAATGCACCTAAGACCACTTGAGTTTTGATGTTGGACTCGAGTGAATTATATGGCATTTGTTCTAAACAGTTTGTATCTTCCCTGTATACTGTTTACGGCTACGGCATTTTGACTCTTATTTCAATGCTTTTGCAAATGTAAATTATCCCAGACAAATTGAGGATGGAGGTGCTTAGACTTGCTTGCTTGTGTTCCTATGCATGTTCAACCATATTAAAAACAGTAGCAGCTGCTTTATTTAATTTTTGTTTTTGATTTGTTTAACCTTTCAAGAAAATTCTTCTTTTTCGAATTTGTAGTTGGCAGGAAATTGAGAAGACATCATCCTAGAAGTGATGATATGACTTCAACATCATGCCTTCATTTTTTATTAGATGTGTGGCAACTGAATTGGGGTAACTACTGCTTATAATGCATTTAAATAATTGTAGCACTTAAGATCATGTGAAATTAAAAAAGTTCAAAGTTATTAACCACTTAAGGTTCTAACTTTGAGTTAGTTATTCTAATCCAATTCTTCTGTCTTCCATATTTTTCTAACAAATTGATGGCATGCAGTCATTAATTGGACACTTTGATCTGGATCCGAATCGTGTTTTTGACATTGTAAGTTACCCCTTCATTATAGTCATCTAATATATCTAGGACTTGTCAGAACAAAAAAATTGGTTTAAAGTCCACTAATAGTAAACATTTTTTTTCCTGCAAGGTATTACTGCTATTGCTGGAATAGTCTGCATTTAGTAATCATTGGGAAAAAAATGTGAAGGTAAAGGTAAGGCTTCACCACCGTTGGCATGATGCAGTAATGTATCACTCCCACGAGAAACTGTTACTTAATTCACTTAGTCATATACCTACAAACTAATGAGAACCACAGAAAGGATGATCATGCATAAGCTTGCACAAATATTTGGCTTCGGCACAACTAACTTTAAGCAAACAATAATGAGGTGGGAAATGTTACCTGAATTTAGGAGTACTTAGACAATATATTATATATGCACCTCAAACTTTTTCCACATTTAGTTGGATAATTTATTATTTGCTAGCCAGCTTGGACAAGCTTGCATACAGCCCTCGGCTTCTTCTCATCAGGTCCCAAAATGGTTGAGAAATTTCTCAAGGGATGACTTCAGGAAGGTTTGTACTTTAAATTCATTCACCTCAGCAGTATTAGTTTCCTTAACATTATTATGTTATGTTACTTTGACCAACAGTTGGTTTTATGTGCATAATAGCAATTTGTACATGTCTGTAGTTCATAGTGCTTATGGCCCCTTCTGCATACAGTATTTTGTTTATTTTTTTTTACTTGAATAAATGGCAGATTTAAGCCTCACCATAACAATTTTATTTTGAACTTCGATTGGTATTGTAATTAGCAGAATTTTCCAGTAATAATCTCCACATATTCGTTGGTATTGTAATTAGCAGGATTAGTTGGTTTCCTATGTGTGACACAAGCAATGCAACTTGAATTGGCTCAAAACTGGGGAATTAAGTAAGAGGGTCTTCTCGATAATACAAACTATACTGCATTTTGCCTATTCACATTGTTAGTCCTCTGTTATAATTTAATAATTTGGTCCTCATTGCGGTTCTAAATTTTAGAGCTACAGTTCTATACGATCAGCCTCCTGAGTTTTTTCATCCTACTTCACTCGAAGAGAAGCACAATGTAAATCGTATTTATATCTCAACTCACACTCAAGAGTACATTGACTTGGCAATTTAAAATTGGACTGTGGATTCTAGTTGTTTTGCAGGATTAGTAAAAATCTGGATGAGTCTTATGGTCTTCAAGACTGCATCAGCAATGGTATTGTACTTGAGAAATTCGATTTTTCAATTCTATGTCTGGTGAAGTTGTGCAAGAGCAGAGAGTCTTACTTGGATATTTACACACATTTGTGATTTGTATAAATGACAGGTACAGATGGATATGATTTAAATGCTACTTTATTTACAACCCAGGTTGGCATGATATAGTCTTGAATCAGAATAGGCCAGCACTCATAGTTAGCAGTACAAGCTGGTGAGTTCTTACTGAACTAGCTGCTCATTATATATATGTGTTATGTATGAGCTCTATGTTTGTAGTACTGATTTCGAGGTGAATATAACCTTTATATTTCTGGTGTTTATTATTTTCTCTATTTTATTCTAGTGATGCATCATACCATTAATGGATTTAGTATTGGAATGTTCATATTTTGTTGGGAATCATAGTAAACTGTTTCTTGTCTGCCTTGTGACAGTTATGTCCCATTTGCATTACCAATCCTAGGGATATGGCGTTTGGTTGTGGACATCAGGTATCACTGTCAAAAGGTTTTTGGTTTTTATTTTTAGAGAACATGACTAGAGTGTATCTTCAAGTTTTCTTTTTCGTTCTTCTTTGCAGACTTGTTGTGAATGTGGACAAGACCTTCATCTCTGTCCTATATGTCGAAGCACCATCCAGACTAGGATAAAGCTTTATTAAATATGCTCTAATGATGACCTTCGTTTTATGCTCTGTATATATATTTTCTTTTAGTGATCAAAATAGGTTGATCTTTTCATCTTCCATTTGTATTAAGTTATTGAATAATGCAGTTTGGGTAAATTTAGCACTTTTTCTTGACTTTGCTATTATTTTACTGACTTTGCTATTATTTTTAAATATGTGCAAGAGGACTGCTTCTACGACCTGTCTTGCAATACTGGGTATTAAATTTTCGTGTTACGTTTACGGAAGATAAGGGACGAAATTATGAAGTGTACTCTCTCTATATATGTAGATATATACTTTGATTGACGAACTGTGGTAGTTTTAGATGGCTAATTGTAAATATAATGAATGATTATGTAATGGATGATTTTATTAAGTTAATAATATTTTAATTTTTTGTATTTTTGTCATTATTTGTTATGGGTACATTGAGTTAGCCAGGTACACAAAAAGAATGTCAAATTTTGATTTGACAACAATATAATTCGATTACCAAAGCATTGAACAAGTTTTAATATAAAGACAATTTTTATACATTTAGCAACAAATTTTCGTTGCTAATGGCATTAAAAATATATAATATTTGAAACGAAAATTAATCTAATAACAACGGATAGGATATTGTTAATAATACTAACATAAAAGCAACATTTTTTATCGTTGCAAATTATATCAACTTTCATTGCACATAAAGAAACAAAAACATATAATGTCGTTAATCGACGTCTTTCGTTGCTATTGAAAATAACCAAAGAACAAACATTTTCGATTCTTGATTCAAAGATAATGTCGTTGCCAAATAATATAATCAAGAACGAAAATCGTTGCTAAAAGTTTACATTTCAACGAAAGCATGTTTAAGCAACAATTTTCATAATTCTTTAACGAAAAATGAAAATGTCGTCAGAATTGAGTGTCAATTGCAACGAAAATACATAGTAGTCGCAAAAAAAGAGAGTTTATTTCGATTTGCCAATTAGCATGTTTTTGCAACGAAATGGGATTTTTAGTAACAAAATTTTAGTTATTACTCGCAACAATATATTTTGTTGCTAAAGGATCGATGTCTCGTAAGAAAACCAAATTTCGTTGTAAAATGTATTATTTTTTGCAACGATAAAAAAACGTTCATTCATGAACAATTAGCAACGCTTCATTCTTGTAACGAAAAGACGTAACGACAAAGAAAGTCGTTGCCAAAACTCTTTGCAACGAAATTTGGCAACTTTAGTTGCGAAAATCGGTTGTTCTTTGAAGCACCATTTGTTTGTAGTGGTAATTCTTTGCATAATATCTATCATATTATTGATTCAATTATTGTCACAAAGATTATCATACATAATATTTATTATTATTAAATCAATAATTGAGACAACAAAGTTATTCATATTATTATTTGCAATATTGATAATGTTCAGAAAGTTACTGTCGAGAAGAGGTTTGAGTCACCTAATTGGCGGCTAATAGGAGAAATCCTTATCGAAAAGCCTCCTCTTTCACAGGAACGACTTGGTTGTTAAATATTGTGAGTTATAATATTAATAATGAATAAGTTTTGTGTTGATTAAAGATGAAATTGATAGTTCCATTGTGTTGGAATTATTAGTGTTAGTGGAAATCGATATTTATTTTGATAATAATTGATGTCTAAAAGTTATATTGACTAATCGGGTAATTAATCGGATAAATGAGCAATTAATTGCTATTAATTCACATGATTATAACTATTTGTTCACATGTATGTATTTATTGATTCACATGCATGTTTATTAAGGGAGGTGGTAAAAGATTGATAATACTTGCATTACTAAATTAAAAATGAAGGTATAGATGAAGGTACTATATTTGAAATTATTTTTTCACATGTATAGAACTATTGAGTCACATGATTGTACTATTAATTCACATGATATACTATTAGGGGAGGTGGTGCAAGTTTGATAATACTTGCAGGACTAAATTAAAAATAAAGGAAAAGATGAAGGTATTATACTATAATATTTTGAGCCCCAAAATGTGCAATTATCGAAACTATATTTTTCTATAAATAGAAGCTCACTCTTCCTTCATTCTCACCAATTCACTAAGACTCACACGAGCATTTATTGAGAGAAGCTATAGAGAGAGCGTAATAGAGAGAAAGAAGAAGTGAAAGTCTAATCACCTCACTATTCTAGTATCCAATCTTCTTCTGACGTAAGGGGTATTATTTATTTCATATTATGAAGAAATATTATTTTTGGTATTCGTATGAATATTATTTTCGTAAAAAATATCATTTTTGTTCAATATTCATTGTCTTCGTTTAATATTCGCAAGGAATATTATTTTTCGTTCAATATCCGTAAGGTATGTTATTTATTTCTTATTCTTAAAGGGTATTATTTATTTCATATTCGAAGAGATATTATTTTTCGTATTCATATGAATATTATTTTCGTTCAATATTCGTAAGGAATATCATCTTCGTTCAATATTCATAGGAATATTATTTTCGTTTGACAGTCGTAAGGGGTATTATTTATTTTATATTCTGAAGAGATATTATTTTTCGTATTCGTATGAATATTATTTTCATTCAATATTCGTAAGGAATATCATTTTCGTTCAATATTCATGGTCTTCATTTAATATTCGTAAGGAATATTATTTTCGTTCAATATTCGTAAGGGATGTTATTTATTTCTTATTCGTAAGGGTTATTATTTCTTACTATTCACTCGAATATTATTCACTTGGGTATTTGGGATACTTTTTATGCCGGGGTACTATTCATGAGATACTATTCTCGAAGTACTATTCACAGGCTACTATTCACGGGGTATTATTCACCCAAAAAATTGATTTCTTTTCCGTCCAAATTATTTTTGATACATGAATATTATTCTTGAATTTTACTCCACAAAGCAGTATCATGTTGACAATTTGGATATTTTTAGACTGGATAAATTTAAAGACTTTAATATTTATCCTTTATTTCGTTTGATTAATGCTTATATCATTGTCATCATTCTCATACTTATATTGTGATAAAAGTCTTTCTTTCGCATACGTGCAAAGATGGACTGTTGATTATTGGTTTTACAGTTGTATATCTTTGGCTTACGTGCAAAGATAAACTTTTGATTATTGGTTTTACAGTTGTATATCGTTGGCATATGTGCAAAGACGAACTGTTGATTGATAGCTTTGGCCCGTAGTGCAAAGATGGACAGGTGTATAACATGATCATGACCACTAGTGATAATCACAAATATCCTTGGCCCGTAGTGCATGGATAATTTGATGATGTGATTGGCAGGATCAGGACCATTAGTTAACAGTTGAATGTCTTTGTCCATAGTGCACTGACAGACAATTGATTAGTATGATCGTGACCATTGGTTGTATAGTTGAATATCTTTGGCCCGTAGTGCTAGGTAGACAACTGATTGGTATGATCATTGTTATTACATTTGAATATCTTTAGCCTTTGGGGTAAGGATATTGAGTAAACGTTCTATTAAGCCTTTGTGGCAAGGAGAAACTGTTGGTTTACATGATTATAAATATGAATTGTGGATTTAACTATAATCTTTGGTGGTTCAGGTGAAGACATGTGATGAGAGTTCTTTTTGTCTTGGGTATAACAAAGAACTATTGATGAGTATTACAGGAATGAAATATTAAAGATTGACTCTTAATCTAGAGGAGATAGTAGACATTATGTTCTACTTGACTCTTCTAATAGATTGCTTATTCCTCTGCAGTTGTTGATCTAAAACTTGTTGTCTATTGTATTCTATCAGTTGTTATGCTGTTGAAGGCTAAGGATAATTTATTCTGCATTATCTTAGTCATAATATTTCTTACTAGGCTAGTTGAGCTCACCCTTTTCTTTCACTGTTCTCTTCAGGAAATGATAATATAGCTGAGACGAGTCGGGGAATGGAGTGATGGTCCGAGATAGTTGCATTAATAGTCCTCACTATTCTGTGAAATAGTGTGATAATAAATGAGGACTTATTTTGAGTTTGAATACTGTCTAGAAGACAATATTTGTATTAAAACTCACAGCTCATGTTATATAATTAAGTTTGTATTTGTATTCAGTATCATATATTTGGCGACCCAAGATGGGTGATGTATACCTATTTTGGGGGCATCACAGTTGGTATCAAAGCTTAGGGATATGATCCCTAGCTAAGATGTGAGGCTAGAACTAGGAGGGGAGAGATGGGTAATTCCTTCGCTAGTATGACCTACCTAAGTTTATTTGTTATTTAATTGGTTAAATTCCGAATATCTGAGGATAATATGTGGCATGTCAATTAACCCTTATTTTGAAACTATATTCTAGAATGATATCTGAAATACAGAAGATGAGAAATGGAAAAATCATGATAGAGAGGAAATAACCGGAAAGGTACAATCCGAAAAAAAAGCAAGGTATTCCCATCTCTTCAAACTACCAGGTACGTATATTTCGAGGGCAAAATTTCATAAGGAGGGGAGATTGTGAGATCCTGATTTTTATGAAATAAAAATATTCAATTTTTCTATTTTGGTAAATAGTTAAATTGATAAAAATTTAAAGGTAAGGGTGATATTTGAAAATTTTGCAAAGTAAGCAAGTTGTTATAAAATATTAGTTGTGTCGAGAAATATTCGTTTGGTCGAAGAATATTCTTTTTGTTGGAGAATATTCGTACGATGACACAATCATTGGTGGACCCCACAACGGAAGTATTGTCGTAGTTAGAAAAGCGTAAATATCTTTTATAAAAATAATGGCGAAAGTTTTACCGTGAAACCTGCTGAACTACCCGTAGTAGTAAAAGTACAAAGAATCTGGCGTGGTTGCATAGTAGCACTACACGGTATTGATTATTGATGCTTACGTGAAGTCACCGCTTATACTCAATTATTGCTATAGTAATTGCGATAATATCTCTCATATTATCGATTCAATTATTGTCACAAGATCATCTACATAATATTTATTATTATTAAATCAATAAGTGAGACAACAATGTTATTCATATTATTATTTGCAATATTGACGATGTCTAGAAAGTTACATCGAGGAGAGGTTTGGTCACCTAATTGCGGCGCCAATAGGAAGAAATCCTTATCGGAAAGCCCCTCTTTCACAGGAACGACACAGTTGTAAAATAGGTATACATCACCCATTCGAGTTGATTGTCAATACATGGTACGTAAATAATTACAACTTTATTAATACAACATATAAACTGTGAGTTTAAATACAAATATTATCTTCTAGATAATATCTATACCCAAATAAATCCTCATCACAATTATTTATACATTATTTTACAAAATGGTGAGGACTACTAAACAACTCTCTCTATAACCATCATTCCATACCCCACTCATAATCGCTACATACTCGCTCATTCTCCCGAGAGAAGAAAAATGGAACAAAAAGGAAAAGGGTGAGCTCAACTAGCCCAAAGAAGAACATTATGACTAAGATAATATAAAACAAATTATCGTTAGTCTTCAAACAGGAAAATCTGAGAGAATATAATAAACAACAAGTTTTAGATCAATATTCGCAATGAAAAATAATAATTCATGTAAGAGTTACGTAGAGAATGAAATCTACTAGTATCTATGAATTTAACAAGTCCATCATCAAGATTTTTATCCGTAACATCAATCAATGCACATCTTGAATCATATATTCATCTTTGCACTACAAGCCAAAGATATTCATCAGTTGGTCATGTTCATCTCAACACCTGTTCATCTTTGCACTACGGCCAAAGATATTCATAATAAAATCAACCATCTTTGCACTACATGTGCCAAAGATATTCAAAGAATATCATCATTTAGGACCGAGGATGATGAAAAATATTTTTAAAGAAAACGAATCCAAAGGAAACAAAAGAACAAATATTAAGGATTCAGATTTTAAACAATCCAAGTTCAAAATACTTCATAAATAATCATATCAAGTAAAATTCAAGAATGATCAAAACATGGATACAATCAAAGCTAGTATCCATAATAGATATTTTGGACAAAAAAGGAAAAATTTAATTTTTCGATGAATAAAGGTCGATTTGTGAATAAAGTCAATATACATGAATATAATGTCAGACATGAATAGAACTCCCCTACACAAAAAGTTCCAAATTTGATTAAAAGTTCAAACCAATATTTAAGATAATGATATTGAAGAAAATAATATCATTTTAAAAAATAATATCCCTTACCTCGAAAAGAATAAGATTTCGGGCCGATTATCGAATAAAGTGTCAAGAAACTTACACCGTATAGCAACACTCAAAGTATCAAAATACTCACAAGAATACGCCAATAATATATAGAGAGAGAGAGAGAGAGAAAACTTCAGCTTTTCGTGTAATTTTCAATTCTAACCCAAGACCCTATTTATATAGAAAATGCTTAGAACACCAAAAAGCAAAAAATTTAATAAAATATTATAATAATTACAAAATTTTCCTACGCCCACTTTTTACTAATTGAACTCAAAGATTTTGCACATGTTTGTGTAGCCCACCAAACACAAAAAAACGTTTTTCTTATTTAAATTATTTTAAACTTCCAAAATCAATTATTTTAATTTTGAAACTTCAATAATTCATAATAAATAGCCCTTTTATCGTAAAAAATTCAAACCACATGTCCTTTCCATAGGAAATTTCATTTTCTACAACTTTGTAAGTTTAAGTTTTTCCAAATTCCAAATGTAAAATGAATCAAATCCACAAACCAAGCGATTTTATAAAGCTATAATCAAATTTCAACCAAGAATGGGGTCCACAAACATGAAAAACATGTTTTAAATATTTTTAGTAACAAAAATACTCCTCCTCCTCATATACTCATATATCCTACATTCATTGTAAAATATCACCATTATTATATTATTAAAATATAATAATATATTTAAATGAATTATTTTATCGTAAAAGATAAAATATTTATTTTCAACAATTGTCACATTAAAAATTTTCTCCATCTATATCCACATAAAATTAATATTTTCTCATCATATAAATCAATAATTAATTATTCACAAATAATATTATGTAATCACAATATCGACAACCGTCATAGCCTCAAGATAGAGGGGCTTTCCAATAAGGATTTCTCCTCATCGACGCGCAAATTAGATGACCTAACCTCTCCTTAGATGTAACTTTCTAGACATTGCCAACAATGTTATCCAATAATATTATTCAGATAATATGAATTATTGTTCGATAATGGAAAAATACGCAGTAATGACAATTATCAAACAACAAAGAATATAAAATATCAACGCAAACAATTATTGAATCAATAAAATAAAATATCGAATAAAGAATTATCGTAATAATTATCGAGTAAGTGTCTTCACGTAAGAATCAATAATCGTGCAATACCGCGTGCTACATCGTGTTTTAACCATTTAGTATTTCAACAAGATAATCTGTGAATAACTACGCCGTTATTTATAACTAACTTATTCTTGCTGCTTTTTTTCATCCAATCGCTTTCGTTATGGGGCCCACATAAGGTCATACCATTGCATTTAATATTCCCCGACAAAGAAGAATATTCCACCACCAAACTAATATTCCACAACAACAATGAATATTTTATAACCACTTGCTTATTTGAAATATTTACGATTTTTACCCATAACTAACCACATTAATCAAATCAACCCTTACTATTTCAAAATAATAAATAGAGGAATTTAAATTTTATTTATTAATAATTTGGGGTCTTACAACCTCCCTCCTTATGAAATTTCATCCTCTAAATCGACGATATACGGTGTGTTTCAAAAGGTGAGGATACTCGCTTTCATTTCCATTTCCAACTCCCGTGTCATTTCCTCTATAAAGACGGTTCCTCCATAAAACTTTAATTTGTGGTATGACTTTTGTGCGTAGGACATGCTCCTTCCTATCCAAGATCTTGATAGTACCTCCTCAGACGTTAAGTCTTCGCTATCTCATCCTGGTTCTAACTCAACTCACGTGGTTCGGGTCTTTCACATATTTACGAAGCACGGATATGTGAAAAACATTATGAACACGAGACATACTTGAGGTAACGCGAAGTCTATAGCTACATTTCCTACTCTGGCCAAGAATCAAATGGACCAATAAATCGTGGATCGAGCTTTCCTCATTTCCTAAATCTTGTAACTCCCTTCCATGGAGCTACACGCAACAATACGTGATCCCCAATACTAAATTCCACGCCCTTTCGATGAAGATCCGTGATAACTCTTTTGTCGATCCTGTGCCGCTTTTGTATACGTTGTTTAATCATTTGGATCTTTTTCGTAGTCATACGTATTCAACTCGGGTCCCAACAATGTTGCTTCACCCACCTCATCCCAACATATCGGGAGAGCTACACTTTCGGCCCATATAATGCTTCAAATGGAGCCACACCTATACTTGCTCGATAATCGTTGTCAGTAGGAGAATTCCACCAATGGTAAATACTTATCCCAACTCGCCTTTGAAGTCTAGGACACAGTAGTCTTAATAGATCTTCAAGAGTTTGAATAGTCCTCTCGATTGTCCGTCTGCTTTGAGGATGGTATGTCGAATCAATCAGAATCTGCGCCCATAGCTTTTTTGCAAGCTAACCCAAAATCTTGAAGTGAATCTTGGGTCACGATCCAAAACTATGGATACCGGCATGCCATGCAACCTCACAATCTCATTTACATACATACTAGCAAGACGCTCAAGGAATAAGTCTCCAGACGGCAAGAAATGTGCGAGACTTGGTTAATCTATCAACAATAACCCAAATAACATTTATGCCTTGAGAAACCGTGGGAAGACCCGTAACAAAATCCATGGTAATATGTTCCTACTTCCATTTCGGAATCTCAAGTGGTTGCAATGGACCCTTCAGCACTGATGCTCCGCCTTTACACGCCGACAAGTTAAACACATCGAGATAAACTTTGCAATCTCTCTCTTCATATTGTTCCACCAAAATGTATGTCAAGATCACGATACATTTTAGTACTTCCAAGATGAATTGCAAATGGTGTATTGTGTGCTTCCATCATGATCTCAGACTTCAAATCGTAATCGTTAGAACACAAAGTCCGAGTGGACTCAAGTATTCCTTCTTCATCGATTCTTGCTCGAATAACACCTTCTTGTACTTTCTTCTTCATAATCATCACCCGGTTCAGGGCTCGAGCAACTTTAACTTTCTCGATTAAAGTCGGGTTCTATACGATACTGACATCATTGCATGGGTCCCCTGAGTCTTGAATTCTATTCTCATCTTTTGTAAATCACACAAAATGGGCCTTTGGTTAACAACATCGCACTCGCTCCTCGCAGATGATCTTCTACTCAACGCGCCACTACCACGCTCGCTTTTTCCAGGATGGTATGAATAGTGTGGTCGTAGTCTTCAATAGCTCGAGCCAACGTCATCGCAGATGTCGAGTTCTTTTTTGGGTGAAGAAATATTTGAGGCTTTTATGGTCCGAATATATCTCCACTTTCTCCCCAGATAGATAGTGCCTCCAGATCTTTAGCGCGAAAACAATCGCCGCTAACTCTAGATCATGAGTAGGATAATTCCTCTCATATTTTTTAAGTTGTCGCGAGGCATAGGCTAGCTATGACTTTCCCACGCTGCATGAGAACACATCCTAACCCTTTGCTCAAGCATCATCAGATAATAAATCCATCCGAACCAGATGGTATTGTTAGTTAAAAAGTGCCAAATAAGTCTCCTCTTAAGCTCTTGGAAACTCTTCTCATGATTCCTCGCTTCCAAACGAATTTTGTATCCTTCCGAAAGTTAATGAGTTAATGGAGTAGCGATTCGAGAAAACCCTTCCACTAATCTCCGATAATAACCATTTAGCCTGTAAAGCTACGATTTTGGCCACCGCTTCTGGTTGTCCCTAACTTCAGATTGCTTCAATCTTCGCGGTCAACAGATACTCCATGTTTTGACACCACGCGCCCAAGGAATGCTACTTCCTCAAGCCGTAACTCTCGATTTCTTCAACTCGCATAAAGCTTATTTTCACGAAGCCTTTCGAGTACCAAATTTCAAATGGTGCTCATGATCTTCACGACTTTTAGAATATATGAGGATGTCATCAATAAAGACAACAACGAAACCGATCCAAATAATCCTTGAATACTCTGGTTCATCATATCCATGAAAGCCGCAGAGCATTAGTCAATCCAAAAGACATGACTAAGAATTCATAATGCCCGCATCGAAGTTCTCAAGGCGCCTTTGAATATCCTCGCCTAATCTTCAAACCGATGATATCCGTAACTAAGATCGATCTTTGAAAAGAATTGTGCTCCTTGAATCGGTCAAAACAGTCATCAATACGAGGTAGTGGATACCTATTCTTGATGGTGACATGGTTCAATTCCCGATAGTCAATATAAAGTCGCGATACTCCCGCTTCTTTCTTCTTTATTTAATAAAACAGAGCACCCCAAGGAGATGTACTAGATTTAATGAAACCGGATGTCCAACAACTCCCAGAATTGGACCTTTAACTCAAGTTCAATAGAGCCATTCGATATGGGGTTTTAGAAATGGGCTTTGTATGTGTTCAAGATCAATAAAGAATTCAACTTCACGCTCGGGGTAGACCGGAAGTTCTTCAGAAATACGCCAGAAAGTCAATAACAACAGAATATTATTCAAATTTGACGTGTTTTTATTCAAATCCATAACATGGGCTAAAGAAAGCTTGACATCCGCTTTTTCAATAAACGAATAGCTTTATGATTAGATATGATGTTGATTGATTTTAATGGTTTAGTTGCTTGAATTCAAACAACAAAAGTTGTTTAGGAATATGAAAACTAACAACCTTATTTAAAACAATCAATTTTGGTAATGATGAGTAGTTAACCAATCAATCCCTAAAATCACATCAAAAGCAAGTATCTTTAAAGAGATAAGGTCAATGTGTAAGTGTGATGGTGCCAACTTCGATTAGACAAGATTTATAAACAAGTGGATGTGGTGAAAGTTTCTCCTAACTGAGTCTCCACAGATAAGTCAAAGTCTAATTTCTCCTGAGTCAAGTTTAAACGCTGAGCACAAGTAGAGAGATAAATGAATGGGTAGCACCCAGATCTAGTAAGGTATAAACTTCACAAGAATTTATGATTAGCTTACCCGTGATCACCTCATTTGGGTTCTCGATTTTGACCAACCACGACAAACGCCTTTCCAGAACCGCTGATTTTGACTTTTCTCGGGACAACCTTTCGAGTCACCGTCCCCTCATCGAACTAGGTTTCGCCATCGCATAAATCTCGAAAGCGATATGTCCTTCCTTTCCACAATTATAGCATACCTTGAACTGCTCAGGCGCGGCCAATGATATGTCCCTCTTTCCCGATGATTAGTAGCAGATACGACCGGTGGTCGTTCTCCCCTTAGAACCAGCCATTGCCGGGCCGTCGCTGCCTTCACATGGTCATTGTTGAATCTCCTCTTTAAAATCTCCTCCGACTCGCTTCTTCTATTCTCACGGCCATGACTACCACCAGAGTGGTTACCATTTTTGTCCGCTTTTTTTTCTTTCTCCGCCGGTTATCGTTATTTCGTTGATCGCTATCTCCCAGATGATCCTCGTCAGGGGTCTCTCGGTTGAACGCATTTCGTTATCTCGCCTAATAATCGAGCCCCATTGACAACATCCAATAGAGAGAAAATTTATGAGAAATGAGATATCGACGATGCCGGGTTTCAAACCTCTCGTAAACATCCGCGGCCATACGCTCCTCATTCTCCACCAAATGAGGTGCAAACCTCGATAACTCGCAAACTTTGCCTCGCATCGACACCGCCATGTTATTTTGTTCCAGCCTAATGAACTCCACTTCCTTCATATGACGAATACTTTCGTGAAAGTACTTGTCATTGAAAAGTTTTCAAACGCTCCCAAGACATGCCGAAAAGGGCCGATGGGTACGCTTCATAGATTCCCACCAAAGAATCGCCTCATTACTTTAACATAAAGGTGGCGAATGGAACCTTCGTTTCTCTCCGCATCCCAAGACATCGAATATCTTGGTGATTTGTTTAACCCACGCTTCCGCCTTTAATCGGATCCCGCTTTTCCCTGCACTCGTGGTCCCAACTTCGAATCGCTTTGGGTCGTGAAACCCGTGAATTACTATCATTTCTCCTCAGATTTTGAACACGAGTCTCCTCGCCTCGATTTTGCATGAACCGCAAGAAGCTTCTAAACATCCCATCGCTCATCATCTGCTCAATGGTGTTGTTTCATGGAGGAACATTGTCACCGTTCAGACGCTTCTCCTCGTGAAAGAAAGCGCCTCCACTGGCCTCATTTACTCCATCGCTAATATTCTCACCGACATTCTCAAATCGCCATAAAACAAGGGTTAATTAAGGAAATCAATATATCACATAATATCCCTATATACCGATCAACTAACAAATAAGCTTAGTAAGACACACTAGCAAGGATTTACTGCTCTCCCTCCTAGTTCTATTCCCCGATCTCCGCCAGAGATCATATCCCTAAGCTCGATACTAACCGTGACGCTCCCAAAATAGGTATACATCACCCATTTCGAAAGTTGTCAATATATGGTATGTAAACAATTACAACTTTATTAATACAACAATAAACTGTGAGTTTAAATACAAATATTATCTTCTGATAATATCTATACCCAAATAAATCCTCATCACAATTATTTATACATTATTTTACAAAATGGTGAGGACTACTAAACAACTCTCTATAACCATCATTCCATACCTCGACTAGTACTCGCTACATTCTCGCCTCCCCGAGAAGAAAAAATGGAACAAAAAAAAAAAGGGTGAGCTCAACTAGCCCAAAGAAGAACATTATGACTAAGATAATATAAAACAAATTATCGTTAGTCTTCAACAGGAAAAAATATGAGAGAATATAATAAACAACAAGTTTTAGATCAATATTCGCAATGAAAATAATAATTCATGTAAGAGTTACGTAGAGAATGAAATCTACTAGTATCTATGAATTTAATAGTCCATCAATGTATTTTTATCCCTCGTAACATCAATCAATGCACATCTTGAATCATATATTCATCTTTGCACTACACAGCCAAAGATATTCATCACTGGTCATGTTCATCTCAACACTGCTCATCTTTGCACTACGCCAAAGATATTCATAATAAAATCAACCATCTTTGCACTATGTGCCAAAGATATTCAAGAATATCATCATTTAGGACTCGAGGATGATGAAAATATTTTAAAGAAAACGAATCCAAAGGAAACAAAAGAACAAATATTAAGGATTCGTATTTTAAACAATCCAAGTTCAAAAATACTTCATAAATAATCATATCAAGTAAAATTCAAGAATGATCAAAACATGGATACAATCAAAGCTAGTATCCATAATAGATATTTTGGACGAAAAATGAAAAATTTAATTTTTCATGAATAGTGTCGATTCGTGAATAAGGTCAGATACGTGAATAAATGTCAGATACGTGAATAAGAACTCCCGACACAAAAAGTTCCAAATTGATTAAAAGTTCAAACCAATATTCTAAGATAATGATATTGAAGAAATAATATCATTTTAAAAAATAATATCCCTTACCTCGAAAAGAATAAGATTTCGGGCCGGACTACATCGAATAAAGTGTCAAAAAACTTACACCGATAGCAACACTCAAAGTATCAAAATACTCACAAGAATACGCCAATATATAGAGAGAGAAAGAGAGAAAACTTCAGCTTTCGTGTAATTTTCAATTCTAACCTAAGACCCTATTTATAGAAAATGCTTAGAACACCAAAGCAGTAAAATTTAATAAAATATTATAATAATTACAAAATTTTCCTACGCCCAATTTTTTACTAATTGAACTCAGCATTTTGCACATGTTTGTGTAGCCCACCAAACACAAAAAAACGTTTTTCTTATTTAAAATATTTTAAACTTCCAAAAATCAATTATTTTTAATTTCAAACTTCAATAATTCATAATAAATAGCCCTTTTATCAAAAAAATTGAACACCACATGTCCTTTCCATAGGAAATTTCATTTTCTACAACTTTGTAAGTTTAAGTTTTTCCAAATTCCAAATGTAAATTGATCAAATCCACAAACGAAATTTATTTTATAAAGCTATAATCAAATTTCAGCCAAGAAATGGGGTCCACAAACATGAAAACATGTTTTAAATATTTTTAGTAACAAAAATACTCCTCCTCCTCATATACTCATATATCCTACATTCATTGTAAAAATATCACCATTATTATATTATTAAAATATAATAATATATTTAAATGAATTATTTTATCGTAAAAAGATAAAATATTTATTTTCAACAATTGTCACATTAAAATTTTTTCCATCTATATCCACATAAAATTAATATTTTCCTCATCATATAAATCAATAATTAATTATTCACAAATAATATTATGTAATCACAACATCGACAAACTGCATAGCTCCTCAGATGTAGGGGGCTTTCCAATAAGGATTTTCTCTCGGCGCGCAATTGATTAGATGACCTAAACTCTCCTTAGATGTAACTTTCTAGACATTGCCAACAATGTTATCCAATAATATTATTCAGATAATATGAATTATTGTCTCGATAATGGAAAATATCGTGTAATGACAATTATCAAACAACAATAATATAAAATATCAACGCAAAGAATTATTGAATCAATAAAATAAAATATCGAATAAGAATTATCGTAATAATTATCGAAAGTGTCTTCTTCACGTAAGAATCAATAATGGTGCAATACCGTGCTACCGTGTTTTAAATCCACCGAGTATTTCAACAAGATAATGGTGAATAACTACGCCAAGTTATTTATAACTAACTTATTCTTCGCTTTTTTCTTCATCCAATCATTTTCACATATGGGGCTCATATAAGGTCGCTACTGCCGCATTTAATATTCCCCGAATGTAAAGAATATTCCACCACCAAACTAATATTCCACAACAACAATGAATATTTTATAACCACTTGCTTATTTGAAATATTTACACATTTTTACCCATAACTAACCACATTAATCAAATCAACCCTTACTATTTCAAAATAATAAATAGAGGAATTTAAATTAAGGGTTATTATTTCTTACTATTCACTAGAATATTATTTAGTTGGGTATTTGGGGTACTTTTCATGTATTGGGTACTATTCATTCAGGTACTATTCTTGAAGTACTATTCATTGTGGTACTATTCACCCAAAAAATTTATTTCTTTTCAGTCAAATTATATTTTGATACATGAATATTATTCTTGAATTTTACTCCCAAAGCGAGATTATGTTGATAATTTGGATATTTTAGGATAAATTTAAAGTCTTTAATATTTATCCTTTATTTTGTTTGATTAATGCTTATATCATTGTCATCATTCTCATGCTTATATTGTGATGAAAATCATCTTTGGCTTACGTGCAAAGATGGACTATTGATTATTGGTTTCTGATTTGTATATCTTTGGCTTACGTGCAAAAGATGGATTTGTTGATTATTAGTTTTCTGATTGTATATCTTTGACTTATGTGCAAAGACGAGGCTGTTGATTGATAGCTTTGGGCGTAGTGCAAAAGATGGGACAGTGTGTAACATGATCATGACCACTTTGGTAATAATAACAAATATCCTTGGCCCTTAGTGCATGGATAATTCGATGATGTGATTGGCAGGATCATGACCATTAGTTAACAGTTGAATGTCTTTCGTCAGAGTGTAATCGACGAACAATTGATTGGTATGATCATGACCATTGGTTTT
Organism: Panax quinquefolius; assembly: GCA_020205615.1. NCBI lineage: Eukaryota > Viridiplantae > Streptophyta > Magnoliopsida > Apiales > Araliaceae > Panax > Panax quinquefolius. The sequence continues at coordinate 23,671 of JAINUW010000526.1, forward strand.
ATAGTTGAATATCTTTGGCCCATAGTGCAAGGTAGACAACTGATTGGTATGATCATTGTTATTACATTTGAATATCTTTAGCCTTTGGGGTAAGGATATTGAGTAAATGTTCTATTAAGCCTTTGTGGCAAGGAGAAACTGTTGGTTTATATGATTATAAATATGAATTGTGGATTTAACTATAATCTTTGGTGGTTCAGGTGAAGATAGGTGATGAGAGTACTTTTTGTCTTGGGTATAACAAAGAACTGTTGATGAGTATTACAGGAATGAAATATTAAAGATGAACTTTTAATCTAGAGGAGATAGTAGACATTATGTTCTACTTGACTCTTCTAATAGATTGCTTATTCTGCTGCATTTGTTGATCTAAAACTTGTTGTCTATTGTATTCTATCAGTTGTTATGTTGTTGAAGGCTAAGGATAATTTATTCTGCATTATCTTATTTATAATATTTCTTACTGGGCTAGTTGAGCTCACCCTTTTCTTTCACTGTTCTCTTCAGGAAATGAGAATATAGCTGGGACGAGTCGGGGAATGGAGTGATTGTCTGAGATGGTGGCTATAGTAGTCCTCACTATTTTTATAAAATAGTGTGATAATAATTGTAATGAGAACTCCATTAAGTGTGGATATTGTCTAGAAGGCAATATTTGTGTTTAAACTCTCAGCTATGTTTTGTCGTATTTTGCACGACAGTTGTATAATTAAGTTTGAATTTAATTTTTGTAGTGTGATACCTGTCGACTCAAGATGGGTGATGTATACCTATTTTGAGGGCGTCACAATATACATTGAAGTCATGCTTTCAAAATGAACTAGAAAGCTTAGTTTAAAAATAGGAATTAAACACTATAAGAAAACCTTGCTTGAATAATAATAAGCTAAGGTTATATTCTTGCTTAATAAAGAAATAAAGTTAGGAAACTTGCATATTAATAACAAGTTAAGGATAAGAAACTTGCACAATGAAATATTAGGGTTAGAGAACTTGCCTCGTGCGTGAGCTAAACAATTATAACTCATTCTCCAATTATCCTACACATATCATATAGAACCACAATACCGATTAATGATATTACAATTATCAGTTCACTTTCCATTACACTTTACTTAGATACTTTAGCTAAGTTCATAACCTTTATCTTTAGTTAACCATACTACCACATACCATGAACATGGAAACCTTTTACTAGCATATAACATTAGTTTTATCATTTAAACTATTTTACCACACTTAACGAACATCAAGATTAAGTGTCATATGATTTAATTTACTAAATCATAACCTATAATCATCAATTATACGATTATCACATGTTAATACATCTTATAGTCATGTTTTACACCTTATTACGATCTTTCATTAAGGTTACATAAGCATTCCTAGAGGTTGTACAATCAAAAGCTCATCACTGAGCCATTCTGCTAAGTGGCGCTGCAGTGCTGCCCATTGTATTGAAAATCGGCATTGCAGCGCGACGCGCAAACCAAGAGGCTCTGTAATGTTGCGTAGAAGACCCAGAGTCTATAGAAAGTGAACGAACACAACACAAGCCAAAAAATCCCAATTTCTTCAATTTAACAACATACTAAGCATACCTAGACACTACAACTTTATAGAATCATAACCCAACGTACATAGCATGGTTTTAACAACATAAAAAAACAAATTTAGAAGGATTAAAACCAAAGTTCGTGCTATTTCCCATATTTTGACATATTTAGCAAATTCAACCACTACATATTCGTTTCTTAACCAAATTGGTTCATACAACTTGTGTGACGCCCCCAAAATTAGGTATACGTCACCCATCTTGGGTCACCACTTACATGGTACATAAATTTAAATACAACTTACTAATATAACAGTCGTGTACAATACGACATAAACTGTGAGTTTGAATACAAATATTGTCTACTAGATATTATACAAACTCAAAAGGAGTCCTCATTACAACTATTATCACACTATTTCACAGAATAGTGAGGACTACTAATGCTATCCTCCGGACCATTACTTCGTTCCCCGACTTCGTCCCCAACCTATGTTCTCATTTCAAGAGAATAGTGAAAGAAAGGGTGAGCTCAACTAGCCCAAAGAAGAAATATTATGACTAAGATAATGCAGAATAAATTATCATTAGCCTTCAACAATGTTAAAGCGATAAAATACAATAGACAACCGGTTTAATCTGCAGCTTGGAATAAGCAATCCATTAAAAGAGTCAAGTAGAGAATAAAAGTCTACTATCTTTTTAGGTTTTAAAAGGTTTTCATCAATTTTTATCGCCGAGACTCGACTTTTAATAATAAACCACCACATCTAATCATCCCTGTACTACACAGTCAAGGATTTTCATCAAATTATCAATGGTCATGACTATAAGAATCACCCCTGGTCATAATCATACCAAAAACTATCCATCATCGCATTACTGTGCCACCGAGGACTTTTTGTCACATCATTTATATCAAGTCGTGATTATACCGAATGATCCACGGTCATAATCATACTAAGTTCATCTATGCACGTAAGCCAAAGATAACATAATATAACATGAGGATGATGACAATGACATAATAATTCAATAAAACAAGTTCAAGAATTATTTAATCCATGAATTATTAACGTCAAATTGTCAACATGACATCGCTTTTAGAGAGTAAAATTCAAGAATGATCGGAAGAATATTTCCGTGAAAGATTTGGATGAAACGCAAATATCAAGGATATTCTACTAATTTCATGGAGTATAGAAGTCAAAGTTTTAACCAACTAGGTATAATAAAGAATGGAATAACAAAAGAAATCACCATGCATGCGGTACCCGCATGTACAAAGTTATTCCAACAGTAATAATAATAACGGAACCGGTCGGTGAAATTCACTTGCAAGAACGGGATGTTCCAATAGAATAATAAAGATGGAACAGATCCGGTAAAACAACACGAGATAGGATATTAAATGAGAATGATAAAGAGCGGAACCGGTCCGATTGTAAAAACACATGCAGGATGTTCCAATGAATAATAAAAGCGGAACCGTGTAAGGTGTAAAACACATGCATGTGAGGATGTTCCAAAGCGAATAATAGAAGAATGTCACCAAGTATAGGTAAATCTGCATTACACAAAGTTATTCCAAAAGAATAATAAGCAATGGAATAACATAAGGATTTCACCAAGTATAGGGTATGCAAGCATGATACAAAGTTATGTATAGGGTATGCCACTTTTACGAGTTATTCCAAGCAGAATGATAATGAATGGAATAATGAAGTTCTCTTCAAGAAGAAAGAATAACACCCCTTACCGTAAAAAGAACCTGAATATAGAAGTAGTGAAGTAGCGAGAATACTCTTCTTCTTTCTATAATTTTTCTCTATAGCTTCTCTCTATAATTTCTCTCTAGAGTTTCAATGAATTCGTAAAGAAAATAATGAAGGAATGAGCTTCTATTTATAGGAAAATGGAATGCATAAGAACTAATCCATGAGCGGTCCAGATTGATTTACTTTTTTAATCGACGGTCCATATTTAAAGAAAAATCTTTTAAATAAAATATAATATATTCTATTTATATAAAACATTTTACTATGCAAACACTATGCAATACTATGCAAAACACTATGCAAAACACTACGCAACACTATGCATAATAAAATATAATATATTCTATTTATAGAATAACTTTAATAAAGTATTCTATTTTATATAAAAGATGTTTTCGCATTTTTATTACGTTAATAATACGTAATAAAACAAAACGTCATTATCGCTATAATAATTCATATTATTAATCGACAATAATGGAATCAAAACCGAGTGACTTCTCACATAAGCATCAATAATCAATACCGTGTGCTACTATGCAACCACACGACATCATTTACTTTTACTACTGAAAGTAGTTCAACGGTAACCACAGTAAAACTTCCGCCGTTATTTCAATAAAATATTTTGTCGCTTTCTCAATCCGGCAATAATTACATTTATTGGGGTCCACCAATGATTGAGTAGTTATCACGAATATTCCTCGCTAAACCTAATATTCCCCACCAATCGAATATAATATAACCACTTGCATACTTTGTAAAATTTATTAATACTACCCACAACTATAATATTATCTCAAATTCACACCATAATATAAAAAATTTATTTTGACAAAATTTAAATCTTTATTAATAAAATCTGAGGTCTCACAATCTCCTCCTTATGGAATTTCGCCCTCAAAATTGAGGGCACGCACGGTATGATAAAGAAGTGAGGATACCTTGAATACCTTTTATCGTTTAAAAATATTAAATTCATCTTTGAAATCGCCAAAGCTATTCATTAACAATTCATCTTTGCACTACAAAGCAAAAGATATACAAATCAGTAAAACCAATAATGCTAAGACGCAGACTTAATAGTATCACGACCACGAATTATCCATGCACCAACTTTGGCCAAGGATATTCGTGTTTTCAATTACTGGTTATGATTATACCCAACAATCCCTCGGTCATAATCATACCAAGTCCATCTATGCACGTAAGCCACGGGATGACTTTGAACGCATCCATGAATTAATATTTCATTCTTTGAGACTCATTTCAATAATTAATCCACATCATCGAATCATCGCACTACGGGCCAAGGATATTCATTAGTATCACGACCACAAATTATCCATGCACTACTACTACCAAAGATAATTGTGTTTTCAATTACTGATTATGATTATACCGAACAATCCACGGTCATAATCATACCAAGTCCATCTATGCACGTAAGCCACAGATGACTTTGAACGCATCCATGAATTAATATTTCATTGCTGAGACTCAGCTCAATAATTAATCCACATCATCGAATCATCCCTGCACTATAGGCCAAGGATATTCATTAGTATCACGACCACAAATTATCCATGCACTACGGCTAAAGATGACTTTTAACATAATATAAGCATGAGGATAATGATATAAAGAATCAATCAATCACTTAATAATCTCATAATCTAATAACATTAATATTATAACAATATTTTAATCACTTCTTAAATTTATAAACAATTTATCTCAATTGTTTACGCTTTACCATATAATGCATTTAATCATTCAAAAATGCCATACTCATAAAATATCATCACCAATTATCAAATCCTCATCAAAAATATGCATATATTCTATATAGGATTCTCTAAATATATAAAATCCTATTTTCAACTTTGTTACTTCACATAACATATTTAACTCATATGTTCAGTAACTAAACTATTTTCATGAAAAATACCAAATTAGTCCCAAAAATATTTCTTTTCTGGGATTTAGCATAATATAGTCCCATAATGAAAATATATTTTTCTCGAATTTTAAAATTCATTTACTATTTTTTAAAAATCAATTTCTAATTAATTTTAAGAAATTAGCTACCTCAAGTTTAACTCCAAAAATTCCCAAATCTTGGCAGGACCTTACACATGTTAACTTGAGCTTCTAGTTTAAATTTCATGGTTATCGGAGTTATAGAACTCCTAAGTTATAGCGTTTTTCAGGAAAAACCTAAATATTGAAATAGTCATAACTTGCTCATTTTAAGTCAGAATGAGCTCATTTTTGGACAGGAGATACTTTATACCATATAACTTCATGTCCCAAAAGGCCAGAATTTTTCTCATAATTTAAGTGGCCGAAACAGCCTCTCTAAAATCATGGCAGAAGCTTTTTTGATTTTTGCAGCTTTGCACTCCTTTGCTAAAATCAGTCCCCACAAAAATCTACAACACCTTTTCCAGTAATTCCACTTGTATTAGTTAGGTAACTCATAGATCTAACTCTAGGACTTGACCACATTCAAAAATTCAAAATATAATAAGAGATATAGTCAATTGAATTTCGTGTTACGTTTTTCACCAAAATCTGATTTTCAACTCTTTGTGATTTCTAAGAAACTTTCATGTTTTCACATACTAACCAACATAACTCACCATAAAACTTACTAATACTTCATATACCCATGATTTTCATTATTCCAATGCTTTTATTATGACTTTCAACATAAACCACGTAAACTGTTCATTTTAATTGAAGAAATATTTGAGGGTTTAAGAAATGGGTTTTTGTCTTTGGGTCAATATTAAAATTCGATTTCACGCCTAGGGTAGGCTAGAAATCTTCAAGAATACGTCAAGAAATTTATTAATGATAGAAATATCATTCAAAACTGCTACTCTTATCCAAGACTTGGATAGTACGTTACATTGATACCAACTGTGACTTCTATCCCTTAACCTAGATAGCCCTCACAATGATACCTATAAACTTGCCATCTTCATTCACGATGTCGCTACTGAAAGTCAAACGATTGCATTCCACACAAGGAAGTCAACAACGAAAGGTTCGGAGCTCTTTACTTATGGCTTGATATTACAATGATTAACTTTAGGGTTTGGTTACTTTGAATTCAGATATAACAGTTGGTTAGAATATGAAAGCTAACAACCTTACAAAAGAATAATGAGTAATTAATCAATCGTTTTCAAAAATTACCTCAAAGGCAAGTATTTTCAAAGAGATAATATCGACAGTAACGTGAAAGTGTTTATTTGAATCAAACAAGATTTAAAAAAAAGGAGGTAACGAAGGTTTCTCCCAACGAAGTTTCAATAGATAAATCAAAGTCTAATTTTTTTTTGAGTCAAATTTAAACATTGAACACAACCAGGTAGAATAAAAGAGTGGGTAGAACTTGTATTGAATAAAGTATAGACTTCGTAATAATTAATTTACCCGTAATAACCCGTTCGGTTTCTCGACAAACGCTTCTCGCTTAAATTACCGAAGTTTGACTTTACTATAGGGTACATTCCACCCTTAAGTGCTTCTTCACATTCTCGATCCATGATTTGAATCATTATTCTCCGATCCATATCGAATTCGGGTTGGACCGCTATGCATTGCAGGTAATTCGAATTCGATGTTTGGTTCTCGATTCTTGTCCAAAAGCAAAGTCCATTTCATCTATTTTGGCTTTATTGGATCGGACATCTTTTCTACACTATCAACGCGTTGTGCGGCTTTTTACCCATGCATCGTCTATTCTCCTTCGTTCAGTTGTTTCTTCTTTTAGCTGATCTTTGATTTTTAAATTCTCAGATTCCAACTTTAATATCTTACACCCTGCCAAAGCGTGATTTTGTTCGAGCATCACATATCGGGTAACCCAATTTTGAATTGTTGTATCCCTTTGTTCCACGACCGTTTGCCGTTCTTCAACCTGTTCTTCTAGCTCACGAACACGATTTTGTAATTCTAAGTTTTGATCATAAATTTCTTCTAACCAATTCTCCTCAGGTTCCTCTTCTTCCTCTTCTTCCTCTTCTTCCTCACTTTCAGCTGCTACCTCTGCAACTAGCTCGGGTGCAACAATTAGTTCTTCATTTACTACGTGGATATCTCTAATTTGTTCCTCGTCTGACACTGCATTAACCTGATTAGTGATTAAAGGTGTCACAACGGTCACATTCACTCCATTGTGAATATTTTCAGCTGCCATTTTCAAACACTGCCACAACACAAGGGTTAATTAATATATCAAATATTATCCCTATACTCTGACCGACCAATTAAATACCAAATAAACTTAGGTAGGTCATACTAGCGAAGGAATTTCCCGTCTCTCCCCTCCTAGTTCTTATCTCACATCTTAGCCAGGGATCATATCCCTAAGCTTTGATACCAACTGTGACGCCCCCAAAATTAGGTATACGTCACCCATCTTGGGTCACCACTTACATGGTACATAAATTTAAATACAACTTACTAATATAACAATGTGGTACAATACGACATAAACCTGTGAGTTTGAATACAAATATTGTCTACTAGATATTATACAAACTCAAAAGGAGTCCTCATTACAACTATTATCACACTATTTCACGAATAGTGAGGACTACTAATGCTATCCTCTCGGACCATTACTTCGTCCTCACTGGCTCGTCCCGGCTATGTTCTCATTTCAAGAGAATAGTGAAAGAAAGGGTGAGCTCAACTAGCCAAAGAAGAAATATTATGACTAAGATAATGCGTAATAAATTATCATTAGCCTTCAACAATGTTAAAGCGATAAAATACAATAGACAACCGTTTAATCTGCGGTGGAATAAGCAATCCATTAAAAAGAGTCAAGTAGAGAATAAAGTCTACTATCTTTTAGGTTTTAAAAGTTTTCATCAATTTTTATCGCCGAGACTCGACAATAATAAACCACCACATCTAATCATCCTCGTATTACGGCCAAGGATTTTCATCAAATTATCAATGGTCATGACTATACCGAATCACCCCCGGTCATAATCATACCAAAAACTATCCATCATCGCATTACTGTGCCACCGAGGACTTTTGTCACATCATTTATATCAAGTCATGATTATACCGAATGATCCTCGGTCATAATCATACTAAGTTCATCTATGCACGTAAGCCAAAGATAACATAATATAACATGAGGATGATGACAATGACATAATAATTCAATAAAACAAGTTCAAGAATTATTTAATCCATGAATTATTAACGTCCAAATTGTCAACACGACATCTTTGTTTTGTAGAGTAAAATTCAAGAATGATCGTAAGAATATTTCCGTGAAAAGATATCGGATGAAACGCAAATATCAAGGATATTCTACTAATTTCATGGAGTATAGAAGTCAAAGTTTTAACCAACTAGGTATAATAAAGAATGGAATAACAAAAGAAATCACCATGCATGCGGTATTGCCATAGGCAAAGTTATTCCAACAGAATAATAATAACGGAACCGAAGTCGTGAAATTCACAAGCGGCGATGATGTTCCAACGAGTAATAATAAAGATGGAACGGATCGGTGTAAAACACATGATAGGATATTCCGGAGAATGATAAAGAGCGGAACGGTCAGGTCCTGTAAAACACATGCATGGATGTTCCAATGAATAATAAAATCGGAACCAGTCCGGGTGTAAAACACATGCTGACACAGGATGTTCCAAATGAATAATAGAAGAATGTCACCAAGTATAGGGTAAACATCACAGATACAAGTTATTCCAATGTAATAATAAGCAATGGAATAACATAAGGATTTCACCAAGTATAGGGTATGGCGTGATCATAAAGTTATGTATAGGTATGCCACTTTTACAAAGTTATTCCAATGTAATGATAATGAATGGAATAATGTAAGTTCTCTTCAAGAAGAAAGAATAACACCTTCACCGTAAAAAGAACCGAATATAGAAGTAGTGAAGTAAAGGAATACTCTTCTTCTTTCTATAATTTTTCTCTATAGCTCTCTCTATAATTTCTCTCTCTAGAGTTTCAATGAATTCGTAAGAAAATAATGAAGGAATGAGCTTCTATTTATAGGAAAATGGAATGCATAGTAACTAATCCATGAACGGTCCAGATTGATTTACTTTAATCGACGGTCCATATTTAAAGAAAAATCTTTTAAATAAAATATAATATATTCTATTTATATAAAAACATTTTACTATGCAAACACTATGCAATACTATGCAAAACACTATGCAAAAACACTATGCAACACTATGCATAATAAAATATAATATATTCTATTTATAGAATAACTTTAATAAAGTATTCTATTTTATATAAAAGATGTTTCGCTTTTATTACGTTAATAATACTTAATAAAACAAAAGCGTCATTATCGCTTATAATAATTCATATTATTAATCGACAATAATGGAATCAAACCGAGTGACTTCTCACATAAGCATCAATAATCAATACCGGGTCTTTCTTATGCAACCACATATTATTATCGTATTTCTTTTACTACCGAAAGTAGTTCAACAAGAACTACGGTAAAACTTCCGCCAGTTATTTCAATAAAATATTTTGTCGCTTTCTCAATCCGACAATAATTACATTCAAGGGTCCACCAATGATTGAGCCGTTGTATTTAATATTCCCCGCTAAACTAGAATATTCCCACCAATCGAATATAATATAACCACTTGCATACTTTGTAAAATTTATTAATACTACCCACAACTATAATATTATCTCAAATTCACACCATAATATAAAAAATTTATTTTGACAAAATTTAAATCTTTATTAATAAAATCTGGGTCTCACAACTTGCATTCTTTTCGTTTCTTAATGTATAATCATAAACAACTACCAATTCACATATTATTACCTGAATTGAACATTAATTTTGACTCCAAAATAAGCCATATTGTACATATTATAACAAAATTCAATTTCTTCCTTGTTTAACAAGTTTTTCATGAATTTGCTATACTATAATCATTTCTAGATGACAACTAATAGATTACAAACCTCCAACAACATACATAAATCATATCTCAACAAATTAGTCATAGAAATCAAACTTTCAATGAAGAAATTGATTTCCTCTTTTTAACATGTATACATGGGTTTGATTTCTGAAAATAACATAGAATGAATTACACATAACTAAGAGCCCATATAATCCAATTTCTTAACAATTCATGCATCAAAACCAATTACAAAGAAGAAATTATGAGGGATAGACTAAGGATTTGAAGTTAGATTATTATTTACCTTTGATTCTTAAGATAGATGATAAACAGCTTGATTAGGAAGCCTTGATTACACTTCTTCTTCCTTCCTGATTCTCAAGATTTTACTCTCTAATTACAGAGAATTCTCTCAAACTCACTCTAAGGCTCTTTCCCTTCCTTTCTGTTTTCTCTGCTCCTAATTCCTAGACTTAATAAGAAATATGTGAACATAAACTGATAAAACATGGGTGTCAGTTTATACAAACATGGGTTATCAGCTATTATTAACACAAATGTCACAAGACTATGTTTAGCTAGTCCCAAATAACTCTTTTTTATTTATTTAAATGTTATTCTTATTATATGATTCTCAAATGTCACACTAAGATTTAATTTAATTAAATCAAATCAACCTTATCACATAATTATAATTTCCATTATTAATTATAATTTTATTTAATAAATTATTAAATCTCTAATTTAAGTAACACCATTACACAATATCATAATTATTTAATCGATCACTCATATTTTAATTTAATTTAATTAAAATATTATCATCACATTAGTGTAATAAAATATGCATCAACTATAAAATTATTTCACATAATTTAATTAACATTGCCAATCTCAAATAAATTATTTTAGAATAATTTCCATCAATTATTTATTTTATTTAATAAATAAACCAACTAAAATATTTATTTAATTCGATAATTATTTTAAATAAATTGCAAAATTCTCGATCGTTACAATTAGTATATCCAAAATACTAAATAATAAGTTTTAAGTTATTTAATTTATTAAATCACCATAATATAAATTAAATATACTTAACTTATTATTACGATTATGTCATTCACTTCTTAAATAAATATTCTCCTTTTGCTGTGTGACCTTGTCGAAGATGAGGATAATGAGGAGATGGAGTCCGATCTAGAGGAAGAACCTATGGAGGAGGAGGCCGTGGGGGATTCCGATGAGACCGCCTTCGAGGACCGGATGTTGGGAGAATATGAGGAGCAAATCCTAGAGTTAGGATGCAGAGTGGAGGAGCTGGAGATCGAGGCCCTAGAGAGGCAAGCTGAGATGCAGAATTTGAAGACTGAGGATCATAAGAGGAAACTTAAGATGCAGGAGATGAAGGTAGACATTGCCTATCGCAAGGAGACGGGTATTCAGTTCAGAGCTTTAGTACACCATCTGTTGGCCAGGAATGCGGAGCTGGTAGGAAAGCTAGAACAATTTTAAGAGAGGGAACTGAGTGAGAAGACCGAGAAAGAAGCTCTTTACACACAGCTAGAGATGGAGGTTATGGAGCTGATTCACTTCGAGGAGAAGTGGGAGGGAGCCAATGATATGGCTAATGACTTAGAGGACGAGGTGAGATGCAAGAAGAGGAAGATGAACAGAATGGGTTGCGCTTTTTGCACAACCATAGAGAGATGGATCGATGGTGTGTCCCATTATCCAGCAGAGTAGGGATAGACCAGTTATACCATGAGCAGAGACATGATGTCACACATGGGACGAATTGAGTATAAGAGCATTGTGGAGCGTGAGATGTTAGGTTGAGGTTATGTACTAGTAGTTCAGTAGCGGTAGTTTGTATTTATATATGTACTGTGGTGTGTAATTCCCATCTTTTGTGTAAGATGTGGGATAATTTATGTAAACCCCGAGTATGTTCTTGTTAGAGGGGTAGTATGTTAGTGTTCCCCATCTTTTGTGATAGTAGGGGATAGATGTTGACATTTATAGAAGTATGTTAGGAAATGGTTATATTAATGTAATGATTTTGGCATATGAATATAAATGTTTTTCTTTCAAAAATGTGTTATAAAATTTTTCTGTTGCATTAAAGAACATTTAAAGAATATAACTAAATAATAAAATAAAATTTTATGATACAGAAAATGCCGCCCAAACGTAGATTAACAGCACCAGAGGAATTAGTCATTAATGAGAGAGATAAGGTAGATCCTATTCAACGATTAGTTGACTTGTTAGGAGAAGCCCTTCAAGGGAGAAATAATGAATCAAACTGCCCTAAGTCAAAGAAGATAAGAGGATATTTTGCTTGTGGCTCGACAGAACATCAAATTAAGGATTGTCCAAAGAAAGGAAGCAACGGAGAAAACGACAACTAGGGAGGAGGTAGTAAATTAATGATTGGCGGCCCTGCTTAATCCAACCAATCAACTGCCAAAACCTTTAACATGACAGTCTAAGACGTCGTAGCTGTGAAGGATGTGGTGTCAGGTATTATCCCAGTCAATAATATAAATGCCTATATATTATTTGATTCAGGTGCTACCTATTCCTTTGTATCTGAAGAATTCGCTAAACGATTAAACTTACCCCAAGAACGATTAGAAAATCTGTAATAACCAGATATTTTTTTTATAAATAAATGAGAAATTTTGCATATAAATTTTTTATTATTATTATTTTAAAGATGGGAATATGTGCAAGTAATGTGTATGTATATATGTGATAAATAAAATTTATTTATTACATGAATAATTTCATATAGTTTTATTTTAGAATTATTGATCATTATAAAGTATATTCTTATAATAATTAATTTTATAGTAGAAATGTTTTTATTATTTATTTTTTCATGAAAATATGATTTTTGTATTATTTAAATAATATATGAAATAATTATAGAATTATTATAATAATTATATTATTTTATTACATGAATTTTAGTTGATTATTTAAGTTAATTATTTTTAACTTAATTAATAATGTTATATATGAAAGATAAATCAAATATGGAATCCAAACCCTAATTTTGGATTTTGAGCAATGAATGAGAATAACAATATTATATTAAATATAATATTATTTTTCAGTGTTATAAATATATACGTATATGTTTAGATCGATAATGGTTAGTCAATTATGGTGTATCACGACAAACTTTAGTATTACTGTCATAAACCATAATTGGAAACTCAAAACTGAAATTTAAGATTGGTCAGAAATTGTGTTATATGAATTATGTTGCATATTATAGAATTTCTGTTAATTAGAAAAACCCTAATTAATATTTGAAAACCCTAATTAAAATTAGAAACCCTAATTTGCTAATTAGGAACCCTAACTATTATTTTAGTAAGTTGAATTGTTAATTTGGGAGCCTTAATGATATTAAGGAACCCTAATTAGTAATTTTTAGAAACTAAATTTCATTTTAAACCCTAAATTGAAATCCTACAAAAATCAAATTTTTGGGAACCTTAGGGTTAAACCCAAAGGATTAAATCCTAAGGGTCAAACCCTAAGGGTTGGGACAATTGACAAGCTTGCCATTAAAAATCTTAAGGCTAATGACCACTTTACCCTTTTTTGTCCCATTTTTGAATTATTGCTAGCAAAATCTAGCAAAATCTTGACAAGCCACCCTAGTCTAGCTATGAGCTATAGCATTCCAAAGAAATCGATTCAATTCACCACCCATGTGTGCCTTGTATATTCATTATTTATATAGATCAAGAGAGAGAAAAAGTCACATTTATGCTAATTTGTTCACAACTCACATCCTAGAACTTCTCTCTCTAAAACCTCCAAATTTCATTGCTAATATCAGTCACAAACCAAGCCCCACTAATACATATAACCACATCAGAAGTCAGAATCAAGACTTTCTTAGAAAGGTATAAAACCTAACCCTAGAAGTTGATATTTAATCTTATGTTAGATTTTGTGTTTTAGTGTTAAATCATGTAGTGTACAGTGTTAATAGATGATCTGGGTTGATAGATGTTAGATCCATAACATCTATAGGCTCGGATTTAATGATTTACAAAATCTGGAAAATTTTAAAATTGTGGTCTGACAACAAATGTCAGAGCCCCTAGATCTTTCTTTGTTAAGTGTTATGCGTATTTTATGTTATGGATATGTTCTTTGTTATGTGGACTATGATCTGGAACTGGAAACAGGGTCAGATCGTGTCTAAAACTCAAGATATTCGTGGTCAAACCATGTTGACCGGCATTGATCGTATGAAATCTGGGCAGCCATGAACTTGCCCAGAAAGCTCTGACAACAAGTTCATGGGCCCAGATCTTTCTGTTGTTAGTTGATTTGTTCTTGTTGATGTAATAAGGTTGTAATCTGGTATATGGACTGTTGATTCAAGGTTTTATATCATCTAAACATCATGCATTTTGGATTTTATGGACGGTCAAACCAAGCAGGAAGAACACAAAATACATTTTCTGGGTAACCCGTAAAATGTATGATCGCCGTATTCGGCAAGGTTTGACCGATCCGAATCTGTAGATTTTGTTGTTGTTTTGTTAACTTTTTGTAATAGATCTCTTATGTTACATGTTGGCTATGCACTGAAATCATTAGATCATGAAAATATTACAAGACTAGCATGTAGTGGAAGCTCAAAGTAAGACCCACGATCTGTTCTTCATTTATGGGCAAACCCAGAAATGAAGAACAACTCTGACAACCTTTTTAATGCCTTAGATCCTGCAGATTGTTGATGTTTAGGCTTGAACAATGATCAAACTAGATACCCTATTAGTTAGTCTACAAGGCCCGACGTCTAACACAACTATAACATGAACCGATTGATCAAATAAGGTCAACAAAAGCGTTACCTACTACGATCGAAAATTTCGGGCAAGTAAGAAATATGATGAACACGCTCTGACGCCTAGTTCAAAGCTTAATAACTTTCGATTGTGATGATGTATGACCACGGTTATTGGTTGTGACATGTAAAGGTTACACTAGTTCTACAAGATTCAATCATTATTAAGCCCAAAACACATCACACACATTGCTATCACACCTACCCACTAAACTCGCCATGAAGGTTTTGGGTTTCTCAAGAACACCTAAATGACACTTTATCGTCGCCAAAGGCTTTTAGCGATAGACTTATTAAATTTTAATTAATTTAAATTCTAAAATCATTTAAAAATAGAAAATAATTTTGAAAATTACAAAATAATTTTAAAAATAATTTTAAAAATAATTTTAAGTTATAAAATTAACTTTTAATAATTTGACATATTTTCACAAATATTAATATTTATTTGGATATTATTGGGATTTAATTTATTTAATAAATGCATTAAATAAATTAATTTAAAATGTTTTTATTGTATTAAAAATTATTTTAAATGCTAATAAGGTATTTAATAATATTTTAAGTTATAAAACACATCTTTTAATATTTTAAGACAAATTTCATTAATTATTTAATATTAATGATATTAGATTTATTTAGTAATTAAATTAAATAAATTAATTAAAAATGATTTTAATATTATAAAAATCATTTTAAATAAAAATAAATAGTTTAAAAATATTTTAAGTTATAAAATATAACTTTTGATATTTAAAGGTAAATTTCATTAATAATTTTATATTAATGATATTTGATTTATTTAATAATTATATTGAATAAATAAATTAAAAATGATTTTATTGATTTAAAAATCATTTAAAAATGATATAAATGAATTAAAAATATTTTAAGTTATAATAAATGACTTTTTAATATTTTGATGAATAATACATTAATATTTAAATATTAATGGTAATTATTTAAAATAATTTTAAATATTTTAAAAATCATTTAAGGATAATATTAATACTTTAAAAATATTTTGAGTTATTATAAATAACTTTAATATTTTGGCAATAGTTTCATTGATAGTTTAATATTAATTAGATATTAATGATAATAAAATTATTTAATATTTAAATCATTTTATAATGATTTCAGTGTTTGAAAAATCATGATAAATTATAATAATTATTTAAAAATTATTATAAGGCTATGAAAGATAATATGGCTGATATTTAAATTATCTGATCGAATATTGAACTACAAAATAGAGTTTTAGACTCAATAATTACCCGATAAGGCCGTCGGCACTCCGAAAAATTTCAGAAATTGATCTAGAATTATATAATTGGACTCGATAAGTGTTTGTTCGTGAACCAATGACTGTTCAAATATGTGACAATGTGATTAGGTTATATGCTGACTACAAATAGTAGGACTATGTGTTATGATACATTATTCTAATCCAACGAATGATCTTAATAATGATAGGTTTCGATATAAAAGATTAATCTAAGTTGCGTTATTGTAAACAGCAGCTCAGGCAAGTATCTGAACTATCCTTTACATTGTCCAAGTATCCTACCTTTGCATTTACTTTATGCAATGGACATGAGTAAGAAAGTTTAAAAATCATATTATTGTGCCAGATTATTAACTCTATTGTTATTGATTATGTATCCAATTATTCATATTCATACAAGTTCTTAAATTATCCAATCATTGTTAATCAACACAAGAGATAGTGCATAATCCGGATATTTATTCTCGCTCATAGTTTCTAAATATGGTTATACAAGTGTCCCCACTTGGATAATCATCAGTATTTAATCACATGTCGATACATACTTATTAATTTCAAAGATGTATATGTTGATTTTAAAAGCCGTCTAAGCTATTTGATTTGGCTAGACACAAACTTAAAAATATTGTTGAACAAGATAGAACTTTATCAGATCCAAACGCATTGTTTTGGTTTGGATTCCGACTAAGTATGAACATCCCTAGCATGGGAAAACTTTTGTGCACCTAAGGTGGATAAGATGAACGATTATATCGTTTTGCATGTAGTATTAATCAATATAGGTATAACCAGCCGATCACCCGTGCGTTCAGTAAGTTATGACTCGGTTCATGATGAAGTGTCGCTTAACCTTTTCGAAAAATAGAAAATAATGTTCATAGTCTGTCAAATGATCTCCAGTTATAGTCAGTACGTAGTTTCAAAAATTTGATATAGAATTGATATGTTGTTATTATCGGTTCATCTTACTTCACAACTATTGATTCGTTGTAGAAGTGTCATTCAAAGAAAACATTTAATCCTTCCAGCTAATATCTATTGTTGTTATTACTTTCTGGGCAATCAAATGCTCATTATTGCTTTAAATTTATATGTTTTCAGCTAAGTATGATCAACCTAAAGGATCAAGCAAAAACAAGGGGAAAGGAAAGCTGTTCGAATGAATTTTATAATATTCTGTGTAATAGTTAAAGTTTATTAAGACAATGATACTTATTATCTTTGATGTAATGAATGTTTAAAGGTCACGTACCTTGGAGTAGACTTTGATGCATATGTAAATTAAGTTTGGTATCTATATTATTGTTATTATTATTGTATTATTCCGCTCATAGAAATGGTATCGTGAAGCACCGAGTTCAGGTTTCAAGTACCTGAATTTGGGGGCATCACAGGTTGGTATCAAAGCTATAAGCATGAATTTACGAAGAGCCCCAAGCCTTTTACTGGTGACATCCCTCTAAGGTAAGGCACCAAAGCCAGACTTTTCGTAGGGGACGCCAAGCCAGTCGGTAGCAAGTAGATAGGTATCACTGTAGGGTGCTATGGTTGGAAGTACCTTAGGTGGGATAGACCTTAGGCTATAACCTTAGGACAAAGGGAAACGTTGAAAATACAAATAACTCATATAGAGGCTAAAAGGATATGAATTGAATAAATTCATTGTTAAACAAAATGAAAGATAACTTTTATAAAATTATTATTTGCTGTGTGTGTATACTATATGCTAATCAGGATAATTCATGTATATAGATGTCAGGAGGAAAAGAATTAGGATACCCTCAGATCGTAAAGAAGAGGCCAATATCAAAGCCAATAGTTGAAATAGAGGCTCACAGTGCAAGCAACCTTGATGAGGTGGTGGTATTAGAAAATGTAGTACCAGATTCGAAAATGGTGGAACTGACAGATAGTGATTCAGACACTAAAGTTGGAGCTGATCAAGCATTAACGGAGGTGAAAAATCTGAAGAACAAGGTTTCTTCTCTAAAAAAGCTGTGGGAAATAGAAAAGCTACTAAATAACCAATTGCGAAAAGAGTTAATGGAAACTATGGAGGAACAAGATAAGCTTAAAATCCAAATTGATCAAATGGGAACCAGAAGCAACAGATCGTGCGCAACTCCAAGCAAGAAGGGGAAAAGAAAGATGAAAGACCGTGACTTAGGAAATAAGTAGGATTAGTAGTTGATTATGTATGTTTGATAATGTACGGGTGTAATGTAATATTCCCAACTTTTGTGTAAGTTATTGCAGTAATTCCTGACTTTTGTGGTCACAAAGGGATAACATTATGTGCTATGTTATGTAAAGTACTTTGAATTAATGAATACGAATCTATGTTTGATTAATGGAATAAGTTTTTGTATAAAACTTCGTGTTACATGTTAAACTTATACAATAAGGTTTAGAATGTAAGTTAAATTTATGATTTAATGTAATCAGATAATGCCGCCAAGACGTCAAACACGAAATGAAAGGGCAGAAGAATCTGTCAACAACGCTGGGGGACAATAGCAAGACCCGATGCAAAACTTTGCAAACATGGTAGCTCATGTAAAATCCCAAATTTTACGAATAAAGATTTAAATTTCTTGATTTTTTTGAATATTATGGTGTGGATTTAATATAATGTTATAGTTGTGGGTAATATTTATAAATTTTGCAAAGTATGAAAGTTGTTATATTATATTCGATTGGTCGGGGAATATTCTTTGTGTCGGGGAATATTCGTACAATGACACAATCATTGGTGGACCCCACAACGGAATTATTATCGGATTGAGAAAACGACAAAAATATTTTTATGAAAATAACGGCGGAAGTTTTACTGAATTAATCTTGTTGAACTACTCGTTAGTAAAAAGTACAAAGAATACGTGTGGTTGCAGTAGTAGCATACAAGATTGATTATTGATGCTTACGTGAGAAGTCACTCGCTTTTATTCAATTATTGCTACGATGAGTTCTTTGCATAGTATCTCAACGTTATTTGATTCAATTATTGTTGATTTTATATATATATATATATATATTATATAAGTTTTGTTTTATTAGTATTATTAATGTAATAAAATAGTAAAATATTTTTATATAAAATGTAATGCTTTTATAAAGTTATCTCCGTTTTATTAGACAATAATTAGAATATATTATATTTTATTATGCATAGTGTTTGCATAGTAAAATCTTTTTAAAAGTTATTCGTTTTATTAGATTATAAATAGAATATATTATATTTTATTGTAAACCAATCTGGACTGTTCATGGATTGGTTACTATTCAGTCCATTCTTCTATAAATAGAAGCTCATTCCTTCATTATTTCTTATGAATTCACCGAAACTCTAGAGAGAGAAACGTAGAGAATTATTCTTCTATAATCTTTGAGTATTTCTTTTAGCGTTTAAGAAAGCTTTGAAGCGTAGTGCAAGTTTCTTCAAGTATATCCTCGCCCTACCGTTCTAGGAGTACTCTTCTTTATAAGGTAAGGGATATTATTTGTTGTACTATCGTGGGTATTATTTTTTTTTATATTCATAAAGAGAACTTCTGTTATTCCATTCTTTATTATTCTGTTGGAATAAGATGTATATGCGGTCTACCCTATACTTGGTGATTTTTGTTGTTATTCCATTCTTTATTATTCTGTTGAAATATCATGTCTGTGCTTTTTACGCTGGACCTGGTTTCGTCTTTATTATTCTGTTGGAATATCCTATCTGTGCGTTTTACACCAGACCTAGTTCCGTTATTTATTATTACATTGGAATAAATACATACATCCAAGTACCGCATGCATGGTGATTTCATTGTTATTCCATTCTTTATTATTACATTTGGAATATCCCGTGGCATGCGTATTACGCATTTGACTGGTTCATTATTTATTATTCATTGGAATAACTCGTACATGCTAAGCACCGCATGCGCATGGTGATTTCTTTTGTTATTTCATTCTTTATTATACTCGGTTGGTTAAAGTTTTGACTTCTATACTCCATGAAATTAGTGGAATATCCTTGATATTTGCACTTCATCCAATATCTTCTCATTGAAATATTCTTCTGAGTATTCTTGAATTTTACTCTACAAAGAAGTATCATGTTGACAATTTGGACGTTATTAGTTTCTGGATAATTTAATTCTTGAACTTATTTTATTGAATTCTTATATCATTGTCATCATCCTCATGTTTATATTTTGTTGAAAGTCATCGTGGCCTGTAGTGCATAGATGGACTTGGTATGATTTTGGACCAGGGATTATTCGGTATAATTACACCGTAATGTTACAAATGATGTGGAAAAGTCCTCATCGTCTAGTAGTGCATTGATGGACGCTTTTGGTATGATTATGGCTATGGATTCTCTTGACCAAGGGAGCAAAGATGAATTGTTTTATGGCATGATCGGAACCGTTGATGAATATATGAATATCCTTGGCCCATAGTGCATGGATAATTTTTGGTCGTGATACTAATGAATATCCTCGTCAGAAAAGGTGGATGATGTGGATTATTTATTGTTTGAGTCTCAAACGATAAAAGTGATGAAAACCTTTTTAAATCATAAAAGATAGTAGATTTTATTCTCTACTTGACTCTTTTAATGGATTGCTTGTTCCGCCGCAGCTTAAACTTGATGTCTATTGTATTTTATCGGTTTAACATTGTCAAGACTAATGATAATTTATTCTCGCATTATCTTAGTCATAATATTTCTTCTTTGGGCTAGTTAAACTCACCCTTTCCTTCACCTGTTCTCTTTAGAAAATGAGAATGTAGCCTTTGGACTAGTCGGGGAGCGGAGTGATGATCCGGATGATAGTATTAGTAGTCCTCACTATTCATTAAATAGTGTGACAATAAATGTAATGGGGACTTATTCGAGAGTGGATATTGTCTAGAAGATAATATTTGTATTAAAACTCATAGCTTTCTTGTTGTATATTAAAGATTGTATTTGTATTACGTACCATGTATTTGGCGAGTCGAATAGGTGATGTATACCTATTTTGGGGGCGCCATAATTTGGTATCAAAGCTTAGGATATGATCCTGGCTAAGATGTAAGATAACTAGGAGGGAGGCGAGGAATTCCTTCGCTAGTATGACCTACCTAAGTTTATTTGATATTTAATTGGTGGTCGTGAGTATAGGGATAATATGTGATATGTTAATTAACCCTTGTTTTGTGGCAGTGTTTGAAAATGGCATCCGAGAATGTTGAGAACATCAATGGAGCACAGGAGACCATTGAGTCTCCATAGATCAATAATTAGGATAATGTGCATCAGGAAGGCGATAATCCTCCTGTAAATAACAACACTAATCAAATGATGAACGACGATACGTTTAGGAGATTTTTAGAATTCATGCAACACCAAACGAGAGAGACTCCTGTTCATAATGCAGGTGGAAACAATGTCAACCCACGGTTGGTCACCACTAAGCAGTTTAAGGAGCTGGGACTACCGGAGTTTTTGGGAAAGCCAGAACCACTTAAGGCAAAGACGTGGTTAAAGCAAATCACTAAGATATTTGATGTCTTGGGATGTTCCGAGGAGCAAAAGGTTCCATTCGCCACCTTTTACGTTGCGTGAAGAGCGGTCTTGGTGGGAATCTATAAACGTACTCCAACTGGCCGCACTCAAGATGTCTTGGGAGAAGTTCCAAGAGCTGTTCAATGAAAAGTACTTTTTCAAAAGTATTCATCACATGAAGGAGGTGGAGTTTGTCAAGTTGGAGCAAAACAACATGACCGTAGTGCAAAGATCTGAAGCCAAGTTTACCGAGTTGTCCCGATTTGCGTCTCATTTGGTTGATAATGAGGAGAGAATGATGCGAATGTTTCTAAGAGGTTTGAAACACGAGATACGCCAATATCTTATCTCTCATAACCGTGGTTTGTATTAGGATGTTGTTAATAGGGCTCGATTATCGAGGCGTGATAATGAGCCAACCCAACCAAAAGAGAGCAAACCAATGAAAATGATAATACCGATGATGATACTTGATCATCAAAGCGGTGACAATAAGTATGGAGGAATCAACATGCCGAAATGGTAACCACTTGATGGTAATCATGGCCAAAATAATAAGAATGGACATTTCAAAAGAGAAGGTTCAACAATGACGTGAAGACGCGTCGACAAAGACCCGTTTCAAAGAAAGAAGAATGACCACCGGTCGTATGTTTCAAATGCGGACGGAGGGACACATCCGTCTAAAGCGCACTGACAATCCAAAGCGTGTTTTAATTGCGGAAGAGAAGGTCACCTAGCTTCGATTTTGTCGTATGGTGAAGTCAAGTTCATTTGGGATAGTGATGCCAAAGGATGTCCCGCACAAGACAAAGCTTAGTGTAGTTTAAGAGAGGGTTTTTTTTCGTGACAAGGAACCCGAATAAAATTATCACGGGTAAGTTAATCATAAACTCTTCGCGAAGTCTATCTTTGTGTTGAATCTGGGTTCTACTCACTCTTTCATTCCACTTAGTTGTGTTCAATGTTTGAATTTAACTCTGGAGAAGTTAGACTTTGATTTATCTGTTGAAACAGACTTTCTGTAGGCGACATCGTGAATGAAGATGACAAGTTGATAGGTATCAATGTGACGTACTATCCAAGTAAGAACAAAGGTAAGGCAGTAGGAGCTATGAAGGTGGTGTAGGGTTTTGACACAAAAATGCACAACAGAAATAGAATAATTTAAAGCATTTTCCGAAACCATAAATAGGATCCATGCAAAAATAATTAATTCAGTGGTTAGAAATTATACCGAATATGAAAATGCTTCTGAAATTGATGCGCTCGAATCTTTAACGCAATCCAAACGAATCGTGCCTCTACGGTATCCACACGAATGCCCCATGAACCGTCAATACGATCTGCAAAGAAATGTGAATCATGCAGACTAGCCACCAAAAGGAATGGATTTTAGAACTGTTTCTCTCTAGTCTCTCTCTAAGAGTGGCTAGGGTTATGATGTTATGATATTACCCTAAGTGGATACTATATCATATATATAGTAGTTAAAAAGGGATTAATCAAAAACGTATTTTAATAAAATCCAATTATATATATATATATATATATATATCTTAATTAAGTCTTACTTAATTAATATACATATATACAAATTATCCTTTTAATTTAAATTGTGATTTAAATACTATTAATCATATTAATATATTTAAATCCTTGAAATTTAAATTAATTCCATTTTAAATTACGTTTTATGTGTGTGACTTTATAGGTTATTATTACGTTGGCAATAATTTTAAAATCATATTATAAAAATTATAAGCAAATGAGCTGGCATCTAGTAATGCATCATCGCTACCCAAGTAATAATAATAAGATCAATGATTCGATACAACCTTTTCGTGACCAATGTTTCAATGTAATTTAATCCTTTTAACCTTAATATCCTGGATTAAACTCGAGTCATGGAATGTGTCATACTCTTCATAATTTAATATGAGTTTTCTTGATCAATGAGCAGACTATATGAAACAAATCACTATTTAAGCATGGCCATGCATTTCATAGTCCTACTCAATCAAGAGGACTATGGATATCATCCCTAATATGTAGGAGGGTTAAATTCCATCTAGATCACTCATATTCCTCACACGATTCATGATGTACCCAATAATCACCTTTATAGTCCACCCTATTAAAGGTGACATTTGATGATATCAAAGTACATAAATAATAAGAATGGACATTTCAAAAAGAGAAGGTTCAACAATGACGTGAAGACGTCGACACCAGCACCCGTTTCAAAGGAAGAAGAATGACCACCGGTCGTATGTTTCAAATGCGGACAGGAGGGACACATCCGTCTCAAACTGCATCCAAAGAATCCAAAGCGTGTTTTAATTGCGGAAGAGAAGGTCACCTAGCTCGATTTTGTCATGTATGGTGAAGTCAAGTTCATTTGGGATAGTGATGCCAAAGGATGTCCCCACAAGCCAAAGCCTAGAGTTTTAAGAGAGAGGGTTTTTTTCGTGACAAGGAACCCGAATAAAATTATCACGGGTAAGTTAATCATAAACTCTTGCGAAGTCTATAATTGTGTTAGATCTGGGTTCTACTCACTCTTTCATTCCACTTAGTTGTGTTCAATGTTTGAATTTAACTCGAGAAGTTAGACTTTGATTTATCTGTTGAAACTCAGTTGGGAGAAACCTTCGTTACCTCCACTATTTATAAATCTTGTTTGATTCAAATCAACACTTTCATGTTACCTGTCGATCTTATCTCTTTGAAAATACTTGCTTTTGATGTGATTTTAGGAATCGATTAGTTAACTACTCATCATGCTTTTAATAAGGTTGTTAGCTTTCATATTCCTAACCAACCTGTTATGCGAATTCAAGCAACCAAACCACTAAAGTCAATCATTGTCATATCAAGCCATAAGTAAAGAGCCCGATCCTTTCGTTGTTGACTTCCTTGTGTGGAATGCCCCGGCCGACTTTTCGTCAGAGGCGACATCGTGAATGAAGATGACAAGTTGATAGGTATCAATGTGACGTACTATCCAAGTCTTGGATGAGGGTCACAGTTTTGAATGATATTTTTATCGTTAATAAATTTCTTGACGATTCATGAAGACTTCCTAGCCTATCCCTAGAGCGTGAAATCGAATTTTGTATCGAATTCAAAGATAAAACCCCATTTCTAAAACCCTTAAATATTTCTTCAACTAAAACGAACGTAACATGTGCCAAAGACGTTGGCTTGAGCTATTGAAGATCACGATCATACCATTCAATACCATCGTGGAAAAGCGAGCGTGGTAGGCGAGCGTTGAGTAGAAGATCATATGCGTTTATGACCTATAGTAGGACCACGTAATTGTGGGAACAATCGACCCAAATGAAATAGAATAATTTAAAGCAATTTCCAAACCATAAACAGATCCATGCAAAAATAATTAATTCAGTGGTTAGAAATTATACCTAATATGAAAATGCTTCAAAATTGATGCGCTCAATCTTTAACTAATCCAAACGAATCGTGGCTCTACTACAGATCCACACTAATGCCTCATGAACCGTCAGACGATCTCGCAGAAATGTAATCATCACAGATTAGCCACCAAAAGGAATGGATTTTAGAACTGCTTTCTCTAGTCTCTCTAAGAGTGGCTAGGGTTATGATGTTATGATATTACCTAAGTGGATACTATATCATATATATAGTAGTTAAAAAGGATTAATCAAAAACGTATTTTAATAAAATCCAATTATATATATATATATATATATATATATATCTTAATTAAGTCTTACTTAATTAATATACATATATATAAATTATCCTTTTAATTTAAAAATTTGATTTAAATACTATTAATCATATTAATATATTTAAATCCTTGAAATTTAAATTAATTCCATTTTAAATTACGCTTATGTGTGTGTGACCCTATATAGGTTATTATTACGCTGGCAATAATTTTAAAATCATATTATAAAATTATAAACAAATGAGCTGCATCTAGTAATGCATCATCGCTACCCAAGTAATAATAAGATCGATGATTCGATACAACCTTTTCGTGACCAATGTTTCAATGTAATTTAATCCTTTTAACCTTAATATCCCGGATTAAACTCGAGTCATGGAATGTGTCATACTCTTCATAATTTAACTGAAGTTTTCTTGATCAATGAGCGCACTATATGAAACAAATCACTATTTGAGCATGGTTATGCATTTCATAGTCCTACTCAATCAAGAGGCCTATGGATATCATCCCTAATATATAGGAGGGTTAAATTCCATCTAGATCACTCATATTCCTCACACGATTCATGATGTACCCAATAATCACCTTTATAGTCCACCCTATTAAAGGTGACATTTGATGATATCAAAGTACATAAATTCTCGTAGTAATATAGTGATTTCGTGTCGAGGACCATTACATCATTATCACTATGAGAATTTCTAATGACACTTCGCATAATGCTCCATATAGAATTCTCATGGTGGGTCCGGTCCAAAGACATCGCTTTCTAATATGTACCTATGCATCGACTTAATATCTCATATATTTATAACCAATGAGATTTGGTCATCATCATCCATCCACATACTAGTCTCAATGCATCAATGTTGTCCCATCAACAATGATACTCGACTAGGGACATTTAAGAACAATGATACTAATTGTAATTATATAATCTCATGTTCAAGTCACATACTTGAAACTATATAATTTGTATCACTATTCTAAGGAATTTTATTATGTTAATAATTATATAACGCAGTAAATAAAACCATAATAAAATCATTCATTTATTCAATCAAATATAATATCAAAACGTTAAGCAATTATATCAAATAATTGGCCTCTAGGCATAAACTCTAACAGCCTCCCACTTGCACTAGAGCCAATCACTCATGTATCTAATACCCATGGAACTAGTGTGACCATCGTGTTTCTCGCCGCGACAAAGCCTTCGTCAAATGGATTCGCAACATTATCATCGGTTGGCACTCTTCCTATATGTACATCTCCTCTATCAATGATTTCACTTGGATGAGATGGTACCGCCTAAGTATATGCTTGGATCGTTGGTGAGATCTAGGTTCCTTAGCTCGTGTAATGGCTCCATTGTTATCACATATATAGCTTAACCGGATCAACAATGGTGGAACAACACCTAGTTCAAATGATGAACTTTTAATCCATATGACCTCCCTGGCCGCACTAGAAGCAAAGAATATACTCACTTCATTTGTAGAATCGCCATCATCTCTTCGCTTCGAACTCTTCCATCTAACAACAACACCACCATTAAGGCAAAATACAAAACCTAATCGAGACTTATAATCATCATTATCACCGAAACTAGCATCCGTGTAACCCTTTATCGCTAGTTCATCTTCACCTCCATATACCAAGAATGAATCCTTAGTCCTTTTAAGGTACTTGAGGATATTCTCGATCACTGCCGTCGATGACCTTCACCGGATTCGACTGGTATCTCGTCGTCATGCTCAAAGCATACGAGACATCCCGACGACGAGTACATATCATTGCATACATGATAGATCCAATTGTCAAGCATAAGGGATCTTTCATACGCTCCTCATCATCTTGTGATTTAGGACATTGGGCCTTAGAGATCTTTACACCATGAGTCATGGGTAAATGTCCTCTTTTGCCTCTTGCATGTCGAACCGCTTTCAACACTTTATCAATATATGTACTCGACTTAGTCGATCATTTTTCTCGATCTATCTCGATAGATCTTGATACCTAAAATGTAGGTCGATCGCCTAAATCTTTCATGGAGAAACATTTTCCTAACCATGTTTTTTTACAACCAGAATGAAGGAATGTCATTCCCAATAATTAATATGTCATCAACATATAATATCGGGAATACAATGTGACTCCCACTAACCTTCTTATATACACAAGGTTCATCTTCATTTTAATAAAGCCAAACTTTCGATCGCTTCATCAAATCGAAGATTCCAACTCGAGAGGCTTTGCTTCAATCCATAAATGGATCGTTCAGTACTTACATACCTTCAAAGATCCTTTGGAGTGATAAAACCTCAAAGTTGTGTCATGTACACATCCTCAAGGAGATTTCCATTAAGGAAAGCAGTTTTGACATCCATCCGCCATTTTGTAATCATAAAAAGTCGCAATAATAGCGCAAGTAAGATCCTCGATGGATTTAACCATTGCCACGGAGAGAAGGTTTCATCATAGTCAACACCTTGAACTTGTTTGAAACCTTTTGCTACCAAATGGCCTTTATAGGTTTGTACATTACCATCCATGCTCAATTTTCTTCTTGAAAACCCACTTGCACCCTATGGGTTTTACCCTTCGGTGGATCAACCAAAGTCCATACTTGGTTAGTATACATGGAGTCCATTTCAGATCTCATGGCTTCAAGCCATCTCTTAGAATCTGGTCCATTCATAGCTTCTTGGAAGAAGGTGCTCATCCTGATCTATGAGCATCACATCGCCGTTTTGAGTCACAAGATATCCATAATATCTCTCGGGCTCTTGGCGTGTCCTACCAGATCTATGAATTCCTTGTGTAATTTGAGCAGGTTCACTTTCCATAACATCTTGTGGTTCCTGCTCACGTTCCAACTCA
Organism: Panax quinquefolius; assembly: GCA_020205615.1. Classification (NCBI taxonomy): domain Eukaryota; kingdom Viridiplantae; phylum Streptophyta; class Magnoliopsida; order Apiales; family Araliaceae; genus Panax; species Panax quinquefolius. The sequence continues at coordinate 52,288 of JAINUW010000526.1, forward strand.
GGTTCAATGATATTATGTGGTTCTCGAATTTCTTCGAGTTCTACTTTCCTCCCACTATTTCCTTTAGAGACAAATTCTCTTCTAGAAAAATACTAGTTTGAGCAACAAACACTTTGTTCTCGTAAGGTTTGTAGAAATAATACCTTTTTTTTGTTTCTTTTGGGTATCCCACAAAATTACATTTGTCGATTTGGGTCCGAGCTTGTCAGAATCCAGACGTTTTACAAACGCCTCGCAACCCCAAATCTTCATGAACGACACACTAGGACGTTTCCCAGTCCACATCTCATATGGTGTCTTCGAACCATCTTTGTAGGAACATGGTTAATGTGAATGTAGATGTCTCTAGGCATGACCCCGTAAGCTTATCGAAGATCTCGCATGACTCATCATTGATCGTATCATGTCCAACAAGGTTCGATTCCTCCTCTCTAGACACACCATTCCATTGTGGTGTTCCTGTGGAGTGAGTCGTGATATAATACCACACTCCTTTAGAAGGTCATCAAAGTCTTGGCTTAAGTATTCACCTCCTCGATCGGATCAAGGGCTTTTATGCTTTTGCCAAATTGGTTTTGAACTTCATTCTTGAATTCCTTGAACTTTTCAAAGGATTCGGATTTGTGTCTCATAAGATACACATATCCATATCTATCAAGTCACAAGAAATGTAATGAAGTAATAAAACCTACCTCTTGCTAATCTAACTCATGGGTCCACATACATCACTATGTATAAGTCCCAATATATCGCTAGCCCGCTCAATCGTGTCCAAGTGAAAGGGGCTTTAGTCATCTTGCCTAATAAATAAGATTCACATTTTCATATGATTCAAAATCAAATGAATCCAAAAATCCATCTTTATGGAGTTTTGATATGCGTTTTCATTTATATGGCCCAAACGACAAAGATGTTAGAGATATGCTTGATTTGAATCATTTGATTTAAATCATTTTGTATTTATGTTATAGATAGCATTTCCAAATCAAGAATATAAAGACCATTAAACAATTGTGCAACACCATAACATATATCATTTAAGTAAACGAACAACGATTGTTCTTTATTATAAATGAAAACCTTTCTTGTCCAAACAAGAAAAGAAATAATGTTTTTTGCTTATAGCAGTACAAAATAACAATCTTCTAATTCTAAAACTAGCCCCAGAGGGCAAAGATAAATGATAAGTTCCTACGGCCAAAGGCAAACAACTCTTGCTCCATTCCCAACACACGAGGTCAACCTCTCCTTTCATTAAAGTCCTACTCCTTCTGAGTTCCCCGACATTAACACAAATATGAGAACCACATCCAAAGATCAATACCCATGATGTAGAAGTAGACAAGTTGACTTCTATAACATATATACCGAATCAAGTCCCACTTCCTTTCCTTTTCTTCACTTCTTCCAAATAAGCAAGATAATTCCTCTTCCAAAGGTCCAAAGTTTTCCACAAAAGATGACAATCACCTTCTTTAGCCACCCCACCTTTAGGTTTTAAAGCCTGCTTGGTTTTGGATTTAGGTTTGGCACCGTAATTAGATCCTATCTTCTTTCGCCTTTCCATTTTCCTTTAGCATTCCCTCTTTGCACCATCATTATGGGAGCGGGTCCTGCCTTTTTCATGTTGTTCTCGGCAGTTCTTAACATGCTCAACAACTCAGTAAGGGGTTTCATAATTTCATTCATAAGATAATTCATGACAAATTGAGAATAGCTGTTGTTCAGGGATTGCAAAACAAGATCTGTTTGGGCCTCCGGAGTGATTGGAAAACCCAACCTATCAAGGTACTCAATATACCCAATCATTTTCAGCACATGTGGACCAACTGGATCACGTTCACCCATTTTGTAGTGATACAATGCCTTGCTTGTATCATACCTCTCCTGTCGAGCATGCCCTTCGAACAATTTCTTGAGATGCTCGATTATCTCATAAGCATCCATCAACTCATGTTGCTTCAAGCTCATCGTTCATGGTTACTAAAGATGAGACAACTCACGCCCGAGCATCATCTTGATGCTTCTTGTAAGCATTATGTCTCGCGACGTGGTGCAAGATCACCGGTGTCGCAGAATGGGCTTTTCAATGACATATAGCTTGTGCTCTTGTTTGAGGACAATCCTCAAGTTCCTATGCTACCAAGGAAATTAATTCCACTCACTTGTGTCTTCTCAAGGATCGATCGTAGAGTGAAAGACTACTTGTATTGTTGTTTTTGCCATTGATATCTACAATTTATAAGTGCAAAAAATAATAAGTCAAATTCGCAGAGTTGATATTATGTAATTGATAATAGTACATTCAAAATATACCTCCCATTATTTTATTCAAATTAATAGCCCTCACCATTAATTCGGAAAGCATTTTCAATTAAATCTTTCTAGTGAGCCAAGATCCATATTTCATTATGCCCTAAGTTAGCTTTGGCTAATCTCTTAAAACACAATTATTTAGGTAGACAACCCTTTTGTCAATTATATCATATATAACTCTCTGGATAGTTTGGTAAAAACAACAATTGTTTCTAGTCCATCTAATGGTACCTACCAAACTCTATGCCTCTAAGTCCACAATCCTATTGAGATAACTTAGTTAAGTCGGGGCCCAATGATTTTTAACAGTTTGGATATCACAATTATCCTATCGCATCTTACCTAGATAAATAGGGTACTTTTGCTTTGGCAAACCTACATCTATCGATCAAGGTCTTGATGAGTGTTATTCATTCGAAGGCATCCGATTTAGACTTAATAATTTAATGAGGGATTTTATTAATAAATTTAGATCTCACCAATTTTAATCTTATTAAGCATGCACATTATTTATCATATCATATCGCATACAAGCATAAATAAAGTGCAAAATTAAATGTGTCACGCTTATGGCCCAATCCAATCGTCAATCTTTTCAAGCTAATGAAAGATTGAAGGTCAATCTAAGGTGGTAAAAGATCTTAAAATAAATAGCTTCCTTGGATCTTCCTCAAGCATATGCCTCCTCTCCATCATCATCTTTCCATCGTGTCCTTCATCTTTTCATCTTCATCGACATTACGATTATTACATGACATAAAGAAACCTCGAAAGTTACATTCGAGGGGATTTAGATGAGAAGAGAATTTTACATTAGAATTTATAGAAGGTACACGACATGCAAGCCGTATTTCAAAACCAAAACCACTAACCTATGGGTCAAAAGGCCATAATCGCACCATGCATATCACAATAAGCATATAACAGTTTATATAAAATTAAAGAAAATATATATAACAAATTGGGGTCACGACCATCGCAAGGCCATTTACTTACGGGGGTCCAAGGGGGTCTCCTCCTCAGGTGGGGGCACCGACGATCGTCGGTGGCTAGTGGTCTCATTGATCGGCCAAAGAGTGGTCTGGGTAGTGCCCTTGGAAAAATTTTTGAACTACAATCTGTATTGCAGAATTTTTTCAAATGATTCTCTGAAACAGTTTCAGAATCACGTATTTTAATCCACCAAAATAGTCATAATAACAATACACCCGATACATATCATATATGTCCAGTTTCAATTAATCATATTAAACTGAATACTGTTATTACGCCATATAAGATACAATTAACAGAACAACATATATATGCATATCTATTACTGATATTCATAATACCGTAATATGTCGATTATGTAATATCATATACTCAATTAATGTAACATCATATACATGCATATCTATTATCGATATTTATAATATCAAAATATGTCGATTACAGAATATCATATACTCAATTAACAGTTCGGTAAAATTGTATCATCATATATCATATATATCGAAAACAATATAATCAATTTCAGATCGGTAAAATTGTATCATCACATACCATATATATTGAAAACAATTAAACACGTTATCTGAATTAATCGTTTCGTAAGTAGCTCTGATACCACTGTAGGGTTTCGACACAGAAACGCACAGCGGAAATAGAACAATTTAAAGCAATTTTTCCGAAACCCTAAACAGGATCCATGCGAAAATAATTAATTCAGTGGTTAGAAATTATAATTTAATATAAAATGCTTCAAATTGATGCGCTCAATCTCCAACGCAATCCAAACGAATCGCGCTCTACTACAGATCCACACTGAACGCCCATGAAAATCGTCAGACGATCTGCAAAGTGAGAATCGGCAGATTAGCCACCAAAAGGAATGGATTTTAGAACTGCTTTTCTCTAGTCTCTCTCTAAGAAATGGCTAGGTTATGATGTTATGATATTACCCTAAGTGGCTACTATATCATATATATAGTAGTTAAAAAGGATTAATCAAAAACGTATTTTAATAAAATCTATATTATATATATATATATATATATATATATATATCTTAATTAAGTCTTACTTAATTAATATACATATATACAAATTATCCTTTTAATTTAAATTCGTGATTTAAATACTATTAATCATATTAATATATTTAAATCCTTGAAATTTAAATTAATTCCATTTTAAATTACGTTCTATGTGTGTGACCTTTATAGGTTATTATTACGCTGGCAATAATTTTAAAATCATATTATAAAATTATAAAAAGTGAGAAAAGCATCTAGTAATGCATCATCGCTACCCAAGTAATAATAAGATCGATGATTCGATACAACCTTTTCGTGACCAATGTTTCAATGTAATTTAATCCTTTTAACCTTAATATCCTAGATTAAACTCGAGTCATGGAATGTGTCATACTCTTCATAATTTAATCTAAGTTTTCTTGATCAATGAGCAGACTATATGAAACAAATCACTATTTCAGCATGGCCATGCATTTCATAGTCCTACTCAATCAAGAGTCCTATGGATATCATCCCTAATATATAGGAGGGTTAAATTCCATCTAGATCACTTATATTCCTCACACGATTCATGATGTACCCAATAATCACCTTTATAGTCCACCCTATTAAAGGTGACATTTGATGATATCAAAGTACATAAATTCGTGTAGTAATATAGTGATTTCGTGTCCAGAGGACCATTACATCATTATCACTATGAGAATTTCTAATGACACTTCGCATAATGCTCCACATAGAATTCTCATGGTGGGTCCGTCAAAGACATCGTTTCTCAAACATGTACCTATGCATCGACTTAATATCTCATATATTTATGACCAATGAGATTTGGTCATCAGACAATCCATATACTAGTCTCAATGCATCAATGTTGTCCCATCAACAATGATACTCGACTAGGGACATTTAAGAACAATGATACTAATTGTAATTATATAATCTCATGTTCAAGTCACATACTTGAAACTATATAATTTGTATCACTATTCTAAGGAATTTTATTATGTTAACAATTATATAACGCAGTAAATAAAACCATAATAAAATCATTCATTTATTCAATCAAATATAATATCAAAACGTTAAGCAATTATATCAAATAATTGGCCTCTAGGGCATAAACTCTAACTGGAAGGTCCGAAAGTAAGTTCAGACAAGTGCGTGCAAGAGGGCTATATTTCTCCCAACCCCCAAACCAAGGATGAACAATGGGTGTTTTACGTGCGGGTCTATGGAGCATAAGGTGAAGGATTGTCTAAAGAGGAAAAATGGGCGGGGAATATAACCACGGAAAAGGCATGGACTCTGGCGATGTGACCGACTTCAACCAACAAACCAACAAAAGAAACCATGAGTCTTCTTGACATGCCAAGATAAGATCTATGCAAATTGGGAATGGAACTCAAGGTATTATTCGAATAACTTTTATTTTCATGTATATATATAATTTTCCTATATATAGCAAATTATTTTATAAAGAAATTTTGAAGGAGGAATTTGAGTTCTTTTAGAAATCAAATTTCCGTTTAATCGATATACATGAGCTTTATCTTTGAATAGTTAAAGATCAGTTCGATCAAATATGATCGAGATCTACTTGCAATGATTGTTTATGCTATGTACCATTGTATGTATAAGTTTTAAAATGGTGATTTAGGATCTTAATCCTTATAAGGAGGAGGTGAATGTAATAAACGGATATTTTCTATATAAATAAATGAGAAATTTTGCATATAATTTTTTTTTATTATTATTTTAAAGATGGGAATATGTGCAAGTAATGTGTATGTATATATGTGATAAATAAAATTTATTTATTACATGAATAATTTCATATAGTTTTATTTGAAAATTATCGATCATTATAAAATATATTCTTATAATAATTAATTTTATAGTAGAAATATTTTTATTATTTATTTTCCATGAAAATATGATTTTGTATTATTTAAATAATATATGAGATAATTATAGAATTATTATAATAATTATATTATTTTATTATATAAATTTTAGTTCAGATTATTTAAGTTAATTATTTTTAACTTAATTAATAATGTTATATATGAAAGATAAATAAGATATGGAATCCAAACCCTAATTTTGGATTTTGAGCAATGAATGAGAATAACAATATTATTTTTCAGTGTTATAAATATATACTGTATATGTGTAGACTGATAATGGTTAGTCAATTATGGTGTATCACAACAAACCTTAGTATTACTGTCATAAACCATTATTGGAAACTCAAAACTAGAATTTAAGATAAGTCAGAAATTGTGTTATATGAATTATGTTGGATATTATAGAATTTCTGTTAATTAGGAAAACCCTAATTAATATTTGAAAACCCTAATTAAAATTAGAAACCCTAATTTGCTAATTAGGAACCCTAATTACTAAAATTAGAAACCCTAATTATTATTTTAGTAAATTAAATTGTTAATTTGGGAACCCTAATTAATGATATTAAGGAACCCTAATTATTTAAAACTCTAATTAGTAATTTTTAGAAACTAAATTTCATTTTAAACCCTAAAATTGAAATCCTACAAAAATCAAATTTTTGGGAACCTTAGGGTTAAACCCTAAGGGTTGGGACAATTGATAAGCTTGCATTAAAAATCTTAAGGCTAATGACCACTTTACCCTTTTTGTCCCATTCTTGAATTATTGCTAGCAAAATCTAGCAAAATCTTGACAAGCCACCCTAGTCTAGCTATGAGCTATAGCATTCCAGCAAATCAGATTCAATTCACCAGCCATGTGCCCTGTACCATTATTTATATAGATCGAGAGAGAGAGAAAAAGTCACATTTATGCTAATTTGTTCACAACTCTCATCCTAGAACTTCTCTCTCTAAAACCTCTGAATTTCATTACTAATATCAGTCACAAACCAAGCCCCACTAATACATATAACCAAATCAGAAGTCAGAATCAAGACTTTCTTAGAAAGGTATAAAACCTAACCCTAGAAGTTGATATTTAATCTTATGTTAGATTTTGTGTTTTAGTGTTAAATCATGTAGTATATAGTGTTAATAGATGATCTGGGTCGATAGATGTTAGATCCATAACATCTATAGGCTCGGATTTAATGATTTACAAAATCTGGAAAATTTTAAAACTATGGTCTGACAACAAATGTCAGAGCCCCTAGATCTTTCTTTGTTAAGTGTTATGCGTATTTTATGTTATGGATATGTTCTTTGTTATGTGGACTATGATCTGGAACTGGAAACTGGGTCAGATCGTGTCTAAAACTCAAGATATTCATGGTCAAACCACGTTGATGACCGACATTGACCGTATGAAATCTGGGCAGCCATGAACTTGCCCAGAAAGCTCTGACAGCAAGTTCATAGGCCCAGATCTTTTTGTTGTTAGTTGATTTGTTCTTGTTGATGTAATAAGGTTGTAATCTGGTATATGGACTGTTGATTCAAGGTTTTATATCATCTAAACATCATGCATGTTGGATTTTATAGACGGTAAAACCAAGCAGGAAGAACACGAAATACGTTTTCTGGGCAACCCAGAAAACGTATGATCATGTATTTTGACAAGGTTTGACCGATCCGGATCTATAGATTTTTTTGTTATTTTGTTGACTTTTTGTAATAGATCTCTTAAGTTACATGTTGGCTATGCACTAAAATCATTAGATCTTGAAAAATATTACAAAACTAGCATTAGTGGAAGCTCAAAGTAAGACCCACTATCTGTTCTTCATTTCTGGGCAAACCCAGAAATGAAGAACAACTCTGAATTCCTTTTTAATACCTTAGATCCTGTAGATTGTTGATGTTTAGGCTTGAACAATGATCAAACTAGATACCCTGTTAGTTAGTCTACAAGGCCCGACGTCTAACACAACTATAACATGAACCGATTGGCTGAAATAAGGTCAACAAAAGCGTTGACCGGCCATGACTGAAAATTCTCGGCAGCCCAGAAATATGATGAACACGTCCTAACAGCTAGTTCAAAGCTTAATAATTTTCGATTGTGATGATGTATGACCAGGTTATTGGTTGTTACATGTAGTGTTACACTAGTTATACAAGATTCAATCATTAGCTAGCCCAAAAACACATTGCACACTGATTTATTGATGGTCAAACCTACCAACTCGAAACTGTCTATGAATGTTTTGGGTTTCTCAAGAACACCTAAGGCGACACTTACTGTCGCCAAAGGGCTTTAACGATGGATTTATTAAAATTAATTAATTTAATTTCTAAAAATCATTAAAAAATAGAAAATAATTTTTGAAAATTACAAAATAATTTTTGAAAATTACAAAAATAATTTTAAAAATTATTTTAAGTTATAAAATTAACTTTTAATAATTTGACATATTTTTCATAAATATTAATATTTATTTGGATATTATTGGAATTTAATTTATTTAGTAAATGTATTAAATAAATTAATCAAAAATGTTTTTATTGTATTAAAAATCATTTTAAATGATAATAAGGTATTTAATAATATTTTAAGTTATAAAACATAACTTTTAATATTTTAAGACAAATTTCATTAATTATTTAATATTAATGATATTAGATTTATTTAGTAATTAAATTAAATAAATTAATTAAAAATGATTTTAATATTATAAAAATCATTTTAAATGAAAATAAATAGTTTAAAAATATTTTAAGTTATAAAATATAACTTTTGATATTTAAAGGTAAATTTCATTAATAATTTTATATTATTGATATTTAATTTATTTAATAATTATATTGAATAAATAAATTAAAAATGGTTTTATTGATTTAAAAATCATTTAAAAAGGATATAAATGAATTAAAAATATTTTAAGTTATAATAAATGACTTTTAATATTTTGATGAATAATAAATTAATATTTAAATATTAATGGTAATTATTTAAAAATAATTTTAAATGTTTTAAAATCATTTAAGGGTAATATTAATACTTTAAAAATATTTTGAGTTAATATAAATAACTTTAATATTTTGGCAATGGTTTCATTAATAGTTTAATATTAATGATAATAGAATTATTTAATATTTAAATCATTTTATAATGATTTCAGTGTTTGAAAAATCATGATAAATTATAATAATTATTTAAAAATTATTATAAGGCTATGAAAAATAATATGGCTGATATTTAAATTATCTAATCGAATATTGAACTACAGAATAGAGTTTTAGACTCGATAATTACCCGATAAGGTTGTCGGTACACCGAAATTTTTTTAAAATTGATCTAGACTTATATAATTGGACTCGATAAGTGTTTGTTCGTGAACTAATGACTGTTAAAATATGTGACAATGTGATTAGGTTATGTGCTGACTACAAATAGTAGTACTATGTGTTATGATACATTATTCTAATCGAACGAATGATCTTATTAATGATAGGTTTTAATATAAAAGATTAATCTAAGTTGTGTTATTGTAAGCAATAGCTCAGGCAAGTATTTGAACTATCCTTTACATTGTGCAAGTATCCTACCTTTGCATTTACTTTATGAAATGGACACGAGTAAGAAAGTTTCAGAATCATATTATTGTGCCAGATTATTAACTCTATTGTTATTGGTTATGTATCCAATTATTCATATTCATACAAGTTTTTAAATTATCCGATCATTGTTTATCAACATAGTATTAGTGCATAATCCAAATATTTATTCTGTTCGTTAGTTTCTAAATATGTTTATACAATTGTCCCCACTTGGATAATCATTGTATTTAATCACATGTTGATACATACTTATTGATTTCCAGTATGTATACGTTGACTTAAAAGCTGTCTAAGCTATTTTATTTTGCTAGACACAAACTTAAAAATATTATTGAATAAGATAGAACTTTATTGTATCCAACCAGATTGTTTTGGCTTGGATTCTCGACTAAGTATGAACATCCCGAACACGAGAAAACTTTTGTGCACCTAAGGTGGATAAGATGAACTATTATATCGTTCTTGCATGTAGTATTGATCAATACATGGCATAACGGGCTGATCACCCCCGTGCCTGTAAGTTATGACGGTTTACAAATGAAGTTTTGTTTAACCTTTTCGACAATAGAAAACAATGTTCATAGTCTATCAAATGATCTCCAGTTATAGTCAGTACGTAGTTTAAAAAATTTGATATATAATTGATATATTGTTATTATCAGTTCAACTTACTTCACAACTGTTGATTCGTTGTAGAAGTGTCATTCAAAGAAAACATTTAATCCTTTCAGTTAATATCTATTGTTGTTATTACTTGCTGGGCAATCAAATGCTCATTCTTGCTTTAAATTTAAATGTTTTTAGCTATGTATGATAAACCCGAAGGATCAAGCAAGAACAAGGGGAAAGGAAAGCTGTTCAAATGAATTTTATAATATTCTGTGTAACAGTTAAAGTTTATTAAGACAATGATACTTATTATCTATGATGTAATGAATGTTTAAAGGTCACGTACCTGGGAGTAGACTTTGATGCATATGTAAATTAAGTTTGGTAGCTATATTATTGTTATTATTATTGTATTATTCTGCTCATAGAAATGGTATCGTGAAGCACCGAGTTCGGGTTTCAAGTACCTAAATTTGGGGGCGTCACAAAATCCTTTGAACATAGAGATTACGAATAAGGAAATAATTCCCATAGAGTTTGTTTACTAAAATTTTTATGCAACCATCATAGGTCACGAACTAAGCATAGATTTGATTCCAATAAGATTTGGATAGTTTGATGTGATATTAGGCATAGATTGGTTATCTAGTCACGCTGCGATAATCGATTGTCAAAAGAAATGTGTGAACCTTTAGACTCCAAACTGGTCTAAGGTAGTGTTTTATGGTAGCTCATCGCTTAGGAATTCGTGTTGTCTTACGATGTTGCATGCCAAGAAATTATTAAGGAAATGAGGTATAGGTTATTTAGCCTATATTGAAGATACTCATAAAAAGGGAGTAAAAATGATAGATATATCAACAGTGAGAGAGTTTTAAGATGTATTCCCAGATAATCTGCCTGGCCTTCCGCCAGATAGAGAAATCAAATTCGTAATAGACTTTGCACCTGGAATTACGCCGATTTCAAAAGCCTCATACCGTATGGCACCAGTAGAGATGAAGGAATTGATGATATAACTATAAGAACGGTTAGATAAAGGATATATTCGATCGAGTGTGTCTCTATGAGGAGCACCAGTGTTTTTTGTCAAAAAGAAGGATGGATCGATGAGGCTCTGCATCGACTATCGAGAGTTGAACCGAGTAACAATTAAGAATAGATATCTATTACCGAGGATAGATGACCTGTTCAATCAATTAAAGGGAGCAAAGTGTTTTTCCAAGATAGTCCTACAGGCGGGTTATCATCAGTTGAAGGTTCGAAAGGAAGACATATCGAAGATGACATTTCAAACCCGTTATGGACATTATGAGTTTTTGGTAATGTCATTCGATTTGACTAACGCTCCAGCAGCATTTATAAATTTGATGAACCAAGTTTTCAAGCCATACTTAGATAAGTTCGTGGTAGTTTTCATCGACGATATCTTGATTTATTCAAAGACCAAGGAATAACACGCCGAACATCTGATGATGGTATTAGAAGCATTAAGAAAATAGAAGATGTACTTAAAGTTTTTAAAATGCAAATTTTAGATGGAGAAGGTCCAATTCCTAAGGCACGTAATAGACAAGAATTGAATTTTAGTAGATCATGCAAAGGTAGAAGTGGTGAGTAATTGGGATCAACCAAAGATGCCAACGGAAGTATGAAGTTTCTTAGGGTTAGTCAGGTACTATCGAAGGTTTATCCAAGATTTCTCTAAGATAGAAACCCCGTTGGCCAATCTAACGAGGAAGATATTGAAGTTCGTATGGATGGAAAAGTGCGAAGAAAGTTTCCAAGAGTTGAAGAAGAGGTTAAGTGAGGCGCCTGTGTTATCTTTACCAGATATTGAAGTTCGTATGAGGTTTTATGGTGTATAATGATGCATCACACAGAGGTCTTGACTGTGTGCTAATACAACATGGCAAGGTTATTGCGTACGCATCACGACAATTAAAGGATTACAAAAAGAGATACCCTACCCATAACTTGGAGTTAGCGACAGTAGTTTTTGAGTTAAAGAATTGGAGGCACTATCTGTATAGAAAAAAAATGTGAGATATACATGGACCATAAGAGTCTAAAATATATCTTCACCTAGATAGAGTTAAATATGTGGCAAAGGAAATGGTTGGAGTTAATCAAGGATTACGACTGCAAAATTCTATATCACCTAGGGAAGGCAAACGTAGTAGCTGTTGGTCGGGTTACCGATCACTAAACACATGCAAGTATACGCGGTCTAACAAGTAATACAGTGATAAGAAGAGTGTCGAACCCACGAGGAATTATCACTAATATTTACCAAATACCGACTTTGTGTCGCTTAAGTCTTATTCGAACAATAGAATAATAATGTGTAATTAATCTAGTTAATCTAATTATCAAAGCAAGTAAATGGATAACGAATGGTATCGAAGGTGCTACAAGCTAAGGTCATAACTTCACCCCACACGAGCATTTTCTCAAACACATGGTGTTCTATATTTCATTAAACTTCCTAACCTTCTCTCTATGGTCTTAGTGGTCACGACAGTTTGTCGACCGAGAACACACAAGTTCACATACACCTCTTCCAAGTTATGTATGAACATATCCTCTCTAGATCCACCTGATAGGGAATAGAACAGAGAAGAACATCCAAGCTAGAAAATAATCCTACATATGTCTATGAGAATTAACCATAACAAGGATTCAAAACATAAGTTCTCAATTAGGTCACACATTGTGCACACATATATTTCTATTTTATACACAAATTATGTAGTTGAATCAAGTAGACAACTCATAATCATATGCCAATATATTAAGGTGTAAATCTACAATCCCTCTTTCAATTTCATATAGATTACCAAAATCATCACTAATTTCTTAGCAAGAATCATTAAACATGAATATATTGATCCAAACCATATGGTGCCAATCAAAGAGATAAGATATTTAATTCAAATTAACAAAGGGTTTCATTATAACCTTAGAGCCAATAATTAGTTTATAGCTCTTAAACTAAACATTAGTAGCAATAAAAATAACATTAATGGATTACAAAATAAAAGGAAACAAATGGATAAGAATAAACTCTGTCAAGCTTTACAATCTGCATTGCTAACTACTCTTGAGCTTCAAGGAATCCCAAACATCTGCATAATATACCTAAACTATATGTACAAACATTAACTACTAGAAAATGGGGAAGAAATTAAAAAAGAGAGAGAGAAACACGTTCCCAGAGAGGGATAATGAGATCCATGAAGGAGGCTGCCTCCTTTATGTATATATAAGTGTCTTTTGCTTTAGCTAGGTCAAAACCAACTCTTTTCTGCTTGGGAACCGGAGGTGGCGTTGCAATGCCAAGATTATATCTTGGAGCGGCGCTGCAGCATTGAGTCAGAACGTTAGGTCAATAAGAGGCACTGTAGCTCCAGTTTGTAAAGGATATGGGGTCTTAACTTGTGATGATGATCTCACAATTGGCGGGGTAGGGCGCCAGTAGATTGCCAAATTTAAGCTGGCATCTAAGGCTTACAACGTCGGTGTAGGAAAATTAACATTTTTGCCCCTTCAACCTGGAAAAGACCTAATAAGCTTTGCAACACATAAATTAAGCAAAATAATACCAAAATAATAGAAAAGCTATATAAACTATGAAGATCAAGTAACTTCTTAAGGAATAAAGGATCCGATTCACGGATATAAATCCTACTCATCAGTAGCCGACGCTTTAAGTAGAAAAGGAATGGAGAAATTGTTTGTACTGACAACTCAAGAAGAGCTAAGAAAGGAAATGGAAAGACTGAAAATAGAAGTGCAGCGACCCCGAGAGTCCGGGGAGAAGTTGTTCGTAATAGGAGCTCATCTGACATTGTTGGATAGATTAAAGGAATCGTAGGAGAAGGATGAAGAGTACGAGAAGATAAATAAGATGATAGTAGAAAACAAAGAAGAAAATTTTAAGATGGACAAGGACGGTATACCAAGATTTGAAGATATTGCACGAGGTGCATAATACGACATATTCAGTTCACCTAGGAAGCACTAAAATGTAGCGGTGATGAGTGGGTTTCATACCTATAAATCAGATACCTATTTGGACTTAAACAGTGATTATTCCGTCTATTTTAGTACAGTTTTATGTGTTTTATGTTTATTTTGTTTGTAGGTTTCATTATTTGTTAATCATTATGTGATGGTGGCAATGTGGCGGGACTTAGCAAGAAAAAGAAAGAAATTAGCAAACTACAGTAGGATACCCCGCCGGGGTGGGCCCTATAACAAAGGAAATACCCGTCGGGGTGGGGGTGCACGTGTCAAGAAAATTATTACCCCGTCGGGGCGGGCATCTTCAAGGCTTAAACCCCCGCGGGGGTGGGGGTGCGTGGACAGAAGGGAGAGTTTGAATGCAATTCTAAAACTGCAATACGTGGACTGAAGGACTTTGGCTCCGATTGGGAATGGATTGTGGATGTCTTTATCAGTATCTCAGAGACTTAGTACAAGGATATTCATAGTTCAATCAATCAATCTATCAATCACAACTTTTGGAGCCCTGGAGCATAGAAGAAAGATCAGGAAAATTGCAGAATTAAGTGAGGACAAGGGTGGTTTTATACTATTATATATCTTTATTTCACTTTCTGTAATTGAAATGATGTATTCTTTAATCTATTCAGTTTTTAATTCATTAGTTATGAACTAAATTTCTTATTAAGCTTGAAATGGATATTTTAGTGGAGCAATGATTATCAAACTTTGATTTTAGTTTAATAAATCTATCTTTTCAGTTCATCGATTGTGATTTGTGCTTAATTTATGAATTGTTTGATCACCAATTCTATGTGAATTTGTATGGACACGAGAGATGATATATGAATCTAGATTTAGTCATAATAGCATGTGTTCTTGATTTTCGCGCTTTGATGGAATTCTTGATGTATGTTTAGGATAGAGATATACCTAACATCGCATGTAATAAAGTAAGAACTTGGAATTTAAACCTTCTTTGATTTTAATTCATATAGAGATATAGTGAATTAGTTAATTAGGGTGTTTAGCTTAATTCTATCAATTGTGGATTTAAGTTGATATGGTGTTAGTTCATTGAGAGATGACTAATTCTACTTGAGTGTTCTTGATTAATGAATTGAGATAGTTAATTGAATTGAATAAAAGTGTGATAATCTGAGTGAAGCTTAAAGTGAAATTGTAGGCTTCATTCTCCATTAACTGAATAGAATTAGCGGTAACAAGTTGAATTGATTTGTTTTAATTTTTAGTTTATTAGTTTTTCATTAATTGCAAATATTCATTCGATTAGTTTAATAAAATTGAAATAATATAAAGCTGGTTATTGTTAGATTAAAATTAATATTTGTCTCTGTGGGAACGATACTCAACTTATCATTATATTACTTGTTGACCATGTATACTTGCGTGCTATGCATAATTAGATTACACCCAACAAATTTTTGGCGCCGTTGTCGGGGACAATTTTTGATTTATTACTTTTAATATCAGTTTAATTAGTTTAGTTTTAGTTAAACACGTTTTTCTTTTTCTTTTTGTTATTTCTTGTTTCAGGTTCTCTTTCTTAGTGCATGCAAACTCGGTCAAAGAAACTAGAATTGTTTCCTTTTGAGGACAACATCGAATGAAGGTTTCAGAGGCTTAGTAAGTGGATTAAAGAAAACAGAGAGAATTTTGATAAATAAGAGAGTATGGCTGCAAAGGATTAGACAATATTGAGGGACTATGCTACTCCTAGAGTCACTAAAATTCAGTCGAGCATTAACATGCCTGCGATTACAGCAAATATATTTGAGATCAAGCCTGGGATAATTCAAATGATACAAAATTCAGTACAGTTTGGGGGATTAGCCAATGATGATCTGAACGAGCACCTAGTTAGCTTTCTAGAGATTTGTGAGACCTTCAAATATAATGGGGTATCAGATGATGTAGTTAGATTTTGGTTGTTTCCATTCACTCCGCGGGACAAGGTGAAGAGTTGGTTACATTCTCTACCGCCAAGTTTAATTACTTTGTGGGATGACCTTACTCAGAAATTCTTAGCCAAAATTTTCCCACCAACGAAGACTGCTAAGATGAGGAATGAGATTACAATGTTTGATCAGCAACATGGGGAGTCTCTGTATGAATCTTGTGAAAGGTAAAAGGAACTACTAAGGAAGTGTCCACATCACGGACTACCCAAATGGCTGTAGATGAATACTTTTTATATTGGGCTGAATGGTAATCTCTGAACAAGTATTGATGCAGCGTCTGGGGGAGCTTTTATGGCTAAGAGATTTGAGGAGGCATATGAATTAATTGAGACGATGGAGGCTAACAACTACCAGTGGCCCACAGTGAGAATGACACAACTTAAGGCACCTGGGGTGTTAGAGGTAGATGGAGTAACAGCCTTAGTAGTATAGATTTTAGCATTATCAAAGGAGATGGATGGCCTCACAGGTGCACAGGTTCAGCAGGTGGCATTTGTGTGTGAATTGTGTGCTGAGGAACATCCAATAGAGCAGTGTGCTATTAATCTTGCAGCAGTTCAGTTTGTAGGCAGTTATAATAGAATTCCTCAGAATCCATATCAGAATGCCGACAATCTGGGGGCAAGGAACCATCCGAACTTTTCATGGAGTAACAACCAAAATCAGCAAGCTCTACGACAATCTTTGTGAGGACCCAGAATTTCAAACAATTCAAATTTTATGAATAATTTTTTTATTTAATATTGATATTGATTATCAATATTGTGCTGAGTATCTGTGACACGAGTTTAGTAAGATGGTCAAACTGTGTATTGACTGAGTAATATGAGTGAGGTTATATAAAATAACTGATGAAAACCCTAAACCTAGCTACGGATAGGGATTCGATAATTAATACAGTTATAGTGAGTGTATCTGTGAATTTATATTTGTACAATATAAGATTAATGATCAATGATTGATCAGATAAGGTATAACCTTAGTAAACCCTAATGTGGATTAGAAACTGTAATCTACAGGTAGTAAACCCTAATGAATAGTTAGGAACCCTAATTGTATTTTTGGGAACCCTAATTTCTGATTCGGGAACCCTAAACCCTAATTGTGATTATCAAACCCTAAAGGTTAGAATTAAAAAGGAATGATGTCAAATGACTATAATACCCTTAAAATCATATGGGAAATTATCAAAATACCATTTTAGATGCGAAATGACCAAAATACCCTTTTACTTAAGTTTTAAATTAAGAGATTTGCTAAATCTAATGAGTCACCACTTTGGGATATCAACATGTGCTGGAAATCAAGACCAAATCTGATCTCTAAGTGCCACCTTGCATCATATACATTCATTGAATCAAACTTAAGAGATGAAAGAGAGAGAAAATTCAAAACCTAGCTCATTTGAGAAACAAACACGTAGCCAAACTTTTCTCTCACAAAAGCCACAAAAATATCAAGTGATTCAATCCTTAGATAGGTCCCTAACACCTCAAGATCAGTAGAGGAAATTCTAGATCAAAGATTGTTCAAGAGAGGTATAAACCCTAACCTATATTTGATCTTGTATACTAAGATAAAAGTTATGTTTTTGTGTTTATTTATATGTTATAAGATGTTATTTAGTGATCTATGATGTTATATCATAGATCCATAACATCAAAGTGTTTAAAAATGGAGTTTTGAAAAACTACCAAGAACCCTAAATTATGGTCTGACAAGCAAATGTCAGAGGCCATAGATTCATACCTGTTAATTGTTAGCCTTGTTAGATGTAATATACTTGTAGTATGCTATAAGGGATGTAATCTGTGACGCCCCCAAATTCAGACCACACTTGTCTCAAATTTGGTTGTCCCGTACTAACTCTAATAACATACTAAAATCATCACAATCGGAATAATAGAATAAATTACATTGTTATAATATAATTACTCTCATCCTAAGGGTTCAGAACTTAAATATCTCTTACATACCTTAAACATAATTAAACATAGTTTAGACATAACTAATATATAATACAATATTTCTTAACATAATCATAACGTTTCTAATTTAAACAAATATGAAGCTACTCTGTAGCTTTGGCCTTGTCCTTATCAATGCCCGAGGGTCTGCCTTGCTCTGCCTTAATTGAAATGTTTTTAGGGAAAACAAGAATGAGCAACAAGTTTACCCAGCAAATAATATAGCAATAAGGGTGCTCAATATAGTCGCTAAGGACAGAAAATATCAATAAGATTCAATGATTAATTAATTCAAGATTTCAAAGTAATGAATACTGAGGAGTTACTAAGGACTATGAACTTCTCCTAGAATTAATAGTATTAAACTGCTAATCCTACAAAATGAGTACAACAGGTGATCAGCCTAAAAACCCTATGCCATGCATAACATTTAATCATTCTCATGTGCGCACGTCGGTTTCCCGAAAAATATATAATTTCCCTACTAAGAGGGTTGTTCATCTCAGTTATAAGAGTCCGCACCAAGTTAATTTGGTTTGGATAGCTTTTAATCTCATACCAATAGTCTAGCTGAATTAATGACTTAGACAACTTTCTTTTAAAGTATATACATGAACAATTATCGTTTGATATCAAGGTTAGAAAAAAATTTCATTTCTAAATTATGAAGTATTAAGTAATGAGATATGAATCATACTTTCAAGGATTTACTTGTACAACGAATAATAGAACAAGCTCAAGTAATGCTCAATAAAGAGTAAGGTTCGAATACTTGCCTCAAGCATAGTTTACCAAAGTATTGCTTATCAACACTTTTCAAATCCTAACATAATATAATATGCGTATAGGATATTCATTAGTTACGTATACTCATACATGATATGTAAGCTTAACCACACACATAAACGTCTAACTTAGTTGTATAATCTATACATACTACATCACATATCCTACATCCTCATAACACAAAATTAATTTATATGACATCATGCAATTAAACATTATAGTTCACAATCCTGTTTTGACTTAATGTTAAAAAGTTTAAAAACACATATCCAATCTATGATATTTAATA
This sequence comes from Panax quinquefolius, assembly GCA_020205615.1. NCBI lineage: Eukaryota > Viridiplantae > Streptophyta > Magnoliopsida > Apiales > Araliaceae > Panax > Panax quinquefolius. Next base: position 71,779 of record JAINUW010000526.1, read on the forward strand.
CTAGCATGCTTATAGATACTTCACATACTGTAATTAAGCATGTATTACTAATTTAGATGACAATATAAACATACATCATATCTTAGATTTCAAACAGATTAGACAGACTATTATGCAGAATGGCACAATTCATACCGCTTAAAGCTTAGGGATGGCAAGAACTGTCTTGTATGCTCGCCAGCACTAGAGTTGAGCCTTGTATTTCCTATTTTTGTCCCATTCTTTATTATACCAAAACAATTACACTTAACATGCATACATGCTAGAGAACTTTACATAAGTGTATGACCATCTTAAGTTCACTTTTACATGTGTTAGTTTACGATTTCTATGGATTAAAGCATAATAAGGTCATATAATCACAATGCTTTATAACTTTGGTCATATCTCCACATAAAGAGGTCACATAATCTATACTACGCATGCTCATAAGTGTTCACACTATTTGTTCACAATTAACATCGTTTATTACTTTATAACATGCTTAAACTCATACTTGGTTTGCTTCCATTATGTTTAACATTTAAGATTCATGTTTAGAGACATAATGAACATAAACATGTCATTTTAAATCCTCAGAACTTAACTACTCACCCTAAGGCAATTTGGTTTGAAAACATATCCCAGTTTTCTTTTGAAATCATTTAAAACTTGAACAATGCAATTTAATTAACACATACAAGACATCTTTAAAACTCGTATCATGTGTAGTTAAGTCATGTTAACATCTTCACAAGGTCAGAAAATACATCATATAATATTCATGCATATTTGCTTTGATATGTCAAGCTTTTCTTTGAAAACGTTCTCTAACACAAAGCCTAACAAGTTGGTCATGAACAAAGGAACTATAAATCACAACTCATGCTCATTTATGTTCAGAATCAGTCATGTGTATATATCATCAAGCTCAGAATTTGCAGAACATGAGTTCCATCAAAGTTTGTTTTCAAACTTTAAGTTTTTGTTATAAATTTCCTACTAAATCATGTTGAACAATTCATAACTCCTAATGAAGCTTTATACAACATGTTATACTTCTTTTCATGTATGTTTAGGTGTTAATATTAAGTTAGAAACAACACAGTCCAACAGAAACTAGATTCTAGTTTCGGGGAAAGCAATTGCATCTGCACCCTAGTATAAATCGAAAAAGCAATGCTGCGCCTTCTTGGGTCAACTCCAGTAATATACTCTATTTTGAAAAACATCAACCAACATTAATTTTTCTCAGTTTAAACATGCTCAAATCCACTACTGTGTGTTTCTTACATGTATACACACTACCTAAATGCTTGATAGTATGATAATTCATACTACTTGACAGAGAATTCAAGGAATTTCAAGAATTTGGTAAAACTCAAGATTAAGAACAAAAGTTAGAATTTATACCCTTTGAAGCTTAGTTTGCTTAATTTCTCCCTTCTGAGATTGCTAGACTCATCTTTGAACCACAAACACTTAGACTCAATTTTTTAGGATTTCACAGACCAACTCTCAGCAATGTAAAATGAGAATTGAATTTGCTTTATATAGAGAAATGCATACCTAGTTAATTTCTTTACACCAAAGTCTGAGTCCATGAGGTAGAAGAAGAATACAATGGTTATGGGAAGGTTGTTCAACCACCACTTCCCAGCCATTGGTGTGACACCCCCAAATTTGGGTACTTCATTCCTATAATACTTGGTGTTCACTTTCCATACATTCATACTAACTAACTAAATATAATAGAATTTAAACCATAAATCCTCCCTAAAAAGGGTTACATCATTAAATCAAAAAGTCTCCTAGGTTATATAACCTTTATCATAAATCAAGTGCAGAAATAAAAATAGTTACAATATATCATTTAAATAAAGTCTATAAACATAAAAGCCAATAAGTTACAAGTCTTCATCACTTGTCATTTTTCCTTTTCCTTTGTTTGTAGTAGGTTCATTGACCTTCTCAACCTTAGCTGCAATAATTATATTTATGCAAGAGTGAGCAAAACAAATGCTCACTAGATATAACAATGAACAAGAAGAGAATAGTAACTGCCAATGAATATGCTCATTAGAACTGAATAATACTCTTATCAATGATAACCAAAATCTAGGATCAAAATATGAAATATATTTGAGGATCATAAGACCACAAACTATGTCCACGGTTACAATTAGTCTTTTAACTTTAACCTAAATAGTTATATTGTAGGGACTTCACGTAGTTAGGAGGATCAGCCCTTCGTACCATGTATTGTGCACAAACATCTAAACGCATCGCGTTCCCCTATAATAGGGTTGTTCTTCTCAGTTTTAGAGTACAAGTCCGTACTAAAGAAAGTTTGGGTTGGATACACTTCAAGGGTAATTTAGAGTTTCATGATCATCAACTAAAGGATTAGTTGAATCAACAAAGTTTGATAACACTACGGTTGATCAATAACAACATAATATAGAACAATTAAAAATCATAGGTGAACCAACTATATATTAAACTCATGCTTGGAAAGAACTAGAAAGCACAAATATTTAATAAAATTATTGACGTCGGGATTTTTGAGTGTCCCTTTTCGTTACTTGTTCTTTGGTGTTCTCATGTTAATGTGAGATTTGTTTGAAAAAATAAGTGAAAAAGGTCTGACATGTATAATGTCGACGATTTGACTTTAAGAGTTGCCAGTTGGTGTATTTAACTGGTTGCACCAATGCAACTGAAAAAGGTTTGCACATTAACCCAGTGATTTGACATCGCTAGACAATTCAGGAAACCGAGATTCATTTTGGGTCCGGGGCTTGATTATGCGGAGGGAAGGTGTTAGGCATCCCGACATCCGTGTTACCACGGTGATTACCACTTTTCAAAGAAATTGTTATATGAATGTGTGTGTATGTGTATGGATCAATGTGCAATTATTTGGAAGTAGTGCAGTACCTCATTCGTACCTATATACATAGGGTTTGAATTTATAGAAAAATTTAGTTTTAAACAAGATATAGCAATGATGTTTTATAAAATAGGTTTTTCAAACCCTGTGCTCAATAGTAATTGAGGCCTTTGATCCTTCCAATTTTATTATTAAATGTTTGGCTTGTTTGCTTTTATTTTTGAGATGCGAAGCATTCTCGAGAAAATAATATACAGCAGTGCCGAACTCCTCATGGGCATGACAGCCATCTAAGGAAATTCAGAAACTGTAAAATGATGTACAAGCTGCTTACAGCTGAAAAATGTCCATCATGAGAACCGAATCTAGATTCAGTGGACTGAATCTGTGATCACATGATTCCTAGGCTCACATGATATTGCAATTTGTATGGAAAGCAGTAAGCAGTTATATATATAAAAGCTATAAATATATATATATATATAGACATGATCAACCACCATGAAGCAACTCTATGGGGGATCGGAAATGTAAATATATAAAAGCGGTATATATATATATATATATATGGACATGATCAACCCCCCACGAAGTAAACTCCAGGTGGGACAAAATATAAATAAAGCTGTAAAAGTGATCAACTGCCAGGAAGTAAACTCCAGGCAAGACGAAATGTAAACAAAGCTGTAAAAGGCCACGAAGTAAACTCCAGGCCTGGAAGAAATATAAATATATATATAAAAAAGAAAGAACTATGCCGGATGTGAATCCGTGCTCATTGGATATATCCGAAAAAATTATATATATATATATATATATATAAAAGCGAGTAAATCCTCCAGATGTAAAATCCAAAGGCTCATCGATATGTCCCGATAATAATTATATATATATATATATATATATATATATATATATATAAAAGCAATAAATGCTCAGCATCAAAGTCTAGGCTCCATCTAGGCATATCTCGATAATGTTGGTCCATATATAAAATATATACATATATATAAGTATATATATATACGTACGTAAATGAAAACCACGTAATAAAATCGCAAACGACGCACATTACACGACTCTCAATGTGTATAACAGTGTGTGCTAATATGAGAAGAATGCTTTATATAATGTGAGAAGGCTTACAGTGGGCTGCCAAAGTAGACTTCTATGACTCTAAATGGATAAACACTCAGCTCTCGCTGGATAAAAGATAGCTATATGTGAGCTATCAAGTGTTTAAAGATGAGGAAACACTCAAAAGATGTGTATGCAGAGTAAAATGGACATGGCTTCCTCGCCTTTTTCTCTCCTTCTCCCCCTTCAAATGGCTGACCCCAAGGCTTGTATATATAGATAGATGGCTGTAGGTATACCTGTGGAAGCCGTAGTTGTACCTGCGGCTGGTCGTGGTGCATCCGAGCCTCACGGGTCCTGTCGTCTCGTAGTACGTGCACTCATGCACTGTAATGTCCACTCGAACTTGCAAAAATTCAATCCGAGCATTCGAACGAGGTATATCTGACCTTCTTCAGACCGCTTGTGTCGAGAGTTACGCAATGACATGGATTAGAGGTTGTACGATGTCAGGAAGAGGGGTCTATGCCCATGGTCTTAAAGCTTCAAATTCTATCCAAAGTACTGTCACACGTAATAGTCACTCGGGATTGTTACTCCTCGGTTCTTATGGGACATTGTTGGATGTATGTATGTATGAAGTGTCGAGACAACGTACAGGTGTTGAAGGGGCAAGATGATGTTTGACTCCTCGCCGGGGTTATCGCCGGTTTGAGTTGAAAGTAGACGTTGCTCAGGGTTACATCTGAGGTTGGACTGCTGCAAGTGTTTGAATGTTGCAAGGTCATCTATGGGTGTGCCTGTCTGCCCCGTTGTTAGCTTCGGGTCTGAGGTATGAGTGCCTCGACAGGAGGTCTGATCTTGAAGCTGATTGCATGTATTTGAAATAAGCATTTTCGGAGTTATCGCCGGAACTCCAATGGCATCCCTTGGGGCTATCACCAAGGATGGAGTCGCTACTCCCAGTGTTGGTTCTGGGACTGGAACTGAATGTCACGGTGTTATCGCCGAGACAGAACTGTCCTCTCCGGTGTTGTTGTCGATCTTTTGATCTGCATACCTCGGGGTTATCTTCGAGATTGGAAATGACATTCCCTGTTTGTGTTCTGGGTTGGAACTGATGTTCTTGGTTTGTGTTTCGGGTTGGAACTGAACTTTCGGCAGTATCCAAAATGGATGTCAGCTGTCTTCCAGGGTTATCTCTAAAAGACGAATCTACGCTCTTGCAATGTTAGTAACAGGCGTGCAGAAAATTTTGAGTGTCTATAGATGCCCCTCTTTATCATATTCATGCAATGCAAGGCATTGATAGGATAAAGAATCCTTGACACTTGAAATGAAAGCAAGATAACTATGATGCTATATGCAGCAACATGATGCAAATATATGATGCATGATTGTCAGGTAATCCTGTTGGGATGACAATCATTGATGGCTTGGACATGCGATCCAAGTCTCCAAGGATGTTGACGTTGGGGCTATCACCATAGTCTTGAATCCTAGACACTGGCTTATATTCCATAGAGGTACCTCTTGTGTGTAAGAGATCTGTGGGGATAAGGCTTTGTCTGTTTGAGGATGTGTATAACATATTCCCTCATTCTGTCGGAGTTACTTCCAACAGTTTGTCGTCGTCAGGGTTGCCCGACCTTCGTTGATGTGTGTATCACCGGATAGATCCCTGCTGGGTGCATTGTCAAGGTTGCTTGACCTTCATTGATGTATGTGTCAATGGTAGTATTGCATTGTAACCCCTGCCAGGGATACGTGGATGAATGGCTTCGATGGGTTTACTTACCATCGGCTGATATGACGTCAAGACTGCTTGACCTTCATTGATGTATGTATCAATGGTTGCATTGTGTTGTAACCCCCGTCAGGGATATGTAGATGCTTGAAAGATGTGCGTTGTGACCCCCACCAGGGATACGTAGATGTTTGAAAGATGTGCATTGTGACCCTCGTCGGGGATACATAGATGTTTGATAACTTCGGCATTGTAACCCCCGCCCGGGAGGTTTGATATTTCGTAGTTTTGCGTTGTAACCCCCACCGGGAAAGTTTAGGGTTGTGACCCTGCAAATGACGACATCGGACCTTTGTGGGGTATTTCCGAGTATGATCTGTGAAAGCTGAGCTCATTGGTATAGTATACCCTGCATTCAGGCGAATACCGTTGAGACGACGGGAGTTTAACTCTGACCGACAAGAAACCAGGATTTCAGGCGAATACCGTTGATTTGGCCTTTTCAACATGTGAGACCTCCTTTCCAACTCTAACTGGAGTGAGCCAGAGGTGTGGAACCCATATAGAAGTGCCGCAGGTGAGGCTGCGGCCAACCGTGCCTATGTATAGGCCAATGGTTGCTTTTATAAGTCATTTTCAAGTTGCGCAGCGAAGGAAATCTGAGAGCTCTTCTTTAGATCTGCTGAGTTCGGGCAACTTTCTGCATATTCTGCCACCGTACAAACGTTCTTCACTGTCCTGGTAACATATGCATGTATTTTTTTTCCAATTTCTGTTCGTTGAAAAATGACTTATCGCATGAAATGCATTTAGACACATAGTAGTGAAAATGCATGCTGATATAACTTGATAAAAAATATTGAACATAGCAAATGTTAGTATTAAACCATGCTGAACATAATGATGTGGAAAAATTTGACTTTTGAAATAGTCAAATTGGCACCTTTTACTGTCATTTCTTATCCTATATGAGGACAAATGAGTAAAGGAATAAAAGTAAAATAATCCTGGTAATTAGACTACACTTACAGATTTTTACTGTGATGTGATTAATGCATGTAGGATGTATATGACTGTGTATATGTGTGCTACTGAATGGCAACCTAGTCATACCTATGTGCATGTGGATAGTCCCATTTACAAAGGGGGCTATGGAAAAATTTTCCCAAAATGTAGGTATTGGGTAGTCATGCATTTTTAACTCTACTGTAGATGTATGTTAAAACAATGCATTTTGAAAAGTTCCAGGTAAGAAATTACCACACCCTTTCTGAGGTGATTTGGAGACTTGCTGTCTAGATATTATGGATCCGGATCAGCCGAGTAGTTCCCGTAGGACCACTTCTAGTGTACAGAGGAGAGCTTCTGAAGAGCTCAACACCGTTCTATTAGACAACCTCGTCGTTTGGTGGAGGCGGTGATACGTCCTATTCGGGTTGAAGTGCCGAATGTCGAGGACGAGGAGGAGGATGCACCGATCGAGGTTCCTGCTCCTGCTGTATGTGTTCCCCATAGGGAATTGCCAGGTATTCAAGTGGTGAACCCAGATCTTCTAGGTGACTTGAGTAGGCATCCTTCAGTATACCTGTACGCAAATGAGGTATAAAGTTAGATCTTTAATCTTCCTTATTTCCTATTGATGAGGAGTCAAGGATTCTGATGTTGATCTGCATTTGATGTAGGTTCCCGGGTTCACACAGTCTTGAGGGAACTGGTTTAGCATCCACTTTATGTATCAGGCTTTGCATGATGACTACAGAGTGATCGTCCATGGCAGGGAATTTGGGATGTTCTTCTCCATTCTACCTCGTCAGCCGTCCCTCGGGTTACCTCAGGGCATTGTCTCAGCGGTGGTTTCACGAGCACTCACTCACTCCATTTCTTTGGATCTGAGGTGATGATGACATCGATGGATTGGCGATTTATCACGGTGTATGGAGTTTGGAGGGGAGCGATTGTTTCTTGACGACGGATATCACGCCTATCGCCACGAGATCCTTATTGGGAGTTTTTGGTGGAGGCGCTCAAGCGGGACATTCGTGCTGGTCCTCTGAGCGTAGATGCTATGAGCGGGCTATTGAGTGAGCCTATACCCGATGATGTGAGAGTCGGGATCGCATTCTTGGCGATTGTTCCTGATGATCATTAATGGCTGCTTCATAGCAGATAATTCCTCTACAGTGTCCTTCGCTTTGATCAGTGCCACTCGACACGTGGACCATATAGGAGAGTATGATTAGGGTTTCTACACCTTTGCCTACTTCCTCAGGGGAATGCGCATGCGATCGCAGGGCTTGACCGAGACGTGGTTAGGATTCTACCCATTTATGCTAGTGAGTGTTTCTCTTGTCTTTTCCAATGTATAGGTTAAGAGTGTTGACTGACAGCAGATGTTTGCCTTTGTGTTGGCAGTTTTGGGCCTATGAGAGGCTTCCTTGTTTGCATCCTGTGAGCGTGTTAGGTTTAGACACCTATCCACGAGGATGGAGATGGCATCATTCCATACTGGCGGAGGTCCCTGTTGCTGAGGGTTTCATTCATTGTCACCTACAGTTGGAGTTGTTGACAGCCAATGTCATTACATGGATTCCCTACTCTGGAAAGCATTTGGGAGTTGGTTTTGAGGATGGGTACCCGACTGGATTAGAGTACGTCATTTCCACCCGCATGATTCCTCTCTTCACAGATGGAGGATGGGAGCTCTATTTAGGAGAGCTTGCTATTAGGAGCACTACAGGAGAGATCTGTATGCCGATCTTGCCTCTTACCAGGCGTTATTGGCCTGTTTCACAGTCACCCATCATTGACATCCCATTGATGGGGATTGATAGTTTTACATTGTCAGAGGGTCCCTGGTCTCAGGAGATGTTCCAAAGATTGGTGGATCCCTCGTACCATTGGAGCTCTCGGACCCGCGCCACACGCTTTATGGGGGATATGGTTCCAGGATCCGTGATGATGACGGATTGGCTATGCCTGTGTTAGAGATCCGACTCATGTGACACAGATTGACAGATTGACCCGGCAGCTGGACCGGACACATCTTTTCATTCGGCATTTGGGCAGAGATCCTTCAAAGGTAGATACTTTTGATCCTTCCAGCTCTGGTGACCCATATGGCTTTGTCGGTGCAGATCCTCCCTTGTAATGGCCTGACATCCCTGTAGATAGAGATCCAGTGACTCGGGAGGAGTTACATCAGTGAGCGATGATCGATGATGTGTATATCGACACTCTTGACTTTTTTTCGATGTATTTCTTGCTATTTCTTTTGATAGGCCTCTCGTTAGCATCCGGGTAGCTTCGCCCCATTTCCCGTATTTTTTTGTCTGCAGAGATGTATTAGATGATGATATACTTAGGAATGTATGTATATTTTCATTCCCTATATCATATTGCCATCTATTATATCATGCATGTTATTATGTTATGCATATGTATGTATGTCCAGAGATATTCAGCATTGACCCCTGGATGGTCTTATGACACGGCCCGCATAAATGTCTTCTTCGATAGTTAGTCAGATTGATCATACTCCACCATTTTTGGTGGTATCTAGTATGCGCCATGGTATGATAGTATATCACCACCATCGATATGGTGATCGTATATGATTTTTGTCGCAAAGATACTATGACCTCTGTTGATGTTTTGTGTTCCCACATGATTTATAGAGGCATGCTAGAGCACCTTTGGGTATCGGAGAGGCAGTTTTTCGATTTGGGACCCGTGGAGTTGACTCCTACTTTGGAGGAGTATGTACGGTTAATGATGTCATTATTTGGATAGACCTTGCGTGCAAGATATGGCTATTGGAGACATGAAAGCGTACGAGTTCATGACCCTCACCGGATTGAGACGTAGAGTGGTCCAGGATGAGATTACATCTCGCCACGTGATATCCCAGCGCTTTCTCGCTTTTGATGTGTTTGGCTCGAGGATAGCTATGCATCTACATTCCGGGATTTCACCACACGGAGGACCATTGGCGTTCAGCTAGGGTGGATGTACTACTTTTGTCCGTATTGTCATACATCTTCATGTCGTAGTACATGGATGAGCTGGATATCGGCGTCATTATGGTAGTGAGAGATCTCAGGGAGGGTCATACCATTGTTCCAATGATCATTGCAGAGACTCTGAGGTTAACTACATACTGGCCGCACTTATCCCAAGTAGGGTGTTTACAGTAGCTTCGGTCATGCCAGTATGTGTGGTTTATATCACACTTGAGACCGATTAGCACACTTAGACGGCATATAGGGGTTTTGCTTCACCCATGAGATAGCCATGTCGTACTCTTTCAAATTTCATGTGAGTGTACAAATGAGATCGTACAAATCCTTTGCATCGATTAGGGATCAACTTTCCTAGCGAGGATTAGGATCCGCTAAACTTCATTATTGCCGAGCATGAATTAGTTAGATTGAGGGCATGATTCACCCTACAACTTCATTCACTCATGCCAGCTTAGCATGAATTATCTCCTGGTTAGATTGAGGGGCATGATCACTTACCACCCATTGGCGTTATGTGTCAATTTGACCCGATTTTTAGGATGTGACACCCCCAAATCCGTAGTACTTCATTCCCACAGAGATTTGGTGTTCACTTAAATCAAACATTCATATCTAACTACCCAATCACAATAAAGCTGGATAAATAAAACCTTTCCCATTAAAGGGTTACATAATAAAAAATCATCGGAGTTATCTAACCTTTAAATACAATCATTCAAATCGGTGTTCACTTAAACAAAATTAAATAAACTTCATTAAAAAACCAAGTCTAAGATCATCATAATAAAAGTTATCTAAAAGTCAAATGTGAAAAAAATTACAAGTCTTCATCATCATAATAAAAGTCTAACATCATTTTCCCTTTCAAGATTACAAGTCTAGACTTGTAAGGTTCATCTACGAAGGTTCATTCTTCTTCTTTAGGCGCAATGAATTTTTAAAATATGCAAGAGTGAGCAAAACAATTGCTCATTGGATACAATATGAAATCAACAGAGTATAGTAATAATAAGCGCCAATAATAGGCTCATCAACAATGAATAATACTCTATCATCAATAATCGAAGCTGAAATCCAAAATGTGGAATAACTATAAGCGAGGGTCATAAGACCATGAACTATGTCCACGATTCATGAGTAATCTTTCAACTCCAACTTTAACAAATCATAAGACTATAAGGACTCCTCGCACTTAGGGGATCGACCCCTTCGTACCATGTATTGTGCACAAACATTTAACGCTACGCGTAAGTTATCCCCTAATAATAATAGGGTTGTTCATCTTAGTATTTGGAGTATAAGTCCGCACCAAAGAGAGTTTGGTTTGGATAAGCTTTCAAGGGTAATTTAAAGTTCAACGATCATCAACTAGAGGACTAGTTGAATTAATAACATATATTACGAGAATAATTGTAATTTAATCAACATGGTAAACCAAAATCATGCTTTAGGAATAATCTAATAGCATATACTTTGAATAACTATAACATGCCTTGCTTGAACAATATTAAGTCAAGGTTAATTAGAATTGAGTACTAAGCATGCATAACAGTTTGAACGATGAAATTGCTCAACATTAGTATAAATAGTTTTGCATGCTAAACAACAAGTTAAATATAAGAATAACTTGTCAACATTAAACCAAAATTTAGAAAGCTTGCATCATTCATTAGGTAATCGAATTGAAACAATAAATAGTTCAACAAGATAAAGAATTAGAAATCTTGCATTATTATATTGGGAACAATAATTGATTTCAATTACAAAAGTAGAGTTAGAGAACTTGCCTTGCTCGTAGGCTAAACCAAATCAATCAACTGAATCACAATATCCTATAAACATATGTCATCATGACATAATTAGTCATTACCATCTTACAAACATAACTAAGTACGTTCATCATTTAAAATTGGATTTTTAATCACATAATTGAGTTATAACACAAGTTAATTGTTAATAACATACTTATTCATAGTATAGAAATACTAAAATCAACATTTAGCGATCCTACTATCATCACATAACTTTTCTTAAAAATTTTGTGTACAAAAAGTACCTTCGTCGAGACCATTACGCTTAACTTGCATGCATTTACGATTTATAATGTGGGGTCATTGCAGTATGTGGCAGGCAATGCATCTTGAGCGCGGAGATCAAGCTACAAGGTTGCATTGTGCATGTGATGAGAGCGTAAATAATATTACCACAAAAATCACAAGTCCAGGTGTGGCAATGCGCTGAATTCTGAACCTCGTACAGCGATTTAAGAACAACACGAGAAAAGCATATTTTGGCCTACAAGCTCATTTCTAATGGACCAAATAGCATGTAAATCATACAACAACTTCATGTAAACAAAATTCAAGAACTCCTAACATGTTTCTACTCATATAACAACATAAAACAACAAAATTAACACACCCAAATTCAATATTTTTGGCTAAAACTCACTTTTTGATATTTTGATGAAAATAAACACTATAATTTTGTTTCTCAACCAAAACCACTAATTCAAAGCATTTTATCAAAGTATATATATACTCTAACAAATTGAATAGCCAATTTATCAATAAAACAACTAAACCACCCATAATTTCTATTTTAACTACATAATATATATAAAAAAAACTCTTTGTAAAATACTTTTCTCCACAAACATATACATAATACCAATTTATTGACTATAACTTATAAAAAAATCGTTTTAACATCACTAGTATGCAATATAAAGCCACATAACAACAACAATTCATGCTTACACAAAGATTCTACGAGAGAATTTGGGAAGATAAAAACTAAACTTTTAAAACTAAAAGAAATAGGAGAATACCTTGATAGAAGATGATATGGCTATTCTTTTTCTACTCTCAAGCCTCTCCTTCTCTAATCTCTATCCTTCCTTTTCTCTTCTTTTTTTTTTTTCTTTCTTCTTCTTCTTCTTCTTCTTCTCTTGAGTTTTCTTTCTTTCTTCTCTCTAACTCTCTCCTCTAACATACGTCTTAACAAATAACGTATATAGATATTATATATATTAATTATATAATATAATTATAAACATAAGCGATATCGATTATATGAATTTTGAAATCAAAAGCCATAAGGCTTGTTTGGTTACTAACTAAAAAAATAACCCATTAATCTTACACACTTTGTTTGGTAAAACACAATTATATTAAAGAACTTAATAGGCATTAGGCCTTGTTTGGCAAAATTGAATTAAAACTCCTTTAAGTTATTTTAATAACTACTTAATAAAAGGTTATTTGTCACACTTTTATTTAATTAAAATAATTCTAATAACAATTTATTAAATTACTACATCACATAAATCAATATCACAAAATTATAATTTTCTATATAATTATAACTTTATTTAATTCAACTAATACATCCTTTTAAATTTACAAATTCCAATAAAAGAATAGTAATTCAATTAATCAAAATTCTCTAACTTAATAATTAAATTAAATTAGCAAAATAATTAATTTTCCTTAATTATTTATTTAACAAATAATTAACCACATCAATTCAAATTTGAACAATTATTTATTCAACAATAAACACATCCATTAAATATTTAAATAATTCAATAAATATTTAATATAACAATTTAAAATTTAGAATGTTACATCATTCCCTCCTTACAAGGATTCATCCCCTCGAATCACAATTCAAACAATTCATTCGTCACATCTCCCTACTTACAAAGATTACATCCCGAGAATCGAAGACACAGATTAAACAAATAACTCGAGGTAATTCTTCATCATTTCAAACCCGAGTTCCCACGTAGCCTCTTTGACATTGTGGTTCCTCCATACTACCTTTCTGAAGGTATCACCTTATTCTGAGCACTTGTTCTTTTTCGTCGACTATTTGGATAGGAACCTCTTCATAGGACAAGTCTTTCTCAAACTGCAATGGTTCGTACTCAATTACGTGCTTGTAAATCAGTTTATATGGTCGTAATATCGAGCACGTGAAAAACATTATGAATGTTTTATAATTCTAGAGGTAGAGCTACCTCGTAAGCTACCTCTCCAACTTTTCTCAACACTTGAAGGGTCCAATAAACCTCGGGCTTAGTTTTCCCTTTTACCAAATCGAATTTTCCCTTCCAAGGAGAAACTTTTAGGAAAACGTAACTTTCTACGTCGAATGCACGATCTTTATGCGTATTGATTAACATATTTCTTTTGTCTGTCTTGAGCAAGCTATCAATCTTGTTCGATGAGTTTGACAACCTCAGCAGTTTGTTGTACCAATTCTGGTCCTAACAGTTGACGTTCACCGACTTCATCCCAGAACAGTGGAGTTATGCACTTTTCGCGTATAATGCTTCGTTAGGCGGCATGCCGATCTTAAGCGTGGTAGTTATTATTGTAGGAAAATTCCACCAACGGTAATTGTTCATCCCAGCTTCCTTTGAAATCTATGACGCATGCTCTCAACATATCCTCCAATGTCTGAATCGTTCGTTCGCTTTGGCCATCTATTTGCGGATGATATGCAGTACTCATTCATAACTGGGTTCCTATACATTCTCGTAGTCTATTCCAAAAGTTTGATGTGAACCTCAGATCTCTATCTGACACAATTGACACTGGAACTCCATGTCTCGACATAATCTCTTTAACATATAACTTTGCCAGCTGATCAAGATTGAATCTAATCTTTATTGGCAAAAAGTGTGCAGATTTTGTCAATCTGTCCACTATCACCCATATTGCATCGTATCCTTTCTGAGTTGTTGGAAGACCTACCACAAAATCCATTGTGATATGTTCCCATTTCCATTCCGGTATCTCCACGGTTGAAGTAACCCGCTTGGTCTTTGATGCTTCTACTTGACTCTCGACATGTTAAGCACTTTGCAACGCATTCTCCAACGTCTCTTTTCATGTTTGGCCACCAAAATGTTGTCTCAAATCTTGATACACATTTCGTACTTCCGGATGAATCAAATATCTCGAGCTATGAGCTTCATCAAAATGTCCTCTTTAATGTACCAGATGCTTGATGGAACCCAGATTCGTCCCTCGAATCTCAAAGCATTCCATCAAGATCAACCTTGTATTTCACTTCCTTTTCCGTTGACCACACTTTCTCTTATTTTTCGCATTCCTCATCCTGCGGTTGAAGCGTTCTTCACTTTGTCCACCAAAGTTTGGTGGCTTCTATCTCGGTATAATTTCTCATCGGATTCTTTTGGAAATTTGATTTCCAACTCTAACCTTGACATTCTTTGTAATAAGCTCCTCCTTATCGATTAACAACATCAACTTTTCCTACCTTTCTACTCAAGGCATACGAACCACATTTGCTTTCCTTGGATGATAAAAGATCTCACAATCATAATCTTTTATCAATTCCATCCATCTTCTTTGATGCATGTTCGAGTCCTTCTATGTGAAAATATACTTGAGACTTTTATGGTCGTGTAAATCTCACATTTTCTTCGTAGAGATAGTGTCTCCATATCTTCAGAGCAAACACAACCACCGCCAACTCTAAATCATGAGTCGGATACCCTCTTTCGTAATCTTTCAATTGTCTTGATGCATACATGATGACTTTACCATTCTGCATAAGGACACATCCTAAACCTTTGTGAGGCATCATCTTGACACCACAAAATTTCTGTATTATCCAGAACGACAACACAGGTGCCATACTTAGCTTCTTTTTTAATTCCTGGAAACTTTCTTCACACTTCTCTATCCAAACAAATTTTACAGATTTCCTCATTAAATTTTTCAACGGAGTGGCAATCTTGGAGAAATCCTGGATAAACCGTCTGTAATACCCTGCTAATCCCAAGAAACTTATCACTTCTGACGGAGTTCTTGGTTGTTCCCAATTTATCACAGCTTCGACCTTTGATGGATCCACAGAGATTCCATCCTTGTCAATTACGTGTCCAAGAAATTGTACACGTTCCAGCCAAAATTCACATTTAGAGAATTTTGCATACAACTTTTCTTTTCTTAGCGTCTCCAGCGTTAGGCGTAAGTGTTCCACATTTTCCTCTTGAGTTTTAGAGTACACCGAATATCGTCGATAAACACCACCACAAACTTGTCCAAAATGGTTTAAACACCTGTTCATCAAATCCATGAATGCTCTTAGGCGTTTGTCAAACCAAAAGACATCACAAAAATTCGTAATGTCCATACCGAGTTGAATGCCGTGTTTCAGTACATCCTCCTTTCTTACCTTGATTGATGATACCCACTTCTCAAATCTATTTTGAGAAATATCTAGCACCCTTCAATTGATCAAACAAGTCATCTATTCTTCGCAATGGATATTTATTCTTAATAGTGACTTTGTTTAACTTCCTATAATCAATGCAAAGACGCATTGACCCATCCTTCTTCTTTACGAATAACACCGGTGCTCCCCACGATGACACACTCGATTGAATGTATTTCTTGTCCATGAACTCTTGTAGTTGTACCATCAATTCTTTCATCTCCATTGGAGCCATTCTCATGACGGGCTTTCGATATCGGAGTGGTTCCGGCGCTAAGTCGATCACGAACTCGATTTCTCCGTCGGTGGAAGTCGGCAAATCCTCTGGAAACACGTCCACAAATTCCCTAACCACTGGTATTTCTTTAAGTTTTGCACCCTTCTTCTGAGTATCGACTATGTAAGCTAAATAACCCACACATTACCTCGACTCAACAACTTTTTGGCTCGCATAATCGTCGGACATCTCATTTTTGTCTAGGCGATTTGCTACCATTGAATACTACCTTTGACGGAGTCATAAGGTTTACACATTTTTTTGGCGTATCAATTATTACTCCACAATTAAACAACCAATCCATTCCCAAAATAACATCAAACTCTCCAAGCCTAATCGGAATTAAATCTACCATAAAAATATTTCCCTTAATATTCACCCTACTACGTTCTTGTATCTGAACCTAACAGAACTACTTCCTTATTCGCAATTTCTATGTTTAAAGGAAATTTAATTCTTCACTAAGCAATCCTAATCTCATAGCAAATTCATCGAGATATAAATGAGCAAGTAGCACCGAATCAAATAATATATAAGCATCAATATCATTGATTGGGATAATATCTGACACCACATCCTTTGATTGCACAGTATCTTTCACAGTCATGTTGAAGGTTCTAGCTATGGGCTTATTTGTTGTTGTTGGTCCCGTAATAGCCAACGCACCTCCACTAGCATTTCCCTTGCTCCCATTTGTCTCACCAGATCTCTTCTTAGGGCATTTACGAGCAAAATGATCCTTGGATCCGCACATGAAGCACACATTCTTCTTAGCTTGAGTGCAATTTGGGGAGATGTGACCCTCCTGGCCACAATTGAAGCATACTCGTTTCCCCAACAAACACACTCATGAAACTTTCCGCACGTAGCACATGCTTCGAACTTCTTATTTTGCTGGTTTCTTTGCTGATTTCCAGCTCCCACATTTCCATTCCACTTCCTCTTCAGGTTATTGCCATTACTACCGTTACCACCACTCTTAGCTTCACCTTCACTTTTCTTCTTTCTTTGCTCTTGATTATGCTTTGTTACCGCCTCGCCTCCACTTTCAGCGAGAATCGCCTTCTCCATCACTTTGCAAATGTCTTCAATTGGAAAAGGAAACCCTCTTCAGACAACCGGGGTTTGGTCCCTCGCTCAAACCTCTTCACCCTTGCGCTAAATGCATCTTGACACGATATGGCACAAACCTCGCCAACTCGTTGAACTTTGCGGCTTACTCCGACACCGACATTGTTCCTTGCTTCAACTCCAAAAACTGGACCTCTAGCTGACTCTTCGAACTCTCAGGGAAATAAGTCTCGAAGAACAGCTCCTTAAACCTATCCCAGGTCCTTACTTCTGGTCCTTCCCAAGTTTTGTTGGCCTGCCACCAATAACTAGCCTCCTCTTTCAACATAAACGTTGTAAAAGCAGTCTTCTGATTCTCCTCTACCCTAGCCACATCAAAAACCTTCTCGATTTCCATAATCCAAGTCTGTGCTTCAACTGGATTCATGGATCCACAGAATTCTGGTGGTCCAACCGCCTTGAAGTCCTTAAATATAGCACCTTGGTTCTGAGGTTGATTCTGCGGTTGATTTTGCAACGATTGCACTGTCGAAGAACGTCACCATTCATTGAACGGAGTTAGTTTGACATTATCATTGTTGGTTCCTTGGTGGTTTCTAATCTGGGGTGGTTGACGTCTTGGAGGCATTTTCATTAAAAAAATACATTCATTAGATTATTACTCAACTCTTTTAAGTAATTTCTAATTAACTTGCCCCCATAAAAGTATTCACCACATAACATATAACACTTTGGATAAATGAAGATAATAACTTTTATTCATACTTAATTCTTTGAAAAACATCATATTCATAGCATCACTGCTATTTACATTATTTTCCTGAACTACTAAAGTTTTCGGACATCATCATCATATCTCATAAGTTGCATAACACTTGGGATTTACATAATACTTATCATAACATAAATCATAAATCAAGTTCACTTCCTAAGTTGTCCTATTAAGATACTGCAAAGCCTTACGACGCTCTTCTTCCATAACTCGGAACATGGTTCGACGATCTAGTATGAACGAGGGTAGCGTCTCGAACTGAATTGGATAACCCATGACCCGGTCTTGAGCTCGATTGATGCGGTGTTGAACACGTTATCCATCTCTTCCATCTTCCTTCTCTTTGCTTGTCGTCTCCCTCTCGCTATTTTTGACTTGTTGGTAAGCTTCACGATGACGCGTCTTGGCTCTTGCCCTTTTTGCAGATTCCTCTCTCAACTTGCTCTTCAACTCTAAAACCTCTGCTCTCATTTGATCGTTCTCTTCTTCAGTGTGAACCAGCTTTTCTTCAACATTGTTCGATCGTTCTTCTCGATCCACGGATCTCGACATCCTTACATGCGCTAAACGGGCCGTTGTTCAAACTACTATCTCTTGTAATTCCTCAACGGTATCTTGAAGTTCCACATTGCGGACATGCACTTCATCGATATATCTGACCAACTATCGAGTTAAGTGGAATCCTTTCCTCCTCCTCCTCTTCATTCGTCTGCTGGCAGCTCCACAGATCTTCCTCTTCTATCTCTATCTCATCATCATCATCTTCGACTTCGACCACTGCGAGTAATGGAGTTGACTCTTGTGGAAGCAGTTGTTCCCAAACCACTTGAATGTCACAAGATTCCTCCTCTTTAGGCATCCGAGGTCCTCCTCCCTAGCTTCGATTGGGTTCTCAACATTAGTCATCCCGACAACAAGATTTTAAGTTTTAGTTACTAATCATTACTACTCGACTTTCACGAGCACATTAGTTGTAAACACACACACATAAGTGTTTTATTACTTCTTCCTTAAAACTTGGTAAGAGTTTATCATTACTATCTTTTTGAAGGTTACTTTCTAAGGCTTTTTCCCCCACCTAAGGTTCATAACCTAAGGTTTTGATACCAACTGTGACACCCCAAATCCGGTACTTCATTCCCATAGGATTTGGTGTTCACTTAATCAAACATTCATATCTAACTACCCAATCACAATAAAATTGGATAATAAAACCTTTCCCATTAAAGGGTTATATAATAAAATCTCTCAAAGTTATCTAACCTTTAAATACAATCATTCAAATGCGGAAATTAAATAAACTTCATTAAAATAAAGTTTAAGATCATCATAATAAAAGTCTAACATCATAATCAAAGTCAAAATTACAAGTCTTCATCACTTGTACATTTTTCCCTTTTTTTTGCTAGTCGAAGGTTCATCTACCTTCTCTCTTTAGTGCGCAATGAGTTTATAAATATGCAAGAGTGAGCAAAACAATTGCTCACTGGATACAATATGAAATCAACATGAGTATAGTAATAATAAGCGCCAATAATAGGCTCATCAACAATGAATAGTACTCTATCATCAATAATCGTAAACCTGAAATCCAAAATGTGGAATAACTATAAGCGAGGGTCATAAGACCATGAACTATGTCCACGATTGCGAGTAATCTTTCAACTCCAACTTTAATGAAATATAAGACTATAAGGACTCCTCGTACTTAGGGGATCAACCCTTCGTACCATGTATTGTGCATAAACATTTAACGCCACGCGTAAGTTATCCCCTAATAATAATAGGGTTGTTTTCATCTCAAAGATTTGAGTACAAGTCCGCACCAAAGAGAGTTTGGTTTGGATAAGCTTTCAAGGGTAATTTAAAGTTCAACGATCATCAACTAGAGGACTAGTTGAATTAATAACATTATATTACAAAATAATTGTAATTGAATCAACATGGTAAACCAAAATCATGCTTTAGGAATAATCTAATAGAATATACTTTGAATAACTATAACATGCCTTGCTTGAACAATATTAAGTCAAGGTTAATTAGAATTGAGTACAAAGCATGCATAACAGTTTGAACGATGAAATTACTCAACATTAGTAAAAATAGTTGTGCATGCTAAACAACAAGTTAAATACAAGAATAACTTGTCAACATTAAACCAAAGTTTAGAAAGCTTGCATCATTCATAAGGTAATCAAATTGAAACAATAAATAGTTCAACAAGATAAAGAATTAGAAATCTTGCATTATTATATTGGGAACAATAATTGATTTCAATTACAAAAGTAGAGTTAGAGAACTTGCCTTGCTCGTAGGCTAAACCAAATCAATACGAATCACAATATCCTATAAACATATGTCATCATGACATAATTAGTCATTACCATCTTACAAACATAACTAAGTACGTTCATCATTTAAAATTGGATTTTTAATCACATAATCGAGTTATAACACAAGTTAATTGTTAATAACATACTTATTCATAGTATAGAAATACTAAAATCAACATTTAGCAGTCCTAATATCATCACATAACTTTTCTTAAAATTTTTTGTGTACAAAAGTAGTACATCGTCGGACCATTTCGCTTAACTTCATATTTGTGCATGGCACACGATTTTACATTTGGGTCACGACTGCATGGGCAGAATGGCCTTCTTCTTGACGGAGATCAAGGCTACAAGGGCACCTAACAGGCGTGAGCATGGCGTTCTTGCAGGCACCACCACAAAGGTATCTAAAGTAAGTTCCATCACCTGCCGAATTCTGGAACCTCGATGACGGGCGACCTTAACAAATGAAAGAGAAAAAGCATATTTTGGCCTACAAGCTCGTTTCTAACAGACCAAATAGCATGTAAATCATATAACAACTTCATGTAAACAAAATTCAAGAACTCTTAACATGTTTCTACTCATATAACAACATAAACAACAAAATTAACACACCCAAATTCATTATTTTTGGCTAAAACTCACTTTTTTGATATTTTTGATGAAAATAAACACTGTAATTTTGTTTCTCAACCAAAACCACTAATTCAAAGCATTTTATCAAAGTATATATATACTCTAACAAATTGAATAGCCAATTTATCAATAAAACAACTAAACCACCCATAATTTCTATTTAACTACACAATATATATATATATATATAAAAAAAACTCTCTATAAAATACTTTTCTCCACAAACATATACATAATACCAATTTATTGACTATAACTTATGAAAATTGTTTTAACATCACTAGTATGCAATATAAAGCCACATAACAACAATAATTCATGCTTACACAAAGATTCTACAGAGAATTTGGGAAGATAAAAACTAAACTTTTAAAACTAAAAGAAATAGGAGAATACCTTGATAGAAGATGATATGGCTATTCTTTTCTACTCTCAAGCCTCTCCTTCTCCAATCTCTAGCCTTCCTTCCTTTCTCTCTTCTTTCTTTCTTCTTCTTCTTCTTCTTCTTCTTCCTCGAAGTTTTATTTCTTTCTCTAACCTCTCTCCTCTAACATACGTCTTAACAAATAACATATATAGATATTATATATATTAATTATATAATATAATTAAAAATAAGCGATATCAGTTATGTGAATTTTGAAATCAAAAGCCATAAGGCTTGTTTGGTTACTAACTAAAAAAAATAACCCATTAATCCTTACACCTTGTTTGGTAAAACACAATTATATTAAAGACTTAATAGGCATTAGGCCTTGTTTGGCAAAACTGAATTAAAACTCCTTTAAGTTATTTTAATAACTACTTAATAAAAGGTTATTCGTCACACTTTTATTTAATTAAAATAATTCTAATAATAATTTATTAAATTATTACATCACATAAATCAATATCACAAAATTATAATTTTCTATATAATTATAACTTTATTTAATTCAACTAACACATCCTTTTAAATTTACAAATTCCAATAAAAGAATAGTAATTTAATTAATCAAAATTCTCTAACTTAATAATTAAATTAAATTAGCAAAATAATTAATTTTCCTTAATTATTTATTTAACAAATAATTAACCACATCAATTCAAATTTGAACAATTATTTATTCAACAATAAAAACACATCCATTAAATAAATTTAAATAATTCAATAAATATTTAATATAATAATTAAAATTCATTTATCGAGAATGATTATTGATTTTCTAAATAGAGGAGATCGTGTCGACATAGTTCGCCCTCGTGATGAATCGCCACTTGAAGAAAAAGCGTGAATCCCATGTGCAAAGCTATATCGCAGGGAGAAGAAAGTTTGATCCTATAATGGGGATAAACTGCAGGTGTATAAAAAGTTTGATCCCGTCCTCAGGACAAACTACAAGCATAGGAAAGTTTAATCCCGTCTTCAGGATAAACTACAAGCGTAGAAAAGTTTATTCCCATCTTCAAGATAAACTACAAGTGTGAAAGGTTCAATCCCGCCTTGAGGATAACCAAAATTGTGAAAGGTTAAATCCTGTCTTCAGGATAACCAAAATTGTATGGAAGGTTTGAAATGAGGTAAAACCAGGCTGCTGGCTTGAAGTGTATGTTTCCCTGAGGGGCAGAAGAGTATGTAGAAAGGAAAAGGGTTCAAAACCGGAATGACTGGTGATTCAATGATCAAAACCAGGATGTTTGTTTGATGGTAACTTTAGACATAGTATCGTTTCATGGTGTCCGAGTTGATAAGCTGTGGAAATTCATCGCCATCTATTTCCTGCAATCTGAGAGCACCTCCTGTCAATAATTCCTTAACAATAAATGGGCCTTCCCAGTTAGGAGCGAATTTTCCTTTAGATTGATCTTGGTTGTCAATGATCTTCTTCAAAACCAAGTCATGTTGTTTGAATTACCGTAGTTGGACTTTTCTGTTGTAGGATCGTGCGATCCTTTGCTGATATAACTGACCATGGAAGATAGCCGCGGATCACCTTTCGTCTCTTAGAGACAATTGGTGATACCTGTTTTGTACCCATTGGTCTTCACCCAACTGAGCATCCATCAATACTCTGAGGGATTCTATTTCCACCTCTATGGGGAACACTGCTTCCATCCCATAGACTAATGAGTAGGGGGTTGCCCTAGTGGAAGTTCGCATGGAAGTTCTGTAGGCTAATAAAGTTAGAGGCAATAGGTTAGGCCATCCTTTATGATTGGCGGACATTTTCTGCATGATCTTTTTGATGTTTTTATTAGCCACTTTAACAACACCATTCATCTTTGGACGGTAGATAACAGTGTTGAGGTGTTTGATGTGGAATTTTCTGTATAACTCCTCCATCATTTTGTTGTTGAGGTTCTTAGCATTGTCTGACACAATGACCTCTGGTTGTCTATATTGACAAATGACATTGTTTCTAATGAAAGCAATGATAACTTCTTTAGTAACCCTGGGGAAGGATGCTGCTTCTACCCATTTGGTGAAGTAATCGATCACGGTGAATATGAATCGATGTCCATTATCGGCTTTGGGCTCGATGGGCTCGATCACGCCCATTCCCCACATTGAGAAGGGCCATGGTTAACTCATATTGTGGAGTTCCTCGAGGGGCGTGGATAACATTCCCATTAATCTGCAATGATAGCACCTCTCGACGTGATCATCACATCAAATTTCGAGTGCAAAGCCAATAATGCCCCGTTCTAAGGATCCTCTTGACAAGTAGGGGTCTACTCATGTGAGGGCCACATACTCCACCATGGATCTCATCCACGAGTCTCTAAGCTTGGTCTTTATCCAGACATCTGAGGAGACCTAATCCAGCAACTCTTTTATAGAGTGCATCTCCACTCAAGTAGAATTTCATAGCAAGTCGATGAATCCGCCTCTTCTCAGTTAGGCTCGCCTCAACGGGTGTAGATCTATCTCGTAGATACTCCTTGATGTGCTGATACCAAGGATTGTGGATGGGAGGTAGCTCATCCGATACTTCTCCAATGTAATTCCCATAGACTGGGGCTCTTTGCAGAGTAAACATGATGCTTGGCATGTTTTCCTTGTCAGGTATGTAAACCAAGGAGGCCAACGTTGCTAATGCATCTGCAAAATCATTCCTATTATGAGGAATATGTAGAAAGGAGATTTCTTCGAACTCCAAAGCCATCTGTAAAACTTTTCGATGGTAAGGCAGCAAATGTAATTCTTTGGTTTGATAGATTCCTGTGGATTGCTTAATTACCAATTCGAAATCCCCAAAGACAGTTAACCACCTGATGCCCATTGAACGAGCAAGTTTTAGCCCCATGATACAACCTTCATACTCACCGTGTTGTTGGTGCCGATAAACCGCAATTTAATGATGACGGATATCGCTCCCCTTATCGGATATTAGAATTGCTCCAGCTCCAGAGCCTTCTGTGTTAACAGCTCCATCAAAATACATTCTCCACGTATGGCATGTATCATACTGATGTTGTTGTTGAACTGTCATTACCCATTCTTCGGGGAAGTATGTTTCTAAGGGTTTGTAATCCCTGCAAAGTGGGCACATTGATCCGTAATTCCTCGAACTTTTGACAGATTTTTTGCATTAGATAGACGATGTCAAATTCATTGTAGGATCAATCGCTATCCGGACAATGACAATTCAAAGATGGGCTTATCGAACACATACTTGAGAGGATCCATTCGGGATATGAGATGGGTTGTGTGACCATGAAGGTAATGTCAGAACCTCATGGAAGCCCATGCTACAAACAACAAGTCTTTCAATCGAGAATGTACTTGTGTTCACCGACATCGAATCTTTTGTCGAGGTAATAGATAGCTCATTCTTGGCCTCTATTGTCTTTTTTCGCTTCAAAGATGCACCCATGGTATTGTCATTTATGGATGTGTACATGAACAGGGGGAACATCATCCCTAGGAGGTACCAAAACAAGAGCGTTAATCAGTTGTTTTTTAATGGTAAGGAAGGCTTTCTGACACTCATCGTTCCATTTTATGGAGGAGTTCTTCCTTAACAGCTTGAAGATAGGCTCACAGGTTGCTGTGAGTTGAGAAATGAATCTGCTAATGAAGTTGATTCTTCCCAAAAATCCCCGTATTTCCTTCTTTGTCTGAGGAATGGGCATTTCCTTAATGACCTGAATTTTGGCAGGATCCAGTTCAATCCCCTTGTGGCTTACTAGGAAACCTAGCAACTTGCCTGACTTAACACCAAAGGCGCACTTGGCGGGATTCAACTTCAATTTGTACTTACACAACCTGTTAAAAAGTTTTGTGAGATGGTCTAAGTGGTCATCCTCCTTCCAGGATTTGACGATGATGTCATCCACGTAGATCTCTATCTCTTTGTGCATTAAATCATGGAAAAGAGCCATCATAGCTCGCTGATAGGTTGCCCCGGAGTTGATGAGGCCGAATGACAACCGTCTGTAGCAAGAGGTTCCCCAAAGCGTGATGAAAACAGTTTTCTCACGATCTTCCTAAGCGACCATAATTTGATGGTACCCCGCAAAGCAATCAATAAAGGAGTACATGCCGTATTGAGTAGTATTGTCAATAAGAATGTGGATAAAGGGCACGGGAAAGCTATATTTAAGGCAAGCTTTGTTCAAATCTCGGTAATCCACGCAGACTCGCACCTTTCCTCCTAGTTTAGGTATGGTAACAATGTTGGATATCCACTCCGGATATGTAGACACCATGATGATGCCAGCTTGAAATTGTTTCACAATTTCTTCTTTAACTTTTAAACTCCATTCAGGTTTCAATCGCCTGAGCTTTTGCCTAACTGGCTTGAATCCTTCTTTAATGGGAAGGCAATGAAGAACAATGTCCGTGGACAAACCCACCATGTCTTCATGAGACCATGCAAACACATCCTGAAATTGGGTTAATAGTGCAACCATGTCATTCCGTTGATTTGTGGTAAGGTCTAAACCAATTTGGATTAGCTTAGGGTTGTCTAAGGTTCCAAGATTGAAAGAAGTGGTTTGATCAAGATTGGGTTTGGATTTATCTACGACCCATTCCTTAATCTCCTTAGGTGTCTCAATATCCTCTTGGATGTCCATCAAGTTTGAGTCCAACTTTGCATCAAAGTTACAGCCCTTGTGGAGAGAAGGCACTTCATCAGCAAGTACATGCACATCTAAATTTAGAGTCCTGAAATAAAAGATGCATTCACTTAATATATGCAACTGTTCGATCATACAAAAGTGTTAGCATGTACTTGATAAAATAACTGCTAGTACTGTAAAGGAAAACAAGCAATTAAAATTATCTACAGGGCAGAGGGATTTTTTTCCCATTTTACCCTCGTCGACCAATGCATGGAGTGCTACTCCAATTGTCGAGGGCAAAGACTTGATGGACTGCAGTGATGGAAGGATCGTCATTGTCCTCCTTTTCCCGAATGATAACCATGACATTTGGGCAATCATCGTCTGGGGTGTATCTGTTTGTATGTTCATCATGAATAATAACGCGTATGCCTGCCATCATCAAGGCAAGGTTATGTTTACGTTTTTGTTCCTTTCTTTCCGCTTCGGGATCAGGGATCAACACCTCTTTTTCTTTGATTGGTACTGGTTTCGAAAACAGCATAGCCACAACATGGGCTGGAACCTTTACGGGAGATTGCATCAACTCATGAGGTAAAGGTATAGGAAATCGCCATGCAGTGGAAGCTTGAGGAACCTGCTTGTGCTTATGAGGATTCCTGTGACTGGAACTGGTAGAATAGCCTAGTCCAAATTGTTTCTAATTTGATCGACATTTGAATAGGGTGCTTAATACTCGCTTATCTTTACCAAGCCCTTATCCAAAGTTGATGACCCAATGCCATCATTTCTTGAGTGGCCGATATATAACCTCAAGAAATCTTGGTACGGAAGTGGCGCCCAATAGAATGGTATTACGTGTTACTCACTTCCAGTAGTATGAAAATCACGGTTCAACTTCTGAATTGAAGCTGATAATTGGTAGAGTTCCTTGTCCAGGACATTCCGGCTCAGCGTTGACAGTGACTAGACTGTTGTTGATAATGTATTTGAGCTATTGATGTAGTGTGGAGGGAATGACTCCAGCCATGTGTATCCATGGTCTCCCCAATAGCAGGTTGTATCCCGAGTCTATCTAGAGGACGTGGAAGGATACATTGAATGTATTTGGACCAAACCCAATTGGCAACTCAATCTTTCCAACATCATTTCGTCGGGATCCATCAAAAGCTCTGATAACCGTATGGCTACTTTGGATCTGTCTGAGATTGACATTCATCATCACCAAGGTGACATAAGGACAGATATTTAGATATGAGCCTCCATCTATCAAAACTCCAGCTAGCATGTACCTGAAAGATAACATTGTAATATGCAATGGGTTGCAATGACCGGTCCCTTGGGGAGGTATGTCATCATCAGTGAAGGATATCACAGTGTTGTTGAAAATGTGATCAACCAAATGTTGAAATTTTTCCACATCCACTGATTTTGGCAAGTAGGCTTCTTCTAAAACCTTTAGTAAAATCTTTCGATGATTCTCAAAAGAGAAAACCAAGTCCAGTATTGAAATCTGGTGTGGAGCTTCACGCATACTTAAAACCACTTTGGCTTCATTGTCGCCCATAGTGCGGAGGAATTTTTCAATCTTCTCCATGGGCAACTTCCCCTTTGCTTCGCAATTAGGTTTAATAACCCGTTAAGGAAGATATAGTGGATTTTCCTTCGACACTGTAGCAGTAGTATGAGACGTGTATCCTTCAGCTTCTCCATAATTCCATGGAATGTAGTGTAAGCTGACAACAAGATATTGTGGTCTGAAAGATAAAGAAATTGGCTCTGGTGCGGCCACTTTCAAAGGATTGTCAACTCCTTTGAGTTGAATTGGTTGTATGGGAAATACTTTGATAGCCTCATCATCCACTTCGGATATAATCGCCATCGATCCCTTCCATTTGGTAGGACATGCATTCCCACCCTTGAGTTGCAGTTGTAATCATCCGCTATTTGTAGGACACATCTATCAATAAGATTTTGAATGAGATGGCGGAGTGCCCAACATTCTTCTGTGTTGTGACCGCGAGAATGTGAATGACATTGACACATTTCATCAGGATTGAACCGTCCTGAACGGGGATTGATTGGAGGGAGAAGGAAGGTAATTCTTCCTTCGTTGATCAACATCTGTAGTATCTCTTCCATAGATTGGCCCAAATAGGTGAATTCCCTCTGATTAGCAAAATCCCGACGGGCTTTAGCATTTGCTCTCTTCGTAACCTTATCCTTCATAGCTTCGCTTTCTGGAGATCGTGAGGAGGCATTCATAACAAAAGGAAGGACATAGGCATGCTCCTGCCTGATTAATTGGCGTTTAACTTGATGCTGGTAGGTCACCAGTTCTGCCAATTGCTCAATTTGTTTGCAAAGAGCTTTCATCTTTCGTTCCATGGTAAACTGGAACTTTGCATAATCCCATTTGTCAATACTGTCTTTGATGGTTTGGGATGATTCATCGTTAGAATTGGAACCTTGTACAATGCTCCAACTGATCATGTTGACCTCTTCTTCTTTGTGTTGAGGAAGAGGGTTGTCTTGCACATGAGGTTGATCTGGTTTGGTGACCACGATGTCACCGTTGTCTATTAGATCTTGAATCTTGTGTTTCAAGGCCCAACAATCTTGAGTATCATGTCCGGTGCTCCGCATGATAATCACACTTCCGAGTAGCATTAAAACCCTCCCATTAGGGTTGTTGGTGGGAAGAAGATGTAATTTTCTTCCGAGCAATCGAAGAGCAAGAATATTCTCGAGCGAGTCCCCTAAGGGTGTGAACATTCGAGGTCGCTTACTTCCACTTTTAGGCAATGGAGGGTTTCAAGATTATGCCGAAAAGGGAGTAGTTTCCTCTCCAGATAGGCATGCTTTGATTGCCTTTTTGTCCTTGTAAGTATCAAGGAAACATCCTCCTCTTTCTTTTTATGGACCCTTCGGGTTATTTCCATAAGATCCGGATGGATGTGCTCAAAGAATGACTTTAAGAGCGGCTTAGGTCTTGAATTTTACCGGACTTCAATCCCATCTCAAACCATCTCTCCGTGCTTAATCATTTCGGAGAATGGTTTGCCAATACTAACTAGAACTCTTTCATAGAAAGGAGCTTCTGACATCTATGAAAGTCATGACCATTTTGATTACATCATTGAAGGAATAACTTGAGCAAAGAAGGTGCCTCCACCTTTGAGCGCACTCTCTAAACGACTCATTAGACTGTTTCTTGACCTTGGTAATTTGGTACCGGTGAGAAGCCATCTGAGATTGAAAACTGTATTGAGTGAGGAAGGCGTGAGCCAGCTCTTCCCAGCTATGGATCTTTGAGTTTTCTAATCTAGTGTACCATGAACGGGATTCTCTAGTCAGACTTTTCTGAAATAGCTGCATTCTGAGCTTTTCATTTTCTGCGTAAGACCCAAGTTCTCCAATGAACACTTTTAAATGTGTATAAGGATCCCCTAATCCGTAATATTTCTCAAAATCAGGGGTCTTGAATTTCTCTGGATAATGAACACCAGGAAATATGGAAAGGTCTGTGTATGAAACACTGCCATGTGTTTCAATCCCTTTGAGAACACGTAATAGTTTCCTCCATTTGAAGGACCTTCTTCTTGATATCACCGTTGTCTGGATCTCCTTTGAGATGGGTGTGTTCAGGGTCTTTGTTGGTTGTATCCAACTGAGGTTCTGAAATTGTTTTTTCCAGACCTTGAACTCCTCCTTGTGTAGAGGATTTCAGATGTGGAGGGATCTTCGCACTCGAGTGGATCGGTGCAATTCTTTTAGTAGAACGGACAAGTCTGTAATTTGTTTACTCAATCCGTCAAATTCTTCGAGAGACAAACATTAGATCGGTCCGAAGAAGACATGATTGGTCAGTAAGCTCATGGGCTTTTTTTGGATTTTGAAGCGGTGTAATAGGCCCAATTGTTTCCCTACAAAAGACTTATGTAGTTTAGTCTTAGGGTAATGTAAATATTATCATAAAATGTCTGTTTAGGAATTTTTCTCCTGCAAAACCGGTTGTTAATTGATAACATGTCATGCATGCACATATATTCTTCATATTTTTCATTACATATGGATGAACATGAAATAAAATTACAAGTAAATGCATTTACAAGTAATTGAAAATGGAAAGTATGAAGAGACTTTCCTCCGCGTTTGGTTTATCAGAGGTTCACCTATCTTAGGGTTTCTCTTACGCCTTTTTGGCATGAAGGTTCCCAGATCATCACAATTTACTCGACGGGAAGTTAATCCGGCTCTTTCAACCTCGAGCGAATCTGGTGGTGCCTTTTCCGAGCCTCTCATTGTAATTATTCTTCCGCAAGTCCAAAGAATCAAACACCGACATGATAGCCCTCGATGGAGGAACTACACAACATATATTCACATATAACGTGTCTCACCATTTATGCAAAATGATGATATGTATGAAAGCACTAATATCATGAGATAGATATTTAGCAAAGGCAAAGAAATAAAAATGCATTCGTACACATTCATCGAAATGTAAATGCAACATTCACATACAAGCATATAACAATTTTGAAAAGCTTGTAATAACGGCTTAAGCCCTCTTACTGGAGTCCCCAGCAGAGTCGCCACCTGTCAACGTCGGGATTTTTGAGTGTCCCTTTTCGTTACTTGTTCTTTGGTGTTCTAATGTTAATGTGAGATTTGTTTGAAAAAACAAGTGAAAAAGGTTCGACATGTATAATGTCGACGATTTGACTTTAAGAGTCGCCAGTTGGTGTATTTAACTGGTTGCACTAACGCAACCAAAAAAGGTTTGCACATTGACCCAGTGATTTGACATTGCTAGACGGGTCTGTGAAACCGCGATTCATTTTGGGTCCGGGGGCTTGATTATGCGGAGGGAAGGTGTTAGGCACCCCCGACATCCGTTTTACCACGGTGACCACCACTTTTTAAAGAGATTATTATATGAATGTGTGTGTATGTGTATGGATCAATGTGCAATTATTTGGAAGTAGTGCAGTACCTCGTTCGTACCTATATACATAGGGTTTGAATTTATAGAAAAATTCAGTTTTAAACAAGATATAGCAATGATGTTTTATAAAATAGGTTTTTCAAACCCGGTGCTCAATAGTAATTGAGGCCTTTGATCCTTCCAATTTTATTATTAAATGTTCGGCTTGTTTGATTTTATTTTCGAGATGCGAAGCATTCTCTAGAAAATAATATACAGCAGTGTCGAACTCCTCATGGGCATGACAGCCATCCAAGGAAATTCAGACACTGTAAAATGATGTACAAGCTGCTTACAGCTATAAAATGTCCATCATGGGAACTGAATCTAGATTCAGTGGACTGAATCTGTGATCACATGATTCCTAGGCACACATGATACTACAATTTGTATGGAAATCAATAAGCGATTATATATATAAAAGTCAGAATATATATATACGTATATGATCAACCACAATGAAGCACTCCCATGGGGATCTAAATGTAAATATATTAAAGCGGTAAATATATATATATATATATATATATATATATATATATATATATATATATATATATGGACATATGATCAACCACTGTTAAGTAAACTCCTGTGGGACGAAATGTAAATAAAGTCGTAAAAGCGATCAATCATATTTAAGTAAACTCCAAGGTGACGACGAAATGTAAACAAAGTGTAAAAGGCCATGAAGTAAACTCAGCCTGATAGAATATATATATATATATATATATATATATGTATATATATATAAAAGTGAGTAAATGCTTGGATGTAAAATCTCGGCCGATCGATATAAATCGACAACAATTATATATATATATATATATATATATAAAAGCAATAAACGCTCCAGACCGAAGTCTAGGCTCAATCGATGCATAACTCAATAATGTTGGTCCATATATGAAATATATACATATATATAAGTATATATATACAGACAAAAATTAAAACCACAGACTGAAGTCCGGGCAAACACACACTACATGACTCTCTATGTGTATAATAGTGTGTGCTAATATGAGAAGAAGGCTTTATATAATGTGAGAAGGCTTAGAGTGTGTTGCCAAAGTAGACTTCTATGACTCTAAATGGATAAACACTCAGCTCCCGCCGGATAAAATATAGCTATATGTGAGCTAACAAGTGTTTAAAGATGAGGAAACACTCAAAAGATGTGTATGCAGAGTAAAATGGACAGGGCTTCCTCGCCTTTTTCTCTCCTTCTCCCCCTTCAAATGGCTGACCCCAAGGCTTGTATATATAGATGGATGGCCGCAGGTACACCAAGCGGCAGCTCAATGGTTATGTTGTGCCCGATCTTTGGTCGTGGTGCATCCGAGCCTCGCGGGTCCCGTTGTCTCGTAATACATGCACTCATGCACTGCAATGTCCGCTCGAACTTGCAAAACTTCAATCTGAGCATCCGAACGAGGTATATCTGACCTTCTAAGGACGCTTGTGTCGAGAGTTACGCAATGACATGGATTAGAGGTTGTACAAAGTCAGGAAGAGGGGTCTATGCCCATGGTCTTCAAGCTTCAAATTTTATCCAAAGTACTGTCACACGTAATAGTCACTCGGGATTTTTACTCCTCGGTTCTTGTGGGACATTGTTGGATGTATATGTCTATGAAGTGTCAAGACGATGTGCAGGTGTTGAAGGGGCAAGATGATGTTTGACTCCTCGCCGGGGTTATCGCCGGTTTGAGTTGAAAGTAGACGTTGCTCAGGGTTACATCTGAGGTTGGACTGCTGCAAGTGTTTGAATGCCGCAAGGTCATCTGTTGGTGTGCCTGTCTGCCAGTTGTTAGCTCCGGGTCTGAGGTATGAGTGCCTTGGCAGGAGGTCTGAGCTTGAAGCTTATCGCATGTATTTGAAACAAGCATTTTCGGAGTTATCGTCGGAACTGAAATGGCATCCCTTGGGGCTTTCACCAAGAATGGAGTTGCTACTCCCACTGATGGTTCTGGGACTGAAAATGAATGTAATGGTGTTATTTCTGAGATAGAACTGTCCTCTCCGGTGTTGTTGCCGGTCTTTTGATTTGCATACCTCGAGGTTATCTCCGAGATTGGAAATGATATTCCCGGTTTGTGTTCCGGGTTGGAACTGAACTTCCGGTAGTATCCGGAATGGATGTCAGCTGTCTTCCAGGGTTATCTTGGAAAGACGAATCAGCCCTCCTGCAATGTCAGTAATAGGCATGCAAAAAATTTTGAGTGTCTACAAAAATGTTAAACCTTTGCTTGAACAATAATAAGCTAGGGTTGTCAAATTAGAAATTGAAGTACTGAACATGCGTTTAACTGATAACAAGCTGGAAATAAAGCTTGCTCATCATAATAATAACTAGTAAATTAAATGAGATATGAAAGCTCAATATTGGAGATTAGAGTTAAAGGAATTGCATTCAATATAAGAGATTGAAAATAAAGAAACTTGTTTAACTATAAACAAGTTAGAATAACTCAACAATGATTAGAATTCAAAAATTGCTCGAATAAAATTAAGGTTAGAAAGCTTGCTTGACAACAAAAGGTAAACATAGTTATGAAACTTGCATTCATTATCAAGAGAATGAAGTTAGGAAACTTGCCTCGAGTGTAAGCTACACAATTATTACAAACATTCGCCAAATACCCTACATATACCATTAAAATCACAATACCAATTAGTTATAATAAAAGTAACTTCATGGGTTTACTTCTCATTCTAGTCAAGTCTATAATCTCTAGCTTAAGACTTGATTATCCTACTCATTCACATACCTTGGATCTGAACTCCTAATTATATATAATAGTACTCGACACTGTGATTGCATAACAACACTAATTCCCATGACATTACATACGAACTTTCACAACATACTAGTTCATACTCTTTTAGTTTCAACATTATGATTATTATATGTTATTACGTCTTATAGCATGCATTAAGTCCTTTTATAATCACTAAAATAAGTTAAATTAACATTTTCCAGACTATGTTGTTAACAATTCTTCACTAGGTGCGGTGACTCTTTGGCCCGCACCATGATTACCTTAGAGTCCCAAGATGCTCACATGTAGATAGTAGCTTTGCATGAGCGGTACCGCCTCG
Organism: Panax quinquefolius; assembly: GCA_020205615.1. Lineage (NCBI taxonomy): Eukaryota > Viridiplantae > Streptophyta > Magnoliopsida > Apiales > Araliaceae > Panax > Panax quinquefolius. The sequence goes on from JAINUW010000526.1 coordinate 105,985, forward strand.
CGTAAGAAGGCCTTGGCTTTCAAGACCAAGATGCAGCTTTTTGTAGAACACGAGTTTCGACTCTGTTCTAAGCCAACTATCACGAATTTCATCCACAAAATAGTAAATTAAGCATACCCAATTGATATAGGACTCATACAAACATGATTCCTCATATATATAATAACTTAGAACAATTAAACAACAACTACAACTAATTTAAATCCTTTAAATTCCATGTTTTATACAAAAACATCATTTTTGACATCCTTCACAAAAATCATCATTGTGATCACAATTCTTATCCAAATTAACTCATTCAAACTACGTTCTCTTTGTTTCTTAATGAACTAACATATTCAAGGCTCAATTTACAGACTAGTTTACAAATTAACCACCAAATTTGGTACTTTCACAAGCTATAAATATAAACATGCATTGTAAACAATTTTCTTTCTTTATAACCGTAATTAGCATAACAATTCCTGTCTAAACACTAGTTCTAATCATCATAAACACATACAATCACAAGTAATCAGTTGTATAATAACAAATTTTAAATTTTAAATTTTAAATTTTAAATTCACAGGACGTAGAAATTATGCCATGAAACATATATATATATATATAATATGAAGGTAATGTAAAAATACCTTCAATTTCTCGAACAATCCTTGCTAAACACATGAATTTGTTTGAAAATCTCAAGAATTCTCTCTCAACTCTCTCTCAAACTCTCTTTCAATTCCATGTAATTTTCTTATTTTCTCTTCTTCGGCCAATTCTCTTTTACGTAAAACACACTAAGACTAACACACAAAATAAAACGTCTATAACCGACGTTATAATAAAAACAATAATAAGTTATCAGTTATAAAATTTAATATATATTATTTATATTTTTATTTATTTTATTTATATTATAATTCAAATTCAAAATTTAAAAGCCATAAGGCTATGTTTAGATAAAACTAATTAAAATAAAGACTTAATAATTCAAGCCTTGTTTGGGTAAATCCATTTAAAACTACTTCAATTTATTTTAATAAATAATTTAGTTTATAATTTATAATTACATACTATTTGTAATTACATATTATTTATTTAGATTTCCATATCTAATAAACACACTAAATAAATTTTCCACTTAATTCAATTATCACAAAATTATAATCTCATTATAATTTTATTTGATAAATTAACATACCATTTTAAATTATTACATTAAAAACAAAGTAATATAACATTTCATATTATCTTACAACTTTCCAACTATTAAATTAAATTAAATTAGAATGTTATCTAATAAATTTAATTCACAAAAATTTACTAACAACAACCGCATATATAAAATATTTATTTAATTTTAATAAATATTTTAAATTACAAATAATAAAATCTTGGATTGTTACATCCTTCCCTCCTTACAAGGATTTTGTCCCCAGAATCACAACTCAAACAACTCATTCGTCACATTCTTCCGTCCTTATAAAGATTCTGTCCCCAGAATCGAAGACACAGATTTAATAAATAACTCAGGGTAGTTTCTTCATCATTTCATCTTCGAGTTCCCACGTGGCCTCTTCGACATTGTGGTTTCTCCATATCACCTTCACAGAAGGTATCACCTTATTCCTGAGCACTTGTTCTTTCCTGTCTACTATCTGGATAGGAACCTCTTCATAAGACAAATCTTTACTGAACTGCAACGGTTCATACTCGATCACATGTTTGTAATTGGGTTTATACGGTTACAACACCGACACATGAAAAACATTGTGAACATGTTCTAATTTTGGAGGTAAAGCTACCTTGTAAGCCACTTCTCCCACTCCTCGCAGTATCTCGAGAGGTCCAATAAACCTTGTGCTTAGCTTTCTTTTCTTACTAAAACGAATTTTCCCCTTCCAAGGAGAAACTTTTAGGAAAATGAAATTTCCTACGTCAAATTTACAATCTTATCTGTGTTAAATCAGCATACCTCTTCTATCTATCTTAAGCAGCTACTAGTCTGGCTCTGACGAGTTTGATAACTTCAGCGGTCCGTTGTACCAATTTCGGTCCTAACGGTTGACGTTCAGCAACTTCATCCCAGCATAGTGGAGTTCTGCATTTCCTACCGTATAATGCCTCGTATGGTGGCATGCCAATGCTTACATGGTAAATATTTTTGTATGAAAATTCCACCAACAGTAGATGATCATCTCAGTTTCTTTTAAAATCCATGATGCACGCTCTAAGCATATCCTCTAACGTCTAGATTATTCGTTCGCTTTGACCATCAGTTTTCGGATGGTATGCCGTACTCATCATCAATTGTCTTCCTATGCATTCTTGTAGTGTCTTCCAGAAGTTTGAGGTTAACCTTAGATCTCTGTCTGATACAATTGATATTGGAACTCCATGTCTTGAGACGATCTCCTTGACGTACAGTTTTGCCAGATGATCGAGATTAAATCTAATCTTTATTGGCAAAAAGTGTGCTGATTTCGTTAATCTATCCACTATCACCCATATCGCATCGTATCCTTTTTGAGTCGTTGGAAGACCTACCACAAAATCCATTGTGATAAGCTCCCATTTCCTTTTTGGTATTTCCAATGGTTGAAGTAATCTTCTTGGCCTTTGATGTTCCAAAATTGGTATACATCACCCAACTTGAGTCGTCAAATAGGTACATAAATCAATACAACAACTTAATTATACAACCGTGTAAAATATGACAAAACATAAACTGAGAGTTTAAACAAGAATATTCCCTTCTAGACAATATCCACTCTCAATGGAGTCCTCATAGACAGTATACAAACTCAAATTCAGTCCTCATTATTATCACACTATTTAACAGAATAGTGAGGACTACTAATCCTATCTTCTGGACTGTCAATCCATTCACCGACTCGTCCTAGCTATATTCTCATTTCCTGAAGAGAACAGTGAAGGAAAGGGTGAGCTCAACTAACCCAATAAGAAATATTATGACTAAGATAATGTAGAATAAATTATCATTAGTCTTCAACAATGTTAAACTGATACAATATAACAAACATCAAGTTTAACTGCAGCGGAACAAGCAATCCATTAGAAGAGTCAAGTAGAAAATAAAATCTACTATCTTTTATGATTTAAAAGGTTTTTCATCACTTTTTATATTTGAGACTCGACAATAAATAATCCACATCATCATCCACACTTTCATTTAAGGATATTCATTAGTATCACAACCACAAATTATCCATGCACTACGGGCGAAGATAATGATATTCGTGTATTCATCGATAAAATGGTCATCTTTGATCATGCCAACAACTATCCATCGATGCACTACTGGGCCAATGAGGACTTTTACCACATCATTTGTAACATTACGATCGTGATTATACCGAGATAATCCACGGTCATAATCATACCAAGTCCATTTATGCACTGTGAGGCCACGAGATGACTTTCAACATAATATAAGCATGAGGATGATGACAATGATATAAAAAATCAATAAAACAAGTTCAAGAATTAATTTATCCGAGGAACTAATAACGTCAAATTGTCAACATGATACTTCTTTGTAGAGTAAAATTCAAGAATGCTCGAGAAGAATATTTCCATGAAAATATTTGGATGAAGCGCTTGAATATCGAGGATATTCCACTAATTTCATGGAGTATAGAAGTTAAAACTTTAACCAATTGAGTATAATAGAATATATGAAGCGTAAAAGATTTTTTGCACGCCATGCGGTAATCCACATATCTGAGATCATTTCCACAATTTAATAAGGAATGAATACAAAGGATCATTCACCATGCATGTGGTAATCCACATAGACGAGTTATTCTAACAAAATAATAAAGAATGAAATAATGAAGGATTCACCGTAAATGCGATAGATTGCATAGGCGGAGTTATTCCCAGCAGAATAATAAAGAATGGAACGGTCGTGCGTAAATAAACGCAGCGGGATATTCAGCGAGAATAATAAAAAAGCGAAACGAGTCGGTGCGTAAATTCGCATGCCAACGAGGATATTCAGCAGAATAATAAAGAATGGAATAACAAGAAAATCACCGTGCATGTGATAGGACCGCATAGGACGAGGTTATTCCAACAGAATAATAATTAATGGAACGGTCGTGTGTGTACACTGCAAGCGAGGATATTCAACAGAATAATAAAGAATGGAATAATGAGAAGAATTTCACCATGTATGCGGTACTTGGCATATATCGAGTTATTCAACATAATAATAAAGAATGGAATAACGAGAAGAATTTCACCACAGTATGGGTAGCTTGCGTATCTGAGTTATTCAACAAGAATAATAAAGAATGGAATAACAGAAGTTCTCTTCATGAATACGAAAGAAATAATACCCCTTACGAGTACAACAAATAATATCCCTTACCTTAGAAAGAAGAGTATTATAGCGGGTGAGTGCGAGGATATACTTGAAGAAAACTTACACTACGCTCAAAGCTTTCTTAAACCCTAAAGAAATACGCTCAAGATTATAGAAGAAGAAGTTCTCTCTCTCTAGAGTTTGATTGAATTAAGTAAGAAATAATGAAGGAATGAGCTTCTATTTATAGGAGAATGAATTGAATAGTAACTAATTCATGAGCGGTCCAGTTGATTTACTTTTAAGCGAGCGGTCCGTAGATTTACTATTGATTTAATAAAATATTCTAATAAAACAAAATCTTTTAAATAAAATATAATATATTCTATTTATAATCTAATAAAGCGAATAACTTTATAAAAGTATTACATTTTTATAAAAATTTTTTTACTATCTGCAAATACTTATCACGAACCTTTATGCAAACACTATGCATAATAAAATATAATATATTCTAATTATTGCCTAATAAAACAAATAACTTTATAAAAGTATTACATTTTATATAAAAAGAAATTTTTACTATACAAAAACACTATATAATAAAATATAATATATTCTAATTATAATCTAATAAAACAAATAACTTTATAAAAGTATTTTATTTTTATATAAAAAACTTTTACATTTTATTTATAATTATTATATACATTAATAATACTAATAAAACAAAACTTCATCATCATTATTATAATTCACACTATTAATCGACCGAAGTCGTTCCCAAGAAAGAGGGCTTTCAATAAGGATTTCTCCTATTGGTAGCATGATTAGGTGACCAAACCTCTCTTTGCGAGAACTTACTAGACATCGTTAATATTGCAAATAATAATATTAATAACTCTATCATCTCAATTATTGATTTAATAATATATAAAATATCGACAATAATTGAATCAAATAACGTGAGATCTTATGCAACAATTCTTTGAAGCAATAATTGAACAAAACTAAGTGACTTCTCACGTAAGCATCAATAATCAATCTGGTGTGCTACTTATGCAACCCACCAGCGTATTCTTTACTTTTAACACAAGAGTGTTTCAAGCGGTTTTAACGGTAAAACTTTGCCTTTAGTTTTTCATAAAAAATATTTTTGTCGTTTTCTCGATCAAACAATAATTCCGTTTGTGAGGTCCTGATGATTGTGGACGTCGTCATACGAATATTCTCTGTTAAAATGAATATTCCCCGACCAATCGAATATTATATAACAACTTGCATACTTTGCAAAATTTATAAATACTACCCACAACTATAACATTATCTCAAATTCACACCATAATATTCAAAAAAAATATTTTGAGAAATTTAAATCTTTATTCATAAAATTTGGGATTTTACAATCTCCCTCCTTATGAAATTTCGCCCTCAAAATTTACGTACGTACCTGGTATGCTGCGAGCACAGATGAGGATACCTCGTTAGATTCTAACTCTTGAGGTATAACCTTTGAGTGTTGAATATGATCCTTCTTATCAAGATTTTAATAGGTACATCTTCATATGTTAAATTATCGCTATCTCGTGGGTTCTAAATCAATAATGTGGTTGAATTCGTCCACATATTTACGTAACATCGATCGTTAAAAATGTTATGAACACGCGACATACTTGGCGGTAAAAGCAGTTTATAAGCCACGGTTCCTACTTAATCGAGGATTTCAAATGGAACCGATTAAATCGAGGTTGACATTTCCTCTCTTCATCGATTCTTGCTTCTAGAATAAAGCCCTCTTGAACCTTCTTTTTCACATTCATCGACTCGGGTGTGTAGTTTGAGCGGCTTTAACTTTATCGATTAAAGTCGATTCTACTTGTATATATTCGTTATCTTCACGTAGGTTCGTATATTCATCACTCATAAATGGGTTCGATCTTCTCGCACTCATAAGCATCGATCTTCTACTACCACGTTCGCTTTTCACGATGGTACGATGAATGAATACGATCGTAATCTTCAATAGCTCGAGTCAGCGTCTTTGGCGCATATTATACGTTCGTTTTAGTTGAAGAAATATTTAAGGGTTTTAGAAATGGGTTTTGTCTTTGAGGTCGATACAAAATTTGATTTCACGCTCTCAGGGGTAGGTAAGAAGTCTTGAAATCGTCGAGAAATTTATTAACGATAGAAATATCATTCAAAGCTGTGACCCTCATCCAAGACTTGGATAGTACGTCACATTGATACCTATCAACTTGCCACCATTATTCACGGCGTCCCCTACGGATAGTGCGGCGGTGCATTCCACACAAGGAAGTCGACAACGAAAGGATCGGGGCTCTTTACTTATGGCTTGATATAACGATGATTGACTTTAGTGGTTTGGTTGCTTGAATTAGCATAACGTTGGTTGGTTAGGAATATAAAGCTAACAACCTTATCAAAAAGCATGATGAGTAGTTAACAATCGATTCCAAAATCACATCAAAGGCAAGTATTTTCAAAGAGATAAGATCGGCGGGTAGCGTGAAAGTGTCGATTTGAATCAAACAAGATTTATATATAATGGATGTAACGAAGGTTTCTCCTAATGAGTTTTAACGAGATAAGTCAAAGTCTAATTTCTCAATAGTCAAGTTCAAACATTGAACACAACTAGATGAAATAAAGAGTGGGTAGAACCGATTATCAAATAAGGTATAGACTTCGTAAGCGTTTATGATTAAACTTACGTGTGACAACCGTTCGGGTTCCTGACAACAAAAACTCTCACTTAAACTACGGCTTTGACTTTTGCGGGACATCCTTTGGCGTCACCATCCCAATTTGGACTTGACTTTACTAAACGACAAAATCGAGCTAGGTGACCTTCTCTTCCATAATTGAAAAACACGCTTTGGATTCTTTGCGTCTGGTTTGGACGGATGTGTCCCCTCTGTCGCATTTGAAACATCTGATGGTGGTGTTCGTTCTTCTTCCTTTGAAGCGGGTCTTTGGTCTTTCTTTGTCTTTCCATCATTATTGAACCTTCTCTTCTTGAAATTTCCACTTCTATTATCTTGGCCATGATTACCACCAAAGTGGTTACCATTCTTGGCATGATAATTTCCCCACGATGGTTATCATTGTTAGATGGCCGTTGCCGCTGTATGATTATTATCGTGTTGTTGGTTGTTGCCTTTTGGTTGTCTTTGACTCATTATCGGCTCAATAATTGAGCCCTATTCACAACATATGAATATAAACAAAGTTTTTGAGAAATGAGGTATTAGCGTATATCGGGTTTCAAACCTCACGAAACATTCGCGTCATTCTCTCCTCATTATCGACCAAATGGGATGCAAAGCGGGATAATTTATGCAAACTTAGCCTCGTCTTTGCGACACGGTCATATTGTTTTGCTCGACTTGATAAATTCCACCTCCTTCGTGTGGCCGAATACTTTCGGGAAAGTACTTGTCGTTGAATAATTCTTGAAATTTCTCCCAAGACATCTTGAGTCGTCGAAATTTGAGTGCGTTTCTGATTCCACCGATGATGATCGCTTCTTCACGCATAACATAAAGGTGGCGAATGGAACTTTTTTGCTCCTCTCGAGCATTCCAAGACATCAAATATCTTGGTGATGATCTGCTTTAATCCACGTCTTTGCCTTAAGTGGTTACGGCTTTCCCAAAAACTCCGGTGGTCCCGGCTCCTTGAGCGCTTAGCGGTGACCAGTAGTGGGTTGCCATTATTTCCACTGCATTATGAGCAGGAGTCTCTCTTTTAGTGTTGCATGAATTCTAAAAGCTCCTAAGCGTCCATCGTTCGTCATTTGATCGGTGTTGTTGTTTCTGGGAGGATTATCGCCTTCTGTTGCACATTATTACGATTATTGATCGGTGGTGACTCAGCGGTCTCATGTGCTCCATTGCTTATTCTCAACATTTTCGGATGCCATTTTCAAACATTGCCACAAAACAAGGGTTAATTAACATATCACATATTATCCCTATACTACGACCAGACCAATTAAATACCAAATAAACTTAGGTAGGTCATACTAGCGAAAAGAATTCCCGTCTCTCCCTCCTAGTTCTTGTCTCACATCTCGGCCGGGGATCATATCCTAAGCTTTGATACCAATTATGCGCCCCCAAAATAGGTATACATCACCCATTTTGAGTCTCCAAATAGTGGTATGAGAATCTGACTTACAAAACAAATACAATCTTAAATATATAAAATCTTGAAAAAAACAAAAACATTGTGAGTTTTAATGCAAATATTATCTTCTAAGACAATATTCAAACTCAAAATAAGTCCTCATTACATTTATTATCACACTATTTAATAGAATAGTGAGGACTACTAATGCTATCATACGGACCGTCATCTCGGTTCCCAGAGCTAGTCCCAATTATATTCTCATTTTCAAGAAGAGAACGGTGAAAAGAAAGGGTGAGCTCAACTAGCCCGATGAAATATTATGACTAAGATAATGCGAGAATAAATTATCATTAGTCTTCAACAATGTTAAAGCGATAAAATATAACAAACATCAAGTTTAAGCTGCGGTGAACAAGCAATCCATTAGAAGAGTCAAGTAGAGAATAAAATCTACTATCTTTTATGATTTAAAAGGTTTTCATCACTTTTATCATTTGAGACTCGACAATAAATAATCCATCATCACCTTTTCTGACCCGAGGATATTCATTAGTATCACGACCACAAATTATCCATACACTCTGGGCCGAGGATATTTATGTATTCATCGATGATCTGATCATGGTAAAACAATTGATCATGCACCCCTTGGCGAAACATCCATCATACCAAAATGCGATGCTACGGACGATGAGGACTTTTACCACATCATTTGTAACATTACGATTATGATTATCTTAGAATAATCACAGTCATAATCATACCAAGTCCATCTATACACTTTCAGGCCCACAGATGACTTTCAACATAATATAAGCATGAGGATGATGACAATGATATAAGAATTCAATAAAACAAGTTCAAGAATTAATTTATCCGAGGAATTCAATAACGTCCAAATTGTCGACATGATACTTCTTTGTAGAGTAAAATTCAAGAATGCTAGAAGAATATTTTTCATGAAAAGATCTTTGGATGAAGCGTAAATATCGAGGATATTCCACTAATTTCATGGAGTATAGAAGTCGAAACTTTAACCAATTGAGTATAATAGAATATATGGAAAGCGCAAATGGATTTTTGCGCGCCATGCGATAATCACGATAGATGAGATCATTTCCACAATTTAATAAGGAATGAATACAAAGGATCATTCACCATGCGTGTGGTAATCCACATAGGCGAGTTATTCTAACAGAATAATAAAGAATGGAATAACGAAGGATTCACCGTGCATGCGATGGCGATAAATGCGCATTGAGAGGTTATTCCAGCAGAATAATAAAGAATGGAAACGGTCATGCGCAAAGCGCTTGCAGACGAGGATATTCAGCGAGAATAATAAAAAAGAAGCGGAACCGAGGTCGGTGAAATTACATGCAAGCGGGATATTTAATGAGAATAATAAAGAATGGAATAACAACGAAATCACCATACATGTGATAAACAGACATGTTATTCAACGTAATAATAATTAATGGAACCAAAGAATTTCACCATGTATGTCGCGCAAGCAGGATATTCAACAGAATAATAAAGAATGGAATAATGAGAAGAATTTCACCGTGTATGCGGTACCATTATATTCTGAGTTATTCAACATAATAATAAAGAATGGAATAATGAGAAGAATTTCACCAAGTATAGGGTAGTGGCGCGTATCTGAGTTATTCAGCAGAATAATAAAGAATGGAATAATGAAGTTCTCTTCATGAATGAAAGAAATAATACCCCTACTGAGTACAACAAATAATATCCCTTACCTTAGAAAGAAGAGTATATAGCGGGTAGGCGAGGATATACTTGAAAAAAACTTACTTCTTCACGCTCAAGCTTTCTTAAACCCTAAAGAAATATAGATTATAGAAGAAAGAATCTCTAGAGTTCTAGAGTTTGATTGAATTCGTAAGAAATAATGAAGGAATGAGCTTATTTATAGGAGAATGGGTGAATAGTAACTAATTCATGAGCGGTCTAGATTGATTTACTTTTAAGCAGACGGTCCATATTGATTTAATAAAATATTCTAATAAAAAAAAAAAATTTTTAAATAAAATATAATATATTCTATTTATAATCTAATAAAATGAATAACTTTATAAAAGTATTATATTTTATATAAAAAATTTTACTATCTGAAACACTTATCAAGAACCTTATGCAAACACTATGCATAATAAAATATAATATATTCTAATTATTATCTAATAAAACAAATAACTTTATAAAAGTATTACATTTTATATATAAAAAGATTTTACTATGCAAAAAAATACGTAAAATATATATAAAATTATATAATATATTATAATTATTGCCTAATAAAACAAATAACTTTATAAAAGTAATACATTTTATATAAAAAGCTTTTTATATATTTTATTACATTAATAATACTAATAAAATAAAACTTCATCATCATTATTATAATTCACTTTATTAATCGACCCGGTCGTTCCCGAGGAGAAAGGGCTTTCGATAAGGATTTCTCCTATTAGCGCGCATGATTAGGTGACCAAACCTCTCCTTGGCGAGAACTTACTAGACATCGTTAATATTGCAAATAATAATATTAATAACTCTGTCATCATCTCAATTATTGATTTAATAATATATAAAATATCGACAATAATTGAATCAAATAACGTGAGATCTTATGCAACAATTCTTTGAAGCAATAATTGAACAAAACTAAGTGACTTCTCACGTAAGCATCAATAATCAATAATCGTGTACTACTATGCAACCCACAGCGTATTCTTTGTACTTTTAACTAAGGGTAGTTCAATGATTAACGATAAAACTTTCGTCGTTATTTTCATAAAAATATTTTTGTCGTTTTCTCAATCAAACAATAATTTTAGTTGTGGGGTCCACTGATGATTTGTCGTAGTCGTCTGAATATTCCCCTGTTAAAATGAATATTCCCGAATATTATATAACAACCAATCGAATATTATATAACAACTTCACATACATTTTCAAAAAAATTTATAAATCTTTACCCACAACTATAACATTATCTCAAATTCACTACATCATAATATTCTTTAAAAAAATATTTGAGAAATTTAAATCTTTATTCATAAAATTTGGGATTTCTCTCTTGGTTGGTTAACAACATCAACTTCTCATAACCCTTCCTACTCAAGGTATCTGCAACCACATTTGCTTTACCCGGATGGTAAAAGATCTCATAATCATAATCTTGTATTAATTCCATCCATCTCCTTTGGCGCATGTTCATGTCTTTTTAAGTGAAAATATACATCAAACTCTTATGGTATGTGTATATCTCACATTTTTCTCTATAGAGATAGTGTCTCCATATCTTCAAAGCAAATACTACTGTCGCCAACTCTAAATCATGAGTCGGATACCCTTTCTCGTAGTCTTTTAATAGCCTTGATTCATACACAATAACTTTACCGTTCTGCATAAGAACACAACCTAATCCTTTATGTGAGGCATCACTATACACCACAAAGTTTCCTATATTATCAGGTAATGACAACACAAGTGCCACACTGAGCTTCTTCTTTAATTCTTTTAAACTTTCTTCACACTTTTCCATCCATACAAATTTTCTGACTTTTCTCGTCAAAATTGAAAAATTTGTAATAAATCGTGTGTAATATATGTTAGGTTTGTAATATTCAAGAAGCTTGATCAAATTGCAAAAATTAAATGAGCGTGTAAAATCGAGTTTAAAAATTTTACAAACCATATACGGATCACCCTTTATGCATAATTATTAATTAAGCGAAAAGATAAAGAATAAAATCATACCCTTGAAGATCGAGCTTCCTCGGTACAAGTTCACCTCAAATCCTTTTTCGCGTTCAACTTGAATCCACGGGTTTGGTTCCTTCCTTTGATCGGCGTTAGCCACCCAAATGTTTGGCCTCTCAGAGGTGATCCACGAGGAAGAAGAAAATTCAAGAAGAAGGGTATTGGCTCAAACCCTAGTTTTCTATCTCTACATAGAAAAGGCGTACTCTCCAACAAATTGGAATTATTTACGTATGTTGTTAAAGTCGACAACCCCTCACCCATAATAAGACTCCTCTTATTTATAGATGTGGGCAACCCACCTTAACAATTAAGGAATTGGGTTTTATTTAATTAATTAAATTCTTTTAATTAATTGGGCTCCCTAATCTTATTAGGGATAATTAATTAAACTCCTTTAATTAATTTTCCTCCTAATCTTATTAGGAATAAATGAAAGTACTTATATTAAATTAATTCCTAAACTCTTTTAGAAATTAAAATAATAATAATTGTAATAATATTAATAAGACTCCTCTTATTAATTTATATTTAATATTTCTAAAATATTAAATAATAAATATTAAGCTATTTAATTTATTCTATCACCATAGATTAAATTAAATATACATAACATATATTATTACGATTATGCCATTAACTTCTTAAATAATTATTCTTCCTTTTATGGTGTGACCCTTTAGGTTCTCCATATTAAGCCGGTTGTGAATAAATCAATTAGAATAATTCTAATCTTATTTAAATAAATAAATTAAATAATTAATTTATTTAAATAAATAATATTTATTCTCTGATAGGGATAAGCCTCCTAGCGATCAGCGACTTTCGGATAATATAGATTTCAACATTAATCATAAAAGAACCTTTGAGTAAATAGTTAAAATACAATTCAATCCTTCCACCATCTGATGTCCCGATTAAATATAAGGCATGGAATTCTTGTCGAGTCTTATTTTATTTAATTATATGTATTTCGATCCTTAAATGCACACTGACTCCAAATAATGCAAATTAGAAACTCCTTTCTAATTTCATTACGCCTTAACCGAGGACTCTTTGGGTTGTCATTTATCGAATCACATAGGACATTTCTCTTCTTTTATTAGAAGTGGTAGATTCTTTATTGATCATACATTATCTCCATGTACAACTTATTATACCCAAGCATACCCTTTGATATACCCTAAGGGTCTTAAGGAATAAGTCAAAGTATAACTCATCATACACGAGATCTTATGATGATCTCAAGTCAAGGATTACTTGTACTACTATCACTCTGAGGAATTCTATGAATGGCAAATAAAACTCCATTAGGTATTCCTTAGCGAGCCACGTTCGGTGAACTTATTCTCTAATAAGCACCTACATACTTGCTTTAGTGTCTCCACACAAATGATCATGAGATCAATCATCCTCATCGATGAAAGCAAGCAGCGTATGTACCGATCTATCCGGATTCACTAATCCCCGATTTAGTAATCAATGATTGGGAACTATTTTAGTTTTAAGCTTTCTAAAATTTAGATCTCATTAGAATGATCATCATCATTATTCTAAAAGCATTGCTTAAAACTATGGGTTTATCACATATTATAAAACGACATCATGTAGATAATTAAAAGCCTTTAATAAATTAATACTTTTTATTAATAAATGAATAAGATTGTTACAAAGTATATGCTTTATCATCAAACATGATTGGCTTGTGTGCATACTACTTTCAATCTCCCACTTGCACTAAAGCCAATCGTCATGGTATCTCATATACTCTTCTTCTCAAGTGGCGATTATCCTGCTTTGTTGGATAAGCTTTAGTTAATGGATATGTAATGTTGTTCATGAGAGTCCACTATCTCTATAGTGATTTCCCATCTTTCGATGATTCTAATAATCAAATGAAAGTGCCATAACACATGTTTAGATCCAAGATGAGACTTAGGAACTATTCTAGTTACGTAATGAACTTTTAATCCAAACAATCAACTTGCGACTTCATTTATAGCTATATACTTTGTCTTTATCACTAAACCGGACAACTCTTTCTTTGTTTGGAACCTTTCAATTCAACTTTGCACCTTTATTCAAGGTAACCCTTTACCTTAAAGTGGATTTTTTCTATCGTCTTGAGTGCATACGAAAAACTTGAGTCATTAAGCCCTCTAGTTTTAATTAAGACCCACCATGAATATGATCACATCCTTAGTTTGGTTAAGCACTTTAAGAGATGTTTTCAGCGACTCATAGTGAACTTCTCCATAATATGGTGATCGACATCAGGTCTCGTACATTTCATTGCATACATGATTGTCACTCATCACGATCTCTCTCTTTTCGAGAGTGCGTGGGGACTATTAAGAGATACACTCCATAGCTCATCGACATGAGACATCTCTTTGAGTTTGCCATGCTAAGCGACTTTAGCATCAAATGAATATCGTTCCTTGGGTTAAGTCGAGCATCCTCTTAAATCTATCTATATAGATTTTATCCCCAATTAAGATACTCTCCCCAAAACCATTCATGGAGGAATGTTTGAACAACTTTATCATTCTTGATTGTAGCATTAGTATGTCATTCCTTATCAGTAGTATATCAACATATAATATTAGGAATGTCACGGCGCTCCAAACTCTTTGACCCTTTTGTACACATATTTAGAACTCTTACCTCATCGAATGTAACTCTGGATCATCATCTTCATGATGTGTACCTCATCATCATCATCCATGATGAATCCATACCTCCGGTATCTTTGGTACTATTCGATTCTGATTGGTTTGTGGTACAATAGGTACATCTCTGAGTTCCTCTTATTTGACTTATAGTGTTTTGTGGTTCTTGAACTCTTGAGATCTATTATCCTCCACTAGCCCTTGATGATAAACACCTTTATCTTAGAAAAGCGTGTTCGTAACAAACACCTTTTGCTAAGTAGGATTATAGAACATATACCCTAAACTTACTTTAGGATGTCCCATAAATCTACACTTGTCAAATCTTGTCCCAAGCTTATCCTTTGAAACCTTTTCACATAAGTTGGACAACCCCTTATCTTAACATACTTAAGATTAGGAATCCTCCACATCCATAACTTTTATGGAGTCTTGGGGTAGGATTTTGAGGTTACCATTTTTCGTGAATGTCTGACCATTTCTAGGACATTATCCGAGAAGGATCTTTGGAATGTCGGTAAAATCATTATGGACCGCGTACCATGTCCAACAAAGTGCGATTTTTCCTTTCGGATACATCAATCAATTATTGCGTATCGAGGAGGCGTCCATTATGAGAAAACCATTTGAGATGATCTAGAAACTTATTGCACAAGTATTTATTCCTTGATCTAATCAAAGAATCTTAATACTTTGCCAATTTGTTTCACTTACGAATTCTTTGAACCTTTCGAATAATTCACACTTGTATTCAACAAATACATACATTGACTCTTTGAATGATCATCTCCTTTTCTTATACTAATTTGTTCAATATGCAAAATTATTTTCATGTAAGTCAGTATACAAAATTTATTAAGTAATATTCGGGTTCTATACAAAACATTATTATTATAAATAGAACAACAATTGTTCTTAATTATAATACCAAAGATTTCATTGTCCAATGATAAAATGGAAATAATGTTTTTAACGAGAACTGGAATCTGATAACAACTTATTGACTTAATAGATTTGCCGTAGGCATTGCTAAACTATAAGTTTCTATGGCTAATATTGCAACCTTTGCTTCATTTCCCACACATAGGATTACTTATATTTGTTTAGCTTTCTACTTACTGCTTGGTCCTTCATAAATCTATATTTATGATAACCAAAGTCGGTATCAATACCCAAGTAGAACCTTGACTTAAAGAAAAATTTATTTTAAATCATGAACAAATTTGTATTTATCTTAGAAACTTCACTAAGCTTCTTTGGTTAGCCTCTGCAAGATGCTTCTCATGATTTCTTTCGGTGTCCGGGCTTATTGCGGTGGAAGCAAACTCCTTTGCTATCCGTATCGAGTTTTGTTCTTATTATCCTTTGTTTTGCCTTTCTATTTACCTTCTTTGAATCGTTCTTCTTTTAGGAAGATCCTTTGGCCCCTACCGGTAAGACTTTATCTTTCTTGGTTGGAAAGTGACTCTCGACATTTTTCAACATGTTAAGCAAATCGGTGAAGGCGATATCTAGCTTGTTCATATGAAAATTCACAACAATTGTGAAAGGAGTCAGGGAGTGAGTGCAAGATCAAATCTTGGCTCAACTCTCCATCCATGACAAAACCAGTTGTCCTAATTGATCAATCAAATTGATTATGTTAAGACTTTTTATACGTACTTATAGTGCCATTGGCCATTCTAGATCGGAAGAGCTCCTTAGATATCGATATCTATCGGTCCTACTTTCCTCACCATCAACTACTTGATGTGCGGGAATATAGTAGGAGCATCCATAGTTTCATCTTGTATTTGAAGCTCGTTACTTTCGTGGATCTTGAGCATGATGCATTGAGCAATTGTGCATCATCTTGCCACTTTCTAAAAGTAGCAATCTCTTCCTCGGAGGCATTATGCGCAACCATTGCGAGGATAGGCGTATTAAGGACATAAGATAGCTTTTGATTATGAGAACTATTCTCAAATTCCTTAACCAATCTGTTTAATTCGGTCTGGTTAATTTAGCATCTAATATGTTTTGCAGTGATAGTAATTTAGACATTGTAAAATTACGTAAATGAATTTGTAATTAACAACATTTTAACATACATTCTTTTATTAATTACCAAAATAATTTAGGTCTTGTTTTAAATTGGTATCTCCTTTATTTTCTTCAAACTATATTACCCTCACTTATATAGTTGGCAAAATCTAATTAAAGATTTGCTAGTGAGAATAAGGATCCCATTTCAAATGTATATAGCCTTGTGGTGACTGACAAACTATATATAAATAAATAGGTAGACAACTTTTGTCAATTACATCAACTATCTGACTCCTTTTCTTTTGCCTCTTAGATTATTTTGATCAGTGGTGGCACATCAGAATCAAAATTATCCAAGTTAAGTCAAACCTAGCACTCCATATATTCAAAAAGAAAAATATCATCCTTGTGGTGACACAACAAAACAATATTGTTCAATTTTCTTTATAAGCATCAAATGTGATAAATTAACATCTTAAATACTTAATACTTGCCTTGTGGTGACACAACAAACTCATATTAAATATTTAATACTCTATTAATTTTATCATGCTAGAAAGCGACGTTCGATATTCAAATATCTTTGAGCGCTTAGGACTTAATATAAAAATTGAGGGTTTGTTATTAATTTGTCTCATCTTGTTTAGCGCAGCGTGCACATATATATATATATATAAAATCGCGTCATATTAATGAACATGCGAAGCATGTTTGCATAATATATAATATATATAGTATAAGCATGCACATATAGAATACTATATTACTACGGATTGATTATGGACTTTTATTCTAGTTTGGTTCACTAGAGCCACCAAGTGAACAAAAGGTCAAACCACTAGGGGTGCGAGAAATAATATTTAAATATAACTATTACATTTAATTACGGGCTCCATTACAAGCGGGTCTTCTTCGCTTGCTCCTTGCTCCTTGATCTCTAATTCTTCAAAATTAATTCTAACTATTCCTATTACAAAACTATTTAAAATAAATAGAAACCTTGATGATCGAGGGAAATACATAGGAGGAGATAGAATTTACATTAAGAAAAATTAGAGAAGGCGAAGTCTGTGAGACCCCATTTAATAAAACCCATACATTAAATGCATCCAACTAAAATAAAATCAATCACATTGGTCGATAGTCCATAATCAATCCCATTTATTATCATACACATCATCATATGCATCGATAAATAACATTCAAATTATGAATAATAAACATTTAATATATATATTGATATCATTTAATGGGCAAATTTAGTTAGTATAAAATCTAATTTTGAATCAAAATAAACTCCTTTATTTTAAATCAAATTTAAATCAAAATAAAACTATTTTATTTTAATTTATCTAATTTTGAATAAAATAAACTATTTTATTTTAATTAAAAAAAAAATCTTTAATCAAAATAAACTCCTTTATTTTAATTAATTATGGAAACCAATTCCAATTCCATTAAAATAAACTCTTTTATTTTAAAATTATGGAATCAATTCCATGTTTATTAAAGGAAACACGGATTATCTTTCCTATTCATAAATAAACTCCTTTATTTTGAATAATATGAAATCTTATTTCATATCTAAATAAACTCCTTTATTTTGAGGAAATATGGATTCTCTTTCTATTCACAAATAAACTCTTTTATTTTGAATAATATGAAATATTTCATATCTAAATAAACTCCTTTATTTCATACTTTCTATTCACAAATAAACTCCTTTATTTTAGAAAAATATGAAAATCAATTTCAACTCCAATTTAGTTATCATGGAATCAATTCCAACTCTAATTAGTTAGCATGAAATTCTAATTTTAAAATTAAAATAAATCTTTTATTTTAATATTAAAATAAACCTTTTATTTTAAGATTAAAATAAACCTTTTTATTTTAATTATAAAATTATTAAAATTAAAATAAAACTTTATATTTTAATATATAAATAAACTTTTATTTTAATTATATATATATAGAATATATATAATATATATATATATATATATATATATATATATATATATATATATATATATATATATATATATATATATATATATATATATATATATATATATATATATATATATATATATATATATATATTGTAACTCCTTTTCTTTCCCATGATTTAGTTCCTTTGCAAAAAAAAAAAACTTTTACTTTACTTGTAAATAACATATAACGATATATATATTTTAGCTTCTTGTTGCTTTACAGCGTGAATAGTTTCAAGGAACATATGCCACGCTTTTTTTTTTATGGTATGCACAATACGGACTTTTCAAAAAAAAAAAATTTTTTCGCGGTTCTTATATAAAAAAAAACCAACATTTTTTTTTTTTTTTTATAAATTTTATCTGATAAAATTATGCCCAATTAAATTATTCTAAACACATATCGATATCATAATAAATTAAAACAATTAATAATTAGCGTAAAGGTTTGGCTCGATGCCTTTTTTTAGGTTTGTAATATTCAAGAAACGCTTGATCAAATTGCAAAATTAATGGAAGCGTGTAAAAAATCGAGTTTAAAATTTTTACAAACCATATACGGATCACCCTTTATGCATAATTATTAATTAAGCGAAAAGATAAAGAATAAAATCATACCCTTGAAGATCGAGGCTTCCTCAGTGCAAGTTCACCTCAAATCCTTTTCGCGTTCAACTTGAATCCACGGGTTTGGTTCTTTCCTTTGATCGGCGTTAGCCACCCAAATGTTTGGCCTAGGGGTGATCCACGAGGAAGAAGAAGGATTGAAGAAGATGGGGTGTTTGGCTCAAACCCTAGTTTTCTATCTCTATAGAAAAGGCGTACTCTCCAACAAATTGGAATTATTACGTGTGTTGTTAAAATCAACAACCCTCACGTAATAAGACTCCTCTTATTTATAGATGTGGGCAACCCACCTTAACAATTAAGGAATTGGGTTTTATTTAATTAATTAAATTCTTTTAATTAATTGGGCTCCCTAATCTTATTAGGGATAATTAATTAAACTCCTTTAATTAATTTAACCTCCTAATCTTATTAGGAATAAATGAAGTACTTATATTAAATTAATTCCTAAACTCTTTTAGAAATTAAAATAATAATAATTGTAATAATATTAATAAGACTCCTCTTATTAATTTATATTTAATATTTCTAAAATATTAAATAATAAATATTAAGCTATTTAATTTATTCTATCACCATAGATTAAATTAAATATACATAACTTATATTATTACGATTATGCCATTAACTTCTTAAATAATTATTCTTCCTTTTATGGTGTGACCCTTTAGGTTCTCTCCGTATTAAGCCGGTTGTGAATAAATCAATTAGAACAATTCTAATCTTATTTAAATAAATAAATTAAATAATTAATTTATTTAAATAAATAATATTTATTCTCTGATAGGGATAAGCCTCCTAGCGATCAGCGACTTTCGGATAATATAGATTTCAACATTAATCATAAAAGAACCTTTGAGTAAATAGTTGCGTCAATTCAATCCTTCCACCATCTGATGTCCCGATTAAATATAAGGCGTGGAATTTGTCAAGTCTTATTTTATTTAATTATATGTATTTCGATCCTTAAATGCCTGACTCAAATAATGCAAATTAGAAACTCCTTTCTAATTTCATTACGCCTTAACCGAGGACTCTTTGGGTTGTCATTTATCGAATCACATAGGACATTCTCTTCTTTTATTAGAAGTGGTAGATTCTTTATTGATCATACATTATCTCCATATACTGACTTATTATACCAAGCATACCCTTTGATATACCCTAAGGGTCTTAAGGAATAAGTCAAAGTATAACTCATCATACACGAGATACTATGATGATCTCGAGTCGAGGATTACTTGTACTACTATCACTCTGAGAATTCCTATTGACAGACAAATAAAACTCCATTAGGTATTCCTTAGCGAGCCACGTTCGATTGAACTTATTCTCTAATAAGCACCTACATACTTGCTTTAGTGTCTCCACACAAATGATCATGAGATCAATCATCCTCATCGATGATGAAAACAAGCGTATGTACCCAATCTATCCGGATTCACTAATCCCCCGATTTAGTAATCAATGATTTGGGAACTATTTTAGTTTTAAGCTTTCTAAGAATTTAGATCTCATTAGAATGATCATCATCATTATTCTAAAAGCATTGCTTAAAACTATGGGTTTATCACATATTATAAAAGCGACATCATGTAGATAATTAAAAGCCTTTAATAAATTAATACTTTTTATTAATAAATGAATAAGATTGTTACAAAGTATATGCTTTATCATCAAACATGATTGGCTTGTGTGCATACTACTCAATATTTAATTCCCTATAATCAATGAAAAGACGTATTGACCCATCCTTCTTCTTCACGAATAACACCGGTACTCCCCATGGTGATACGCTCGGTTGAATTTACTTCTTATCTAACAGTTCTTGTAGTTGTACCATCAGTTCCTTCATCTCTATCGGAGCCATTTTGTACGGGGCCTTCGATATTGGAGCAGTTCCTAGCGCTAAGTCGATCACGAACTCAATCTCTCTGTCAGGCGGAAGTCCGCAAATCTTCCGAAAACACGTCCACAAAATCCCTAACCACTGATATCTCTTCCAGTTTCACACCCTACTTCTTTTAAGTATCGACTATGTAAGCTAGGTACCCTACACAACCTTGACTCAATAACTTCTTGGCCTGCATAACCGTCAGACACCTCGCTTATCTAGGCGATTTGCTACAATAGAAAACTACCTTTGACAGAGTCATAAGGTTTACACATTTCTTTTGGCAATCAATTATCGTTCCATAATTGAATAGCCAATCCATTCCCAATTTAACATCTAACTCTCCAAGTTTTATTGGAATTAAATCTATTATCGTAACATTCCCCTTAATATTCACCCTACAATTCTTGAATACAAATTTAACAGGAATTACCTCCCTATTAACAATTTCTATGTGTAAAGGGAAATTCAATTCATCAGTAGGTAATTCTAACTTCTTAGCAAATTCATCAGATATAAACGAGTATGTAACACCCGAATCAAATAATACATATGCATTTACATCATTGATTTGGATAATACCTGACACAACATCTTTTCATTGCACCGCGTCTTGCACTGTCATGTTGAAGGTTCTGGCTGTGGGCTTATTTGATGATGTTGGTCCAGCAATAGTCAATGTACCTCTACTACTACCTCCCTTGCTTCCCGTAATCTCTCCAACTTTCTTCTTAGGGCATTCGCTAGCAAAATGGTCTTTTGACCCGCAGGTGTAGCAAGCATTCTTCTTGGGTTGATTGAAATTTGGGGCAATGTGATCCTCTTGGCCATAGTTAAAGCATACACGTTTCCCCTTTAAGCACATACCCGTGTGAAACCTCCCACATGTAGCATATGCGTCAAACTTCTTCTTCTGTTGGTTCCCCTGCTAGTTTCTAGCTCCCACATTTGCACTCCACTTTCTCTTCAGGTTATTGTTACCATTTCCACCGCTACCACCACCATTCTTAGCTTCGCCCTCACTCTTCTTCATTCTCAGTTCTTGATTGTACTTTGTTACAGCCTCGCATCCACCTTCAGCAAGAATTGCCTTCTCCAGCACTGATGTAAATGTCTTCAGCTGAAATATGGAGACCCTACTGTACAACCAGGGTTTCAGTCCCTGCTCAAACTTCTTAGCCTTGCGCTTATCTGTGTTGACTTGATATGGCGTAAACCTCGCTAATTTGTTAAATTTTGCGGCATATTTTGATACCGTCATTGATCCCTATTTCAGTTCTAGAAACTGCACCTCCATCTGATTCTTCGAACTCCCTAGGAAATAAGTCTCAAAAAATATCTTCTTAAACCTATCCCAAGTCATTACCCCTTGACCTCCTCGAGTTTTATTGGCTTGCCACCAATAACTAGCCTCTACTTTCAACATAATGTTGCAAAAGTAGTCTTCTGATTCTCACCTACTCTTGCAACATCGAAAACTTTCTCTATCTCCATGATTCAGGTCTATGCCTCAACTGGATTCATGGAGCCATGGAAGTCTGGTGGTCCAACCGCCTTGAAATCCTTAAAAGTTATAGCTTGATTCTGCGATTGATTCTTCAATGCTCCCGTCAGTAACGTCACTAATTGCTGAACTGGGTTAGCCTCAACATTGTTGTTAGTGGTAGAACCCTCAGGGGTCCTCTGTCGTGGTTGACGTCTTGGAGACATTTTCTGTTAAAATATTCTCATTAGATTATTATTCAATCCTTTAAGTATTATATATTCAATTTGCACATCACACAAAATTCCATATAGCACACAATGTCTTGAATAGATAGTAACTTTTATTCATTTACAATCTTTTAAAACATAATAATGATAGCATTCCTGCTATCCACATCACTTTCTTGAACTACAAAAGTTTCAGGATAACTTCATCATCATCATATCCCATGGGTTATATCATACCCGGGATTTACATCTTATATATTCATTAATCACATTGTAATTAAATTTATGACAACCTACTAAAATATTACATAGCCTTACGACGCTCCTCTTCCATAATACGGAACATTGTTCGATGATCTAACATGTACGATGGCAGCTTTTCGAACTGAATCGGATAACACATGACCCGATCTTGATCTCAATTGATCACGGTGTTAAAAACACTATTCATCTCTTCCATCTTGATCTTCTTTACTTGTACCTCTCTCTCTGCTACCCCGGCTCATTGAGAAGCTTCCTCATATGCGTCTTCGGCTCTTGCCCTCTTAGTAGACTCTTCTTTCAATTTGTTCTTCAGCTCTGCGATCTCCTCTGTCAGTTGCTCATTTCCTCCTTCAGTGTGGATTATCTTCCCTTTGACATTACTCAGACGTTATTCTAGATCCTGGATCTTGTTGTCCTTCTGTGCCATTGAGGTCTATTGTTCAGCTACTATCTCTTCCAACTCCTCGACGCTATCCTGAAGTTCCACGTTGCGGTCGTATACTTCATCGTACATACGGGCAGTGATCGAGTTTAGTGGAATCTCTTCCTCCTCGTCCTCCTCGTCCTCATTCGACTATGGCAGCTCGACATATCCTCGTCCGTCTCTATCTCATTATCCTCATCAGGTAAACCCTCCTGCTCAACTACTGTGACCAACGAAGATGACTCCCGTGGCAATAGTTGTTCCCAAATCACCTGAATATCTCGAGGCTCCTCCTCCCTAGGCATCTGGGATCCTTCCTCTCTAGCCTGACTGGATTCTTCTACATTAGCCATCCTGACAACCAAAATTTTAAGTTTTAATTACTAATCATTACTACTCAACACTCACGAGCACATAGGTTACAACCACATAAGCACATAAGTGTTTTATTATTTCTTTCTTAAAACTCGATAAGAGTTCATCACCATTATCTTTTCAAAGGTTACTTCCTAAGGCTTTTCCCCACCTAAGGTTCATAACCTAAAGCTTTGATACCAACCTGTGACACCCCCAAATCTGGGTACTTCATTCCTATAAGACTTGGTGTTCACTTTCCATACATTCATACTAATTAACTAAATATAATAGAATTTAAACCATAAATCCTCCCTAAAAAAGGTTACATCATTAAATCAAAAAGTCTCCTAGGTTATCTAACCTTTAACATAAATCAAGTGCAGAAATAAAAATAGTTACAACATGTGACACCCCCAAAATAGGTATACATCACCCATTCTGAGTTGTCAATACATGAGTGCGAAACAACTACAACTTTATTATTACAACAAGAAAGCTGTGAGTTTAAATACAAATATTATCTTACAGACAATATTTATACTCACATAAATCCTCATCACATTTATTGATACATTATTTTACAAAAATGGTGAGGACTACTAAACAATCCTTTCTAAAACCTTCATTCCACCCCAGACTTCGTACTCATTATATTCTCGCCTCCACGAGAAGAATGGAACAAAAAAGGAAAAGGGTGAGCTCAACTAGCCCGATAAAGAATGTTATGACTAAGATAATATACAACAAATTATCGTTAGTCTCCAACGAGAAAAAAATCGATAGAATCTGATAGACAACAAGTTTGGATCAATATTCATGGTGAAATAATAATTCATAGAAGAGTTACGTAGAGAATGAAATCTACTATAATCTATGAATTTAACGATCCATCATCAATATTTTATCCTGTAACATCAATCAATATTCATCTCAAATCAAATATTCATCTTTGCACTGGGCCAAAGATATTCATCAATCGGTCATATTCATCTCAACTTTTGTTCATCTTTGCACTAAAGGCCAAAGATATTCATCGATCGGTCGTATTCATTTAAACACTGCTCATCTTTGCTTTTCTGGGCCAAAGATATTCTTGAGAAATCATTCATCTTTGCACTACGGGCCAAAGATATTCAATAATATCATCATTTAAGGCGAGGATGATGAAAATACTTTTTAAAAAGCGAATCGATTGAAACAAAATGACAAGGATTAAGGATTAAGGATTCGTACTTTGTTTTATCCATGTCCAACAATACCCCAAAAATAATCACGGTGGTGTAAAATTCAAGAATGATCAAAACATGGATACAATCAAAGCTAGTATCCGAATAGATATTTTGGATGAAAAGAAGAAATTTTATTTTTCGATGAATAGTCTTGATATCGTGAATAGTGTCAGATATCGTGAATAAGGCAGATATCACGTGAATAGTAACTCCGACACCAAAAGATAGAAATTCCAAAAAAAAACATTTTCACGCTTTCATGAATAGTACTCGTGAATAGTAACTTCGTGAATAGTAACTCATGAATAGTAACTTCGTGAATAGTTACTCATGAATAGTAACTCGTGAATAGTAACTCATGAATAGTAACCTGACATGAAAAAGTTCCAAATTTGATAAAAAATTCCAACCGATATTTCAAACATAATGATATTGAAGAAATAATATCATCGAAAAGAAAATAACATCCCTTACCTCAAAGAATCGGTGCTTGCCGGAAGGAAAGGTCGGAGTGATCTTTGAATGAAACTTGTACTAAACAACAACTCTCAAAGTATCTAAATACTCACAAAATACGCTCAATAATATAGAGAGAAAAGAGAAAACTTTGTTTACGGTGTGATTTTCAATTCTAACAGCCCTCTATTTATAGGAAAATGTTAGCCGTAAAGCAGACTTGACACTGCTACGATGGCTTTACACTACTATTGCCACCCACCACATTTGAAATAAAATTCAGCACATTTCTTCACCAACCACAAGTGGGGCCCACTCAATTCTAGAATTTTCCACCAAAATCAATTATAACCACGATTTAGAATCGAGACACCTCTTAAAATTCATAACAAATCATTCGTGCATTTTAACGGTTCAAAATTTGTGGACATATACTCAACTTTTGTATGTATAACATACCCAAAAATTACCACAATCCAACGGTCGGATTAAAAATTATAACCCCATGATATATCTCAAAACCCACGATTTAATTTTAATACCTCGATACGGTAAAATCTTGATAAAACACCTCAACAATAATTTCTTCATTTATAACCACATAAATAAATCCATCATTTATATCCACATAAAATAAATATTTCTTTATCATATGAATCAATAATTAATTATTCACAAATAATATTCTGAGAATCACAATTATAATGACGTGGTAGTTCCGAGGAAAGGGGCTTTCAGATAAGGATTTCTCCTCCTTGGCGGCATGATTAGGTGACAAACCTCTCCTTGTGAACTTTCTAGACATTGCCAATAATGCTATCTAATAATATTATTCAAATAATATGAATTATTGATACGATAATGGAGATAATAATGCGAGTGACAATTATTGAACAACAATAATATAAAATATCAATGCAATTATTGAATCAATAAAATAAAATATTGAGCGATAACTCTTGTGAAAATTATTGAGTAGTGCCTTCTTACGTAAGGATCGATAATTCAACAATCATCATGCAATCTGGTGTCTATCTTTATGCGACCCACAGCGTATTCTTGTATTTTAACCACCGGGTATTCCAACGGTCTTACGGTAATAACTTCTGTACCAATTATTTTTAACTTGACTTATATTTGTCATTTTCTTCATCCAATCGCTTTCAAGTTATGGGGCCCACACATTTGCAGCGTCGTGCGAATATTCACGACGATGCGAATATTCCACGACCAAGCGAATATTCAAACAAAATGAATATTTTATAACCACTTGCTTATTTTGAAATATTTGCGTATTTAACCCTTAACTATCCACATTAATCAAATCAACCCTTACTATTTCAAAATAATAAATAAAGGAAATTCCTTTTTATTTAAAAAATTTGAGGGTCTTACAACCTCCCTTCTTATGAAATTTAAGTCTCTCGAAATTGGCGTGACGTACACAGTGTT
This sequence comes from Panax quinquefolius, assembly GCA_020205615.1. Classification (NCBI taxonomy): domain Eukaryota; kingdom Viridiplantae; phylum Streptophyta; class Magnoliopsida; order Apiales; family Araliaceae; genus Panax; species Panax quinquefolius. Next base: position 133,357 of record JAINUW010000526.1, read on the forward strand.
TTGAAAAGATGAGGATACCTCGCTTTCATTTAGTTTCAATTTCGGTCATTTCCTCTATAGCATGATTCCTCCACAAAACTTTAACTTGTGGTATGACCTTTCTTAGCGTGGGACATGCTCCTTCTATCCAAAATCTTGGCAGGTACCTCCTCATACGTTAAGTCTTGGCTATCTCGTCCGGTTCTAACTCTATCGCGTGGTTGGGTCTTTTCACATATTTACTGAAATACGGATATATGAAACACATTATGAACACGAGACATACTTGGAGGTAATGCAAGTCTATAGGCTACATTTCCTACTCGGTCAAGAATTTGAAATGGACCAATAAATCGTGGATTGAGCTTTCCTCTCTTCCCAAATCTTGTAACTCCCTTCCATGGAGCAACTCGCTTGACAATACATGATCCCCTACATTAAATTCCACGTCCTTTCGATGAAGATCCGCATAACTCTTTTTGTCGATCTTGAGCCGTTTGTATCGTTGTCGAATCATTTGGATCTTTTCGGTGAGTCATCATACGTACTAACTCGGGTCCCAACAATGTTGCTTCACCCACCTCATCCCAACATATTGGAGAACGACATTTTCGTCCATATAATGCTTGAATGGAGCCACACCTATACTTGCACGATAAGCTGTTGTTGTAGGAGAATTCCACCAATGGTAAATACTTATCCCAAGCGCCTTGAAGTCTAGGACCTGAGTCTTAATAAATCTTCAAGAGTTTGAATAGTCCTCTCGATTGTTAAAATCTGGTTTGGGGATGGTATCGAACTAAATCGCAAATCCGTGCCCATAGCTTTTTGCAAGCTAACCCAAAATCTAGAAGTAAATCTTGGGTCACGATCCGAAACTATGGATCTGGGCATGCCATGCAACCTCACGATCTCATTTCCGTATATACTAGCAAGGCGTTCAAGAGAATAAGTCTCCGTATAGGCAAGAAATGAAAGCGAGACTTGGTTAATCTATCAACAATAACCCAAATAGCATTGATGCCTTGAGAAAGCCGTAGGAAGACGTGCTTGAAATCCATGGTAATGTGTTCCCACTTCCATTAGGAATCTCAAGTGGTTGCAACGGACCCTTAGGTACTAGATGCTCGCCTTTACACGTTGGCAAGTTAAACACATCGAGATAAACTTTGCAATCTCTCTCTTCATATTATTCCACCAAAATGTATGTCGAAGATCACGATACATTTTAGTACTTCGAGGATGGATTGCAAATGGTGTATTGTGTGCCTCCATCATAATCTTGTACTTCAAATCGAGTCGTTAGGAACACAAAGTCTAGAGTGGACTCAAGTATTCCTTCTTCATCAATTCGCGCTTAGGAATAGCTCCTTCTTGTACTTTCTTCTTCATACGCATCGCTCACGGGTCGGTGGCTTGAGCAACCTTAACTTTTCTATTAAAGTTGGCTCTGTCGCGTATACTTGACATCATCGCACTTTCGTTCCGCATATGATCTTCTACTCGATCGTCGGCTACCACGTTCGCTTTACCGGGATGGTATTGAATAGTGTGGTCGTAGTCTTTCAATAGCTCGAGCCAACGTCATTGCTAGCATGTTGAGTTCTTTTTGAGTGAAGAAATATTTAAGGCTTTTATGATCTGAATATATCTCCACTTTCTCCCCATATAGATAGTGCCTCCATATCTTTAAGCAGCTTGGCATTATTGCCGCTGACTCTAGATCATGAGTAGGATAATTCCTCTCATACTCTTTAAGTTGTCGCGAGGCATAGGCTATGACTTTCCCCGTTGCATGAGAACACATCCTAACCCTTTGCACGAAGCATCGTTGTAGATAACAAATCCATCAAAGAACGGATGGTATTGTTAGAACAGTCGAAATAAGTCTCCTCTTAAGCTCTTGGAAACTTTTCTCGCATTCTTCGCTTCAAAGCAATTTACGTATCCTTCGAGTTATTTGAGTTAATGGAGTAGCGATTCGAGAAAACCCTTCCATGAATCTCCGATAATAACCATTAAGCCCAAAAAGCTACGTGCTTGATCCACCGACTTGGTTGCTCCAACTTTGTATTGCTTGATCTTGGCGGGATCAGCGGATACTCCATGTTTTGACACTTGCATACCCAAGAAATGCTACTTCCTCAAGCGAACTCGCATTTCTTCAATTTGGCATATAGTTGGTTTTCATGAAGCCTTTAGAGTACCGACTTCAAATGGTGCTCATGATCTTCACGACTTTTGGAATATATAAGGATGTCATCAATAAAGACGACAATGATCCAAATATTCCTTGAATACTCGGTTCATCATATCCATGAAAGCCGCGAGGAGCATTAGTTAGTCAGAAAGACATGACTAAGAATTCATAATGCCCATCTGGGGAGTTACGAAGGCGGTCTTTGGAATATCCTCGATTCTAATTTTGGTGATGATATCGAGCGAAGATCGATTTTTGAAAAGAATTGTGCCCTTATTTGGTGAACAAGTCATCAATACGAGGTAGAGGATACCTATTCTTGATGGTGACATGGTTGATTCTCGATAGTCAATACAAAGTCGCATACTCCCGTCTTTCTTTTTTACAAATAAAGCAGGAGCACCCCGAGGAGATGTACTAGGCCGAATGAAAGCAGATGTCAATAATTCACGTAGTTGGACCTTTAACTCTGAAGTTCAATAGGAGCCATTCGATATGGGGTTTTAGAAATGGGCTTTGTGCGAGGTTCAAGATCAATAAAGAATTCAACTTCACGTTACGGGGTAGACCAAGGAAGTTCTTGAAATCGTCGGGGAAAGTCAATAACAACGGGAATATTATTCAAATTTGGCGTGTCTTTATTCAAATCCATAACATGGGCTAAGAAAGCTTGACATCAGTTTTCAATAAGCGAATAGCTTTATGATTAGATATGATGTTGATTGATTTTAATGGTTTAGTTGCTTGAATTCGCACTAACGAGGTTGGTTAGGAATATGAAAACTAATGACCTTACGAAAACAATCAATTTTGGCATGATGAGTAGTTAACCAATCAATCCCTAAAATCACATCAAAAGCAAGTATCTTTAAAGAGATAAGGTCAGCGGTAAGGTAATGGTGCCAACTTGAATCAAACAAGATTTATAAGCGATTGGATGTGATGAAAGTTTCTCTAGCGGAGTTTCCACGAGATAGGTCAAAGTCTAATTTTTAGGAGTCGAGTTTAAGCGTTGAGCACATGCGGAGAGATAAATGAATGGGTAGCACCGTTATCAAGTAAGGTATAAACTTCATAAGAATTTATAAATAGCTTACCGTGATCACCTCGTTTGGGTTCCTCGCATTATGACCCGGTCACAACAAAGCGCTCTTCCGGAATCGTTGACTTTGACTTTTTCGGGGACGATCTTTTGAGTTCTGAATCATTGAACTAGGTTTCATTCTTCGTACAATCTCGGCGATATGTCCTTCCTTTCCACAACTATAGCATACCTTGAGCTGTTGTAGGCGGTTTGGACCGATATGTCCCTCTTTTCGCATTTGTAGCATATAATGGGTGGTCGATCTCCTCCCTTAGAACCGGTTTCTTCTGAAAGACTTTGTCGTCTTCATATAGTCGTTGTTAAATCTCCTCTTTTAAAATCTCCTCTAACTTCGCTTCTTCTTGTTTTCATGGCCATGATTACCACCGGAGTGGTTACCATTTCGTAAAATCTGTTTCTTTCTCCATGAGTTATCATTATTCATTGATTGCTTTATCTACGGTACGATCTGGTTATGGTCCCTCGGTTGTAGTATTTCGTTATCTCGCTCTAATAATTGAGCCCACATTACAACATCTGAATAAAGAAAGTTTATGAGAAATGAGATCTTGGCGTATCTTGGGTTTCAAACCTCTAAGAAACATCCAGCGTCATCGTTCCTCATTCTCCACCAAATGAGGTGCAAACTGGATAACTCTGCAAACTTTGCCTCGTCTTTGAGACACGTCGTATTGTTTTGTTCAATCGATGAACTCCACTTCCTTCATATAGCCGAACACTTTCGGGAAAGTATTTGTCATTAAATAGTCTCTGAAAGCGTCTCCCAAGACATCTTTGAGAGTGAAATTTGGATGGAGTGCGCTTCTGAGACTCCACGATGGTCTGCCTCGCCACGGAACATAAAGGTGGCGAATAGAACCTTTGTTCCTCCGTGCATCCCAGACATCGAATATCTTGGTAATTTGTTTGACCCATGTTTCATGCCATGATCGGATCTGGCTTTCCCATAAATTCGGTGGTCCTGACTCTTTGAAGCTGCCTTGGGTTGTGACCCAAGTGAATTGCTATCATTTCCTCCTGTATTTTGAACACGAGTCTCCTAAATGCGATTTTGCATGAAGCTGTAAAAAGCTTCTAAACATCCCTCGTTCATCATCGCTTTCGGTGGTGTTGTTCACGGGAGGAACATTGCCGACTGTTGCACGTTCTCCTCGTTGGTAAATCTGAGGCATCTCCACGGTCTCATTTACTCCTTTGTTAATATTCTCGATTCGACATTCTCAAATCTTGTCATAAAACAAGGGTTAATTAGGAAATCAATATATCACATAATATCCCTTTATACTGACCAACTAACAAATAAGCTTAGGTAGGACACACTAGCGAAGGATTTACTCGTCTCTCCCCTCCTAGTTCTATTCTCCGATCTCCGCCAGAGATCATATCCCTAAGCTCTGATACCAACTGTGACACCCCCAAAATAGGTATACATCACCCATTACGAGTTGTCAATACATGGATGCGAAACAACTACAACTTTATTATTACAACGAGAAAGCTGTGAGTTTAAATACAAATATTATCTTCTAGACAATATTTATACTCACATAAATCCTCATCACATTTATTGATACATTATTTTACAAAAATGGTGAGGACTACTAAACAATCCTTTCTAAAACCTTCATTCCATACCCAGGCTCGTCTCATTATATTCTCGCCTCCACGAGAAGAATGGAACAAAAAGGAAAGGGTGAGCTCAACTAGCCCGGTAAAGAATGTTATGACTAAGATAATATACAACAAATTATCGTTAGTCTCCAGCGAGGAAAAAAATCGATAGAATACTGATAGACAACAAGTTTGGATCAATATTCGCATGATTTGAAATAATAATTCATAGAAGAGTTACGTAGAGAATGAAATCTACTATAATCTATGAATTTAACGGTCCATCATCAATATTTTATCCTGTAACATCAATCAATATTCATCTCAAATCAAATATTCATCTTTTGCACTACAGGCCAAAGATATTCATCAATCGGTCGTATGTTCATCTCAACTTTGTTCATCTTTGCACTAAAGGCCAAAGATATTCATCATCGGTCATGTTCATTTAAACACACTTTCATCTTTGCACTCACTGAGCCAAAAAGATATTCTTGAAATCATTCATCTTTCTTTCTGGGCCAAAGATATTCAATAATATCATCATTTAAGGCGAGGATGATGAAAATACTTTTAAAGAAAGCGAATCCGGTGAAACAAAATGACAAGGATTAAGGATTAAGGATTCGTACTTTTGTTTTATCCATGTCAACAATACCCCAAAAATAATCACAGTGGTGTAAAATTCAAGAATGATCAAAACATGGATCTGATCAAAGCTAGTATCCGAATAGATATTTTAGACGAAAAGAAGAAATTTTATTTTTCGATGAATAGTGCCGAGTATCGTGAATAGTGCCAGATATCGTGAATAGTGCCGATATATCGTGAATAGTAACTTCAGAACACCAAAAGATAGAAATTCCAAAAAACATTTTCACGCTTCATGAATAGTACTCGTGAATAGTAACTCGTGAATAGTAACTCATGAATAGTAACTTCGTGAATAGTTACTCATGAATAGTAACTTCGTGAATAGTAACTCATGAATAGTAACCCAGAGCATGAAAAAGTTCCAAATTTGATAAAATTCCAACCAATATTTCAAAGATAATGATATTGAAGAAATAATATCATACGAAAAGAAAATAACATCCCTTACCTCAAAGAATCGATTTCGGAAGGAAAGGTAAAGGAAGTGATCTTTGAATGAAACTTGTACTAAACAAGCAACTCTCAAAGTATCTAAATACTCACAAAAATCGCTCAATAATATAGAGAGAGAAAGAGAAAACTTTGTTTACGGTGTGATTTTCAATTCTAACTTAGCCCTCTATTTATAGGAAAATGTTAGCCGTAGAAAGCAGACTTGACACTTACACGATGGCTTTACCGCTACTATTGCCACCCACCACATTTGAAATAAAATTCAGCACATTTCTTCACCAACCACAAGTGGGGCCCACTCAATTCTAGAATTTTCCACCAAAATCAATTATAACCACGATTTAAGAATCGAGACACCTCTTAAAATTCATAACAAATCATTCGTGCATTTTAACGGTTCAAAATTTGTGGACATATACTCAACTTTTGTATGTATAACATACCCAAAAATTACCACAATCCAGCGGTCGGATTAAAAATTATACCCCCATAATATATCTCAAAACCCACGATTTAATTTTTTAATACCTCCAATACCGTAAAATCTTGATAAAACACCTCAACAATAATTTCTTCATTTATAACCACATAAATAAATCCATCATTTATATCCACATAAAATAAATATTTCTTTATCATATGAATCAATAATTAATTATTCACAAATAATATTACGAATCACAATTATGACAACCAGTAGTTTCGGAAAGAGGGGCTTTCAGATAAGGATTTCTCCTTATTGGCGCATGATTAGGTGACCAAACCTCTCCTTGATGAACTTTCTAGACATTGCCAATAATGCTATCTAATAATATTATTCAAATAATATGAATTATTGATCGATAATGGAGATAATGCGGTGACAATTATTGAACAACAATAATATAAAATATCAACGCAAGAATTATTGAATCAATAAAATAAAATATTGAGCGGTAACTACTGTGAAAATTATTGAGTAGTGCCTTCTTACGTAAGGATCAATAATTCAACAATCTTTTGCAATACTGGTGTACTCTTTGTGCGACCACGCGTATTCTCGTATTTTAACCACCGGGTATTCCAACGGTCTTAAGCGGTAACAACTACTACCAAGTTATTTTTAACCAACTTATATTTGTCATTTTCTTCATCCAATCGCTTTCCGTTATGGGGCCCACATGGTTGCTCTTGGTAAATACGAATATTCCCGAAACCGATCGAATATTCCACGACCAAAACGAATATTCAGACAAAAATGAATATTTTATAACCACTTGCTTATTTTGAAATATTTGCGTATTTAACCCTTAACTATCCACATTAATCAAATCAACCCTTACTATTTCAAAATAATAAATAAAGGAAATTCCTTTTTATTTAAAAAAATTTCGGGGTCTTACACAACACATCATTTAAATAAAGTCTATAAACATAAAAGCCAATAAGTTACAAGTCTTCATCACTTGTACATTTTTCCTTTTCCTTTGTTTGTAGTAGGTTCATCGACCTTCTCAACCTTAGCTGCAATAATTATATTTATGCAAGAGTGAGCAAAACAAATGCTCACTAGATATAGCAATGAACAACAAGAGAATAGTAACTACCAATGAATATGCTCATCAGAACTAAATAATACTCTATCAATGATAACCAAAATCTGGGATCAAAATATAAAATATATCTGAGGATCATAAGACCACGAACTATGTCCACGGTTACAAGTAGTCTTTTAATTTTAACCTAAATAGTTATATTGTAGGGACTTTACGTACTTAGGGGGATCAACCCTTCGTATCTTGTATTGTGCACAAACATCTAAACGCATCGCGTACCCCTATAATAGGGTTGTTCTTCTCAGTTTTAGAGTACAAGTCCGTACCAAAGAAAGTTTAGTTTGGATACACTTTAAGGGTAATTTAGAGTTTCATGATCATCAACTAAAGGATTAGTTGAATCAACAAAGTTTGATAACACTACGGTTGATCAATAACAACATAATATAGAACAATTGAAAATCATAGGTGAACCAACAATATATTAAACTCATGCTTGGAAATAACTAGAAAGCACAAATATTGAATAAAATGTTAAACTTTGCTTGAACAATAATAAGCTAGGGTTGTCAAATTAGAAATTAAAGTACTGAACATGCATTTAACTGATAACAAGCTGGAAATAAAGCTTGCTCATCATAATAATAACTTCTGCAAATTAAATGAGATATAAAAGCTCAATATTAGAGATTAGAGTTAAAGGAATTGCATTCAATATAAGATATTGAAACTAAAGAAACTTTCTTAACTATAAACAAGTTAGAATAACTCAACAATGATTAGAATTCAAAACTTGCTCGAATAAAATTAAGGTTAGAAAGCTTGCTTGACAACAAAAGGTAAACATAGTTATGAAACTTGCATTCATTATCAAGATAATGAAGTTAGGAAACTTGCCTCGAGTGTCAGCTACACAATTTTTACAAACGTTCGCCAAATACCCTACATATACCATTAAAATCACAATACCAATTAGTTATAATAAAATTAACTTCATAGGTTTACTTCTCATTCTAGTCAAGTCTATAATCTCTAGCTTAAGACTTGATTATCCTACTCATTCACATAGAACAGGAATAATCGCCGAAGAATGCGATCCCTGACTCTCTTGTCATCGGGCAATGGCTCACTCAATGCCCCACTCACGGCGTCTACACTCAAAGGATCAGCACGGACTGTCCTACCTTTGAGCATCGTAATTGGGACTCTTAGCAAGGATCTGAAAGTAGTACGAGAAATGTCAGCCCCATAAGGCACTGGCTCCCCAAAAAACTCCATACCGGTGATAAATCGTCAATCCATCAGCGTCATTATCACCTCGCAATCCAGTAAATGGAGCGACTGAGTCTGGTGAAACCAGCGCTCATACAACACCCTAAGGTAACCCTAGGGACAACGATAGGGGAGGATGGAAAAGAATACCTTGAATCCCCAAGCATACACAATCTCTTAGTACTCTGGGTGAAGAGTATGGTACAGAGAGTATATGCTAAACTAGTTCCCTCAAGGCTGCATAAAGCCAGGAACCTGCATCAAAATACAAATCAACATCAGAACCTTGCTCCTCATCAATAGGAAAAAGGAAATTCAAACACGACTTTTACCTAGTTCGCATGCAAATAGATCGAGGGGTGACGACTCAAATCATCCAGAAGCTCTGGAATCATCATATTAATGGCTGAAAGATCCCTGCAGGGAATATAAGCAGTGGGAGCAAGATCTGCAATTGGTACATCCTCCTACTCGTCATCAACATCTAGTACCTCAACCCGGATAGGACGAATCACTGACTCCGTCAACCGACGAGGCTATCAAGATGGGCGAGGCCCAGGCACATCAGAAGCTCTCCTCTTCACACCTGAAGAGGTCCTACAGGAACTGCTCGGCTGGTCTGGATCCATATATCTGGACATAAGTCTCCAAATCACCTTAGAAAGGGTGTGGTAAATTCTAACCTGGAGCTTATTAAATGCATTTTATGTCTATATGCATGTATGCATCATTTTAACATACGCCTACAGTAGAGTTAAAAATGCATGTTTATTCAATACCTAGACTCATGTAAAAATTTCACTAGAGTCTCCTATGTAAAAATGACTATTCACATGCGCGTATGCATGACTAGGTGGCCATTCAGTAGCACACCAACTCACAGTCATAAACATCCTATATTCATGAAAAATATCAAAGTTATAATCCATAAGGGTATCCTAATTACCAGGATTACTTTGTTTAACAACCTTTGCTCATTTGTCCTCAAATAGGATGAAAAAATAGCAGAAAAAGGTGTCAAATTGACTATTTCAAAAGTCAATTATTTTCACATTAATACGTTCAGCATAGTTAAATACTAAAATTTACTGTGTTGAATAATTTTTATCAAGTCATATGAGCATGCATAATCACTACTATGTGTTTAGAAGCATTTCATGTGATAACTCACTTTCTAACAAACAAAACTGGAAAAAAAGACATGCATATGTTACTAGGACAGTGTTGAACACTTGTATGGTGAAAGATTTATCAGAAAACAGCCCGAACTTAGTAGATCAGAAGAAGAACTCTCGGATTCTCTGTGCGGCTTCAATTGAAAATAACTTTTGAAAGGGAAAGGCACCTGAAGTAGAACTCAAGAATGGCTGCGGGTCTACCTGCGGCAACCATAGGTCCACCTACGGCTATCCTGGGTGGTCCCCACCCCCTCCTACTCGATCAAATTTGAGTTGCAAATGAGGTCCCAGAAGCTGAAAAGTTAAATCAGGAAAAAAGACGCTACGCGATTAAGCGGAAAAGCCTAAAATCTTGATTTTCAGAGACCAAACTATGGGTCAACATTTCAACCATTGGTATTCGCCCAAACACAGGGTTCATAAAGCCGATTATCACAGATGTTGTAAGCTACCTTTGGAAATACCTCACAAAGGTCCAATGCCATCAACTTGTGGTTGTAACTCCAATCACAACCACATGTTTCGTCAAAAATTTCTCTATAGCGGGATTGCATACATGTCCACCATTGAAGCACATTTCAATGAAGGTCAAGCAACCTTGACGTTATTAGCAGTTGGCAATTAAATCCAGCGAAGCATCGGAGGTGGTCCGATGATGTTCACCGTTGATGAACATTTCAACGAAGGTCAAACAACCTTGACGTTATCAGCCATTGGCAATTAAATCCAGCAAAGCATCGAAGGTGGTCCGATGATGTTCACCATTAAAGAACATTTTAACGAAGGTCAAGCAGCCTTGACATTATCAGTCGTTGGCAAGTAAATCCAGTGAAGCATCAAAGGTGATCCGGTGATCTCAACAGTTGAAGCACATTTCAATGAAGGGCAAGCAGCCTTGACATTGTCAGCCGTTGGCAATTAAATCCAGCGAAGCATCGAAGGTGGTCTGATGATGTTCACCATTGAAGCACATTTCAACGAAGGTCAGACAGCCCTGACAACACAAACTATTGGCAGTAACTCCAATAAAATGCCGAAAAGACCTGGCAATACAAACCATGGAAAGTAATCTTCATCGGGAAGGACCGACGATGGAATCTGTTATACAGATCCTCGGCAATTAAAAGCATAATTCCCCAGGAGTCTCTCGCATATGAGAAGAACATCTGCGGTGGAAAGCCTTCTATGAGGGTTAAGGACTTTGGTGATAACCGCAAATGTCAACATCTTCTGGTCTCATTCATGGAGTAACCTCCATTCCATACATGCAACATATATTTGCATCATGCTGCATTACATTTCATCATGATTATCTTCTCACATTTCAAGTGTCTAGTGATCTTTATCCTATCCATGCAATGTAAAGAGGGGCATCTGTAGACACTCAAAATTTTGCATTCCTGTTACTAACCTTGCAGGAGGGAAAAATCGTCTTCTACAGATAACCCTAGAAGTCAAATTAGCTCAATCTCGAAGACAACCCGGGATACTCAATTTTTAATCTCGAAGACAGCCCCGAGATATTTAGTTGCAATCCCAGAGACAACACTGGAAGATTCAGTTCCAACCTCGGAGATAACCCTGAGGGATGCAGTTCTAATTCTAGAGATAACCCTAGAAAAGTCAGTTTTAACCTTAGAGACAACCCCGAGGCACTCAGTTTCAACCCCAGAGATAACCCTGGGAGGTCAAACACACCTTAGAGACAACCCTGAGGACATTCAGTATGCACATCAGCCTAATCTTGGAGATAACCCTGAGCAACGACTACTACATCTGCGCAAAGCCAGAGATAACCCTGGTGAGGGAGAAAATCATAATTTTTCCATCTTGATACTAAATTCACGTCGTCATAACATCATTTCAACCAACATTTCATACGGAAGTGTCCCATAAGAACCATAGCTCAAAATCCCGAGTGACTACTATACAAGACAACACACTGGATAGAATTTAAAGACATAAAGATTTGGTTAATGACCCATCTTCCTGGCTTCGTACAACCTCTTACCCCATGTCATTGTGTAGCTCTCGATAATAACATTCCAGAAAGGTACAACACGCCTCTATAGGATGCCCAGATTGAAAGTTATGAAGCTTTGAGCGGACAACGCATTACACGAGTGCACGCACTTCAAGATGATAGGACCCGCATTGCCCGGGGCAACCCGGGCAGCCGCAGGTAGACTCACGGCTGTCGCGGATAAACCTGTGGCCATCCGATTGTTAAATATGAGCACTTGGTTGCTCATTTGAAAAAAAGAAAATAGAAAAAAGAGAGAAAACTCTGTCCATTTCAGTATGTAAACACTTCTAGAGTGCTCTAAATTGAGTGATTCTTCTTTCTAAACACTTGTAAGCTCGTGTTTTGCTACATACTAAAATTTAACCAAAGGGAGGCCGAAGTTCAAAGCGCCTAAAGCTATTTAAAGTCTTCTTGGCGCAGCCCACCGTAAGATAATTTAGATTTTTAAGCTTTTATCATCGTATATATATATATATATATATATGTATATATATATATATCTTGTCATCAAACTCTGTTTGATTGAGCCTGAATATAATATTCGGAGCGTTTATTACTTTTGTATATACATAAATACTTACGTATATACATCTTTTCATCAAACTTTGTTTGATTGAGCCCTGGATATATATTTGGTGCATTTATTGCTTTTATATATATATATATATATATATATATACACATTCTTGATATTTAAAACTTTGTGCTATATAGTGATTTAATATGTGATAACATATGTGAAGTGGTGTATGGCTAAATAAATATATATACTAATTATACATTAGGTGAGATAATTAAATAACCTAAGGGTTATGGTAATAAGGAATAGTTAGTATTTAATATGTATACTAACTTAAGTGGATAATTTTATTATTGTAAGTGATTAATAATTTTAAACCTAATTATAGTAAACCTAATTAGTTTACAAGTTAAAGAGATATGTGTAAGTAATTAAATTCCATAACATTGGAAATAGAAACCCTAAATAAATAATTTGGGTAATATATATTAAAATTGTTAAACTATTTTTATTACATAGCCCAAAACAATTAAAGGAGAAGCCCAAAAGAAATAAAACGCAAACCAATACTTAGCCCACTTGATTAAGGGTATTTTAGACTTTTGATTAATCAAATTTATGCATTAAAATAAAAGCAAAATACAGGAGATAATGGGCAAGGAGTGACCGACCTTATTAGGCCTTTTAAAGCAATAAAGTTATGTTAATCAAGTTCCTTAATTAGTAACTCTTACATCAAGTACAAGTGTGTCCATCTTCCATTGGTAGAAAATCTACTTAGCACCCTTAATGACATGATTAGGCTTAATTGGAAGAGATAAGACAACCTTTTATATACAAGGGACAACAAAGATATGGGGGATATTAGTTAAATCACTACATTTCATTTCATTTCTCCTACTATTCTTCTTCTTCTATTTTTCTCCCAAGCTAGCAAAATCGAAAGAGAGAAAAGAGAGAAAGGGGTTTGGAACTTGGGGAGGAAGAGAAAGAAGTTTGTTTATGCATCCCAAGTTTATAAGTTATTTTGGAAAGAAAAGGAGGACATACCACAAGACTAGGTAAAAAAAATCAAACTCTAGTTTTATGTAATCTTGGATTTATGGAAGTGCAAGTTCTAAAAGGCTAGAATCTTATGATAATGATAAATCTTGAGTATAATATGTTTAACTTGTTCATCTATATAAGTTTATGTTGGAAAATTTGGGAAAAGGAAGTTAAAGGAGTTTTTGGAAAATTTATTTAAAAGGGATGATCTATGATTTTCATTTTGAAATCTACAAAGTGTTTTTGTGATTTTATTTCTTGGTATGCTAGATCTATTCGTTAAGGGAAAAAACTCTTTGGAAGTATGTAAAAATGTTAAAAATGAGCAAGATATGGATTTATTACCAAAATACTTCAACTGTGGAATCATGTTGCATGACTAGTCACTTATGGGCTATATTCCGGGAGTAAAACAGATCCAAATTTGATGTTTGATAAATGCAAATTGTAGCTCGGGAAGATACGAATCCAACTAGAACAACTGGACCTAAATCGGAGTTGTAGATTTTATTTTATTCAAGTTTTAGTGAAGGACCCCAAATCTGGAAAAAAAGGGGAAAATGTTACAAAACACACTACCGGTTCATTGTTCACCGAACCGGCACAATTTTTTCAGCAATCGGTTCACCACTTTTCCGACGACAACTCTTGGACCCAAAATTTTTTAAAATTGTGAAGAATATTAAAATTTTTAATTCAAAATTTTTCTAAAGAGTTATGTAATTATTAAGTGATTAATGGTCTAAACTCATTTAAAACTTACAAATTAATAATTACTAATGCCACTAAATGATTATTAAACTAATTACATGTAATTTAAATGTAATTAAGCTGTTTAATTATTATTTAAGTGATATTAAGTGATAATTAAGTAGAGATAGTGTTAATAAATTAACTATTGATTATTTAATTAAGATTAAATAATAAATAGAGTTAAATCATTGATTAATTAATATTAAATAATGGTTAAAAATGTTTAAGTAAGATTATGTAATAATAATGTAATTACTTACTTACATTGACATAAAATTTATAAAATAATTATTTATTATTTAATTAATTATAAATAATAAATAAGAAAAATGATAATTAATTATTCTTAGATTAATAAGAAAGAATAATTAAAGACTTATGAAGTGAATTAATTATTTATTACTCAAGGATAATTAATTAATATTAAATAAGGACAAATGTTAATTAATTATTCATTTATTAATAGTAATGAATAATTAAAGACTAATGAAGAAAATAAATCAATTATTTATTATTCAAGAATAAATGATTAATTAATTATTACTTAATTAATATTAAATAATAATTAAAGATAAATAATGTTAATAATTTAATTATTCATTGTTTAATTAATATTAAATAATAAGTAGATATAATTAGCTATTATTTATTAAATAATAACTAAAGGTAATTAATTAATTACTATTTAACTAATATTAAATGGTAATTAAATGAAAATAGAGTTGATAAATGAAGATAATTTAAATGACTCATTAATTAAACAATTATAATAAATTGTTTAAGGATCTAATAAGTGTTTATTACTTAAGAAAAACCTTATAAATTTATTAAATCATTAACCTAAGATTTATTAAATATCTTGTAGGATTAATGATGGTACATTATATTATGTGTACCTTGTGATTGAATTATTTGCTAGATAATAGTATAAGTAAACGTATAGACATACAATTATATCTGAAGATCTTGTGACACCCCCAAATCCGGGAGCTTCATTCCCACAAGATTTGGTGCTTATTATCCAAAATAATTACATCTAACTACCCATAATTAAGGATAAAGACATAAGTTAAATAACTTAAACAATAATCCTCCCCATTAAAGGGTTACATCAACTTAAAATAAATCCCAGGTAATCTAACCTTAAATTATTACATAAGTCTGTGGAATATATCATATAATTAAATAAGTCTCATAACATAGATTTTATTAAATAAAATCAAATAAGTCTTCATCATTTAGACATCTTGCCCTTGCCCTTGCTAGTAGACGGCTCGTCAACTTTCTCAACTTTAGCTGCAATGTTATACGCATGAGTGAGCAAACAATTGCTCACAAATATAATAACGACTATAGAAATATCATAAGAGTAAGCAATGAATACTGAATAATAAAGAACTCGTTCTTCATATCAAGATTAGAAAACAAGCTCGAGATTTATATCTGAGGGTCTTAAAACCATGAACTATGTCCCAGGTTATTAAGTATTTCTACCTCAACCTTCAACAGTCGTTAGACTATACAGACATTTCCTTTCGTACTTAGGGGGATCAGCCCTTCGTACCATATATTATGCACAAACATCTTAACGCTAACGCGTACAATAATCCCCTATATTAGGGTTGTTCATCTCAGTTTGACTTATGATTTCCGCACTAATTTTTTTTTAGTTCGGATTAGCTTTAAAAATTATTGGTTCTAGAATTTTAGAATGCTCATCAACTATGGACTAGTCAAATCAATAAAGGTTCACTAGCCATTTGAAGTTCGATACAATAACTACATATGAAGTAACCATATTTAAAATCAAGAATAGAATCACAACAATATATAGTTGAACAAAACATTGTATATCCAATAGACTATCTCCAAAGGAATTAGAGAGTCTCGTTCGGAATAATGAACATTTCAAACTTTGAAATAACACGAAACAATGATTAGAAACTTGCTCAATATGAATAAAAAACTTAGCCATCTTAATCAAGCAATATCAAGTTCAAGATTAGGAAACTTGTTTAGTGAAAAGTAAAATCTTGATACTTGCATAACAATAATAAACAAGATAGGACAAAGATCTTGCTCTACATAAAGAAATAAGTTTAGGAACTTACCTCGTGCATAAGTTATACAACTATAACACACGTTCGTCAAAAACCCTACATATATCATTAGAATTGTAATACCGATTAGTTACACTAACACTAACCCTAACCCAATATGTTTAGTTCTCATTTAAATCCAACTTGTTAACACAATTAAACTTCTGACTTTTAAATTATCATCACATCACCAATCTGAAATCATAAGGCTCTCATAGCAACGTAACCTTTAAACCACATCTCAAGACTTAAACAAATAACAAGTTAAAGTTTTTCACAATTTATTAACTTTACAATTTGAAATCATTAACTACATGTTTACAATCTATTATATAACTTCATTATATGTTTAACACATTATCATCCACCTTAGACTAGGTTAGGCCAGCATGTCATGGATTGAAAACTAAAAAAAACAAAATGGTTCTACTTGGGGAGGCGTGCGTTGTGTATACCCAAGCCTGGCACTTGGCTACTACGATTGCCTTTGGTGCTCAATACCCGGAGAACACTCGGTGAAAAAGTGCGTCGTTTACCGCCTTTAGTGCGGTGAATAATTGCTTGGCCGACGCTTGACTGAAACTACGATCGCATACCCTACTTCACAGTTACTCCCAAACAACCCAATTTTTCCTAATTAAGCAAAAATTTAACATACCCAGAAGCTATAAATTTGTTAACAACAACACCAATCATATGTATCATGATTCTAATAACATAAACATCTTACACAATCAACTTTTAAGGATTAAAATCATGTTTTTGCTGTTCTTCTTCAATTTTCAACATATTTAGCAAAATCAACCACAAAATCTTCGTTTCTTAACCAAATTAAACCATTTCAATTGCATTCTTTTCGTAATTCAACATATTAACATATTCTGAAATTAATTTACAGAATACAATAAGAATTGACCATCAATTTGGCCTCAAAATCATACATGTCATATGTATATAACACCAAAACCCAAGAACAATAATAACCTACATTTATAACATGATTTCATGAATTTTATGTAAGACCGCAACTTTTATGAATTAAGATTTAATTTTTCTCTAATTATCATTTTTGAATTATAAATTGTGAATTTGTTATAATGTTATAGTTGTGGGTAATATTTACAAATTTTGCAAAGTAAACAAGTTGTTATAAAATATTCAATTGGTCGGGGAATATTCGTACGACTACACAATCATTGGTGGACTCCACAACGGAATTACTGTCGGAGTTAGAAAATGACTGAAATAACTTTTTATGAAAATAACGGCAAGAGTTTTACTGTTAACTGTTGAAATATCCAGTGATAAAAGTACATTAATACACGTGGTTGCATAGTAGCACACGGTATTGTACAGTATTTTTGATTATTGATGCTTATGTGAGAAGTCACTCAGTTTTATTCAATTATTGCCACAGTAATTGCTGCACAGTATCTTGCATTATTGATTCAATTATTGTCACAATATTTTAGATGACGAAGTTATTCATATTATTATTTGCATTATTGACGATGTCTAGAAAGTTTTATCGATGAAAGGGGTTTGGTCACCTAATTGCATGCCAATAGGGAGAAATCCTTATCAGAAAGCTCCATCTTTCCTAGGAATGATCTGGTTGTTAATATTATGAGTTATAATAATAATGATAAATATTATTAAAAATGTGTTTTGTGAAGCCATGTGAATTGAGATAAATAGAGGGGTATTTTATGAAGTATTTATTGTTAATTTTGTTAATTATATGGACCCCCACCTACTCATTTTTCAAAATAATCGGTGGAAAGTTATAAAGTATATATATATATATATATATATATATATATATATTGTAACCCCCTGAAATCCGGTCTATCATTACATCTGAATTCCGTACGTCACGAGTACATCATTCATCCAAACATACATCATTATATACTAAAATATAACAACATACATTCTAAATTCCCTAGTTCTAAAATCTTATAACTCTTTTCATTACAAATAATGTTAATTACATTATTCTTTTCATCTTACACGAGTGACTTTTATCCGCCACCAAGGATACATAACAGTTTATTAAACTAGTCTATAGTTTAATTCAGCTATTCTACATTACAAGTCTTCACTTGATCTTCTCGCTCATTCCCATTTTGAATGGCACTTCATCTGGATACCGTTAGCTTGATCTTTATGGGATCCTTAAGTTCTTTTAACATCGTTCACTAAAAATGTTTTTCATTTAAAGCAAGTGTGAGCATTCAATTTCCCAACAAGTCATAACAGTTGAACAAACAACTTCAAGAATTCAAAAATTCTTTTAGAACTTCGATAATCGAACAAAGTTTATAAAGCAGCTTGAATAATAGGAATAATCTCAATTCCTATCATTTTAAAACAATATTCACTTTCACTTCGAAATACCTTCATTCTTCTACCTTTTTCATACACATTCTATCTGGCTAGAATCATTAGCACAGACTTAACAATAACGGATCTTGTATAAGCAGAGCATTCTCTTATTGAACAGTTTAATCACCGAACAATTCATCTCATAGAAACACCGAAGTGCTCAAATTATGGCACAAGGCCTCATACGTTTTACCACCTTGTACAAATATCGCACATTCGCACACAGACGGAACTTCTCAAGTTTAACATATGAGAAGTTTAAGAAACTAGCATTCATTTAAAAATATGAATGAAGTTAGGAAACTTGCCTTACGCCCAGCTACAACTTACGTTGAACTGCTCATTCCAATTCCTATGTAGCACATACAAAAAACAACATATACACCAATTAGTCATGTATATTTGACTTATGCATTAGTTTACTTAAATTTACTTCTTAGGGTTTGTGTTCTTGTAACCTAAGTTTACGTGACCAACTTTCATTACCAGTTTATGGCTTCATGACATATGGAGATGTCTTCCTCAATACATTCATCATCTTTGATGATTTACATTCTTATTTTCTTCTTATAACTCTTCTAGGACTCAGCACACATCGCTTCTCTGCTAGTAGTTCATATGGTACTCTGAGTGGTTTCCCAAAAATGACCACCAAACAAGTTCTTGTCTCATCTACATTGCCATCATAGTGAGTTAGATTGGTTGCCAGTTTCGTATATACCTTCTCTTTCTGAAGGAATTATTTAGCCCAACTCCTATATGTCAACCATCAATGGTTATGATTGTACCACAACCTAAACTTATCTTAACTTATCCGAATCTTTAAACTATAATGTTCGTTAAGATAATTTCTTATTCCTTATGGCTTTCTGGAAACTAAATGCCATACCTCAGGATTCATTCTCTATCATCCAAGTCATATAGTCTTTTGTATACTCAGATCAATCATTCAAGTTAATCATTAACTCAGCTTCGTTATGTTAACGTCCTTGTCTTTAATTTATTTCTTTACCATTCATGGTTTAATCATTGATCCTCATTATCTTATGGTCAAACTATACACGGGGTGTAGGTTCTATCCGCTTAGTATTTACGTACACTCAACCTTCACATCGGTTAAAGTGTCCAACACTTATATTTCATTCTAACATTCTCATCCGACTCACCTTCGGCTTTCGTTAATCTTCTTACCATTCCCTACGGCTTTCTTAATACCCTTTGTTATTCTTCCTTAATGTCAAAGCCATACGATTCGCGGTATGCTAAGACCGGCCATTCAATGCAACTGCGTTGCGTTCACAACATCTATACACTTTACACTTATCTCTTATTACCACAACATAACATCTGAATGTTATTCATTACCCTCGTCAATCAACGTCTAAGGAATCACCATCATAACAATCCCTCACGTTTGTTTATCGTGACTACGGTCCCTGGATATCGGTTCTATAACCTAGGTTCACCTTCTTTTAGTCTCTTTTAATCTTTTTGTTCAACCTTTATTAAAGGTTTAAATCACCTTATTAAGTGTTACGTTAGTTGAACATTATGTTCTTTATCTTCTCTTACGTTTCCCCCAAGAGTTGAGCAGTTGAAAGCTCTTCTGCGGCTTTTTCTTAACACCGGCGTTGCGACGCCACTACCTTCTCTATCTTTTACGTTGTGGCGCGAGACTCCAGTGTTTGGCTCCCCGGTCTGGCACTGTAGCACCACCCTACAAGGAATGGTTGGCGCCGTGGCGCCAAGCCCTAACCCTAGAAAATTTCTCTAAGTTTTTAATCCAATTTGAGACGCTTACTTCCCGCTTTCATAACTTATTCGTTTTAACTCAGAACGAGGTCATTCTAAAGCCATTCTCTTCCTTATCTTACGTAATTCAATACCCCTCAAATAAAACTTCGTTCTGAATCCATTAACGTTCCATTTGATTGGCTTGATCTTCACCCTTTATTCATTTTACATTTTTAACGCTCTTCGTTCGCTCATCCGTAATTTGGTCATTCGAACTTGGAACTCGTTTGTTCTAGAGTCCACAACTCACATTTTCTACGTTCTCTTACTTTCTTATGAAACCCTATAAATTCGGGTTCATTTGCTAACTTTCTAATTCTTATTCGTCTTTTACGAAGTTTTTGCCATAACTTCGTTATAGCTCAGTTTTAATCTGTTCTTCATGAACGTTTCTACCGTTCCTAACCAAGAAATAAACAACTAACTTACACATGATGGTTTTAAACTTATCCATCAATAACTATTATCCTACGATGGTTTTAAATTTGTCCATCAACAATGTTTTTCGTGTTCTTCGCGTATTCTTCGTTCGTTCTTCATTTTTAATCGATATTTTGGATTACGATTTCACTTTTTCTTGGAATTTAATGTTATAGAACCCCATTCCTTACTTATTTCACCTACTCATTCATATAATCCACTCGGATCGTTATAATTCATTACGAATCCTATACTTCCTTAAGAAATTTATAAACTAAACTTCTAATTCTTATTTCTTCATTTTCTCAAGATTTCAACCATATGAAACCATTCCTAACATCTTTTACTTCTTATTCTCATTAAACTATATTTTATCATAGCAAAATTTATTAAAAGTTTAGTTTTATTATTACCTCTCTTCTTTAATCTTCCTCCGTCGGACAAAGGTTGCTCACGAGCAAGCTTTTCCGATTCCTTTTCCTCTTCTTTCTCCCATCCGAACTCTCTCTCTCTCTCTCGATTAAAGTGTAGGATTTTCAAAATTCCAAAACAATGAATTAAGCTTCCTATTTATAGGAAACTAAGGCTAGGGGCAAAATAGTTATTTCGCCCTCAAACCTCCTTACTATTCATGACTTAAGCACTAAGTTAACTTACTCACTACTTTACTTAGCCCTTAAGTTTGATAAGTCCTTCAGTTTACTTACTCCTTAAGTTTACTTAGCCCTTAAGTTTACTTAGCCCTTAAGTTTACATACTCCTTAAGTTTACTTTCTCATCACTTATAAGCACTTTACTTAGCCATTAAGCTTTTTCCTTCACGTTTTCCCCTAACGTAGTTAAACGATTGAAAAGTACATAACAATACTTTTTGTCATTTTTATTTCGTCCGATTTCTGAACGTTTTTCGAGAATAACTTTTATCGACTTACTTAACTGTTCACGACATATTATCGTCAAATCTTTCGACGAAATGTCATTTCGACATACCGAACTCTCGGAAAGGCTTAGGTTATTTAAGCCCTAACCCTTAGGGTTTCGTCAGGTGAATAGTGCATATTTCGTCTTTTTCCCCAAAAAATTTTTATTTTCGTCTTGAAAATTCTTACTCATTCAATCTAGCTCGTAGCTAGAATCCTCCCGATTTATAATTATCCTAGGTTCTAGAACGATTAATAAACACATAGCACATAATATTATTAATAAAAATTCATTTTATTAATAACTAATTCTTTAAACTTAAATTCTGGAAAAATCTGAATTTCTAGGTCGTTACACTCTTCCCCTCTTATAAAAATTCCATCCTTGGAATTTCTTAAAACCACACTGTAAGACCCCGAAATTTTTTTAAATAAAAAGGAATTTCCTTTAATTATTATTTTGAAATAGTAAGGGTTGATTTGATTAATGTGGATAGTAAAGGGTTAAATACGCAAATATTTCAAAATAAGCAAGTGGTTATAAAATATTCATTTTTGCTCAGAATATTCGTTTGGTCGTGGAATATTAAATGATCGTGTCGGGGAATATTCATCTGACGACGTACAATGTACCATGTGTGGGCCCCATAACGGAAAGCGATTGGATGAGGAAAACGACAAAGTTTGGGTGGTTATAAATAACGGCGTAGTTGTTACCGTTAAGACTGTTGGAATACCCGGTGGTTAAAATACGAT
This sequence comes from Panax quinquefolius, assembly GCA_020205615.1. Taxonomy (NCBI): domain Eukaryota; kingdom Viridiplantae; phylum Streptophyta; class Magnoliopsida; order Apiales; family Araliaceae; genus Panax; species Panax quinquefolius. The sequence goes on from JAINUW010000526.1 coordinate 156,067, forward strand.
GAATGGCGTGGTTGCTGATGCTTAACACCGGTATTACGCATGATTGTTGAATTATTGATCCTTACGTAAGAAGGCACTACTCAATAATTTTCACATGAATTCTTATTCAATATTTTATTTTATTGATTCAATAATTCTTTGCGTTGATATTTTATATTATTGTTGTTCAATAATTGTCATTTGCACGAAGATTTCCCATTATCGGATCAATAATTCATATTATTTGAATAATATTATTAGATAACATTATTGGCAATGTCTAGAAAGTTCTGTCTAAGGAGAGGTTTGGTCACCTAATTGCGCGCCAGTAAGGAGAGATCCTTATTGGAAAGCCCCCTCTTTCCTGGGAACAGCCTGGTTGTCATAAATGTGATTCTGTAATATTATTTGTGAATAATTAATTATTGATTCATATGATAAGGAAATATTTATTTTATATGAATATAAATGATGGATTTATTTATGTGGTTATTAATGAAGGAATTAATGTTGAGGTGTTTTATCAATATTTTATCGGATTGGAGGTATTAAAAATCAAATCAGGGGTTTTGAGATATATTCATGGGGTTATAATTTTTAATCAAACCGTTGGATTGTGGTAATTTTGGGTATGTTATACATACATAAGTTGAGTATATGTCCACAAATTTTGAACCGTTAAAAATGCACGAATGATTTGTTGTGAATTTTAAGAGGTGTCGGATTCGGAAATTAGGTTTATAATTGATTTTGGTGGAAAATTCTAGAATTGAGTGGGCCCCACTTGTGGTTGGTGAAAAAATGTGCTGAATTTTATTTCAAATGTGGTGGGTGGCAATAGTAGCGAGTAAAGCCATCGGGTTGTAGGTTAAATGCCTTTGGCTAACATTTTCCTATAAATAGAGGGCTAAGTTAGAATTGAAAATCACACCGTAAACAAGTTTTCTCTTTTCTCTCTCTATATTATTGAGCGTATTTTGTGAGTATTTAGATACTTTGAGAGTTCTTTGTTGATTACAAGTTTCCTTCAAAGACACTATATTGATTGTTTCAACTAAATCTTGTCTTTCGAGGTAAGGGATGTTATTTTCTTCTCGAGATGATATTATTTCTTCAATATCATTATCTTTGAAATATTGGTTGGAACTTTTTATCAAATTTGGAACTTTTCATTATCGGGGTTACTATTCATGAGTTACTATTCACGAGTTACTATTCATGAGTTACTATTCACGAGTTACTATTCATTTAGTACTATTCATGAAGCGTGAAGATGTTTTTTTGTGGAATTTCTATCTTTTGGTGTGTGAGTTACTTATTCACGATATCGAAGACTATTCACGATATCTGGCACTATTCACGAATCACGGCACTATTCATAGAAAAATGAAAAATTTTCTTTTCGTCTAAAATATCTATTCGGATACTAGCTTTGATTGTATCCATGTTTTGATCATTCTTGAATTTTACACCTTTAACGTGATTATTTTTGAGGTATTTTGGACGTGGATAAAACCAAGTACGAATCCTTAATCCTTGTCATTTTGTTTCTTTGGATTCGTTTCTTTAAAAATATTTTCATCATCCTCGGTCTTAAATGATGATATTATTGAATATCTTTTGGCAGTAGGTAAAAGATGAATGATTTTGAAGAATATCTTTGGCCCGTAGTGCAAAGATGAATAATTTCGAAGAATATCTTTGGCTTCAGTAGTGCAAAGATGAGCAGTGTTTAAATGAACATGATTGATCGATGAATATCTTTGGCCTTTAGTGCAAAGATGAGCAGTGTTGAGATGAACACGACCGATCGATGAATATCTTTGGCCCTGTAGTGCAAAGATGAATATTTGATTTGAGATGAATATTGATTGATGTTCTGAGGATAAAATATTGATGATGGAACTGTTAAATTCATAGATTATAGTAGATTTCATTCTCTACGTAACTCTTCTATGAATTATTATTTCATTGCGAATATTGATCCGAAACTTGTTGTCTATTGTATTCTATCGATTTTCCCCTGTTGGAGACTAACGATAATTTGTTGTATATTATCTTAGTCAAAACATTCTTTCTTGGGCTAGTTGAGCTCACCCTTTTCCTTGTTGATCCATTTTCTTCTCGGGAGGCGAGAATGTAGCGAGTACTAGTCGGGTATGGAATGAAGGTTCTAGAGAGAGTTGTTTAGTAGTCCTCACCATTATTGTAAAATAATGTATCAATAAATGTGATGAGGATTTATTTGAGTATAGATATTGTCTAGAAGATAATATTTGTATTCAAACTCACGCTTTTCTTGTTGTAATAATAAAATTGTAGTTGTTTACATACCATGTATTTGGCGACTCGAGAATGGGTTGGATGGAATGGACCTATTTTGGGGTCGCCACGGTTGGTATCGAGCTATAAGTAAAGAGCCCCGAGCCTCTCATTTGGTGACTTCTGTTGATGGGGGATGCACCGAAGCCGGACTCTCCGTAGGGGGCGCTTGATTCTGCGGTGGCAAACCGATAGGGTATCAATGTGAGGTCTTGACACAAGTTGGTGTCCGAGTTACGGTTGGTATCGAGCTTAGGGATATGATCTCTGGCGGAGATCGGGGAATATAACTAGGAGGGAGAGGCGAGTAAATCCTTTGCTAGTGTGTCCTACCTAAGCTTATTTGTTAGTTGGTCGGTATATAGGGATATTATGTGATTGATTTCCTTAATTAACCCTTATTTTATGATGATGGTGAGAATGTCGATTGAGAATATTAATAGTGGTGTAAATGAGACCATGGAGATGCTCAGTACTTAACAACGAGGGAGAGCGCGTGCAAAGTCGGCAATGTACTGCTGTGAATAACACCACCGAAAGCGGATGATGAACGAGGGGATGTTTAAAAGCTTTTGCGAGTTCATGCAAAATCGCAGACGAGGAGACTCGTGTTCAAAATCTGAGGAGGAGATGATAGCGATTCACCGGGTGGTCACACGACAAGCAGTTAAAGAGTTGGGACCACGAGACTGGGAAAGCGAGATCCGATCATGCGGCGGAAACATGGGTCAAGCAAATTACCAAGATATTCGATGTCTTGGGATGCACGAAGAACGAAAGTTCCATTCGCTACTTTTATGTTAAAGTGGCGAAGGCGACATTGGTGGGAATCATGAAGCGTACTCCATTCAATTGCACTCAAAGATGTCATGGGAGACATTTGAAGCAGTTCAATGACAATTACTTCCACGAAAGTATTGGTCATATGAAGGAAGTGGAGTTTATTAGATTGGGAGCAGAATAACATGGCGGTGTCCCAAAGACGAGGCGAAGTTTGCGGAGTTATCGTGTTTGCACCTCATTTGGTGGAGAATGAGGGCATTATGACGCGGATGTTTCGAGAGGTTTGAAACCCGACATCGTCGATATCTCATTTCTCATAAATTTTCTCTCTATTCGAGATGTTGTCAGCATGGGCTCGGTTGTTAGAGCGAGATAACGAGTACGTTCAACCGAGGGTCCATAACCAGGATTATACCGAAGATAGCGATCATCGAATAACGATAACCCGGTGGAGAAAGAAGAATACGGACAAAGGCGATAACCACTCGGTGGTAATCGTCGTCATGAAAATAGAAGAAAGCGAGTTGGGAGGAGATTTTAAAGAGGAGATTCAACAACGACCATTTGAAGACGTCGGCGCCCGGTAGCAACTAGTTTAAGGGAGGAGAGCGACCACCGGTTATATGTTACAAATGCGGAAAGAGGGACATATCATTAAGCGCCCACAGCAGTTTAAGGTATGCTATAATTGTGGAAAGAAGGACATATCGCTCGAGATTAGACGATATCGAAACCCAGATCCGGTGAATGGTGACTCAAAAGGATGTCCCGAGAAAAGTCAAAGTCAGCGATTCTGGAAGGCGTTTATCGTGACCGGTCAAAATACGAAGGAACCCGAACGAAGTTAGCACGGGTTAGTTAATTATAAATTCTTGCGAAGTTTATACCTTACTGAATCTGGGTTCTACCCATTCTTTTATCTCTCTTGCTTGCGCTCAACGTTTGAACTTGACTACGGAGAAATTAGACTTTGACCTATTTATGGAGAATCCGTTAGGAGAAACTTTCATTACATCCGTTGTTTAAAAATCTTGTTTGATTCAAGTTGGCACCATTACCTTACTCATTGACCTTATCTCTTTAAAGATACTTGCTTTTGGGGATTGATTGGTTAACTACTCATCATGCCAAAATTGATTGCTTTTGTAAGGTTGTTAGTTTTCATATTCCTAAGCAACCTCGTTATTCAAACTCAAGCAGTCAAACCATTGTAGTCAAACATTTTCATATCAAGCCATGAAGTCATTCGTTTATTACGGATGTCAAGTTTTCTTAGTCCATGTTATGGATTTGAATAAAGACACGTCAGATTTGAATAATATTCTTGTTGTTATTAATTTTTCCTGACGTATTTTCTGAAGAATTTCTTGGCTTACTCCCAAAGCCTGATATTAAATTTTGTATCGACTTTGAACCCGGTACAAAACTCATTTCTAAAATCTCATATCGAATGGCTCCTATTGAACTTCAGGAGTTAAAAATTCAACTATAGAATTTGGTACATGAGCCTTTATCTTGTGACTTCCTTTGTGGAATTCACCTAAGCCAGACTCTCTATAGGGGACGTCATATTCGTGCGATAGTAAACTGATAGGTGTCATTGTGACGTGCTATCCAAGATTGGGATATGAGTCACAGTTGAGAGCAACCTAAGTCAATAATCGAAATACGTAGCTTTCTAGGTTTAGTTGGTTATTATCGGAGATTCGTTGAAGGATATTCTCGAATCGCTATTCCATTAACGTAGCTGACTCATAGAGATACAAAATTCAAATGGAGCAAGGAATGTGGGAAGAGCTTCGAAGAACTCAAGAGGAGACTCATTTCAAAGATATGTTCGACCATGCCATCCGGAAAAGCGAACGTGGTAGCTGACGTGTTGAGTAGAAGATCGTATACAAGTACGAGTACAATATTGTCAAAGACTCATTTCGTATAATATACAAATAATAGAGATGGAGATGAAAACTCTAGGTACCTACGTGATGATATACGAGTATAATCGACTTTAATCGATAAAGTTAAAGCTGTTCAAGCTACACACCGGAGCTGATGAATTTGAAGAAGGAGGTGCAAGAAGTTGTTATTTTAAAAGCGAGAATCGGTGAGGTGAGGAAAGCTCAAACCTTCGATTTATTAATCCATTTGAAATTCTCGATCGAATAGGGGCGTGGCCTATAGACTCGCTTTTACCGTCCAAGTATGACGTGTTCATAACGCTTTTCACGTGATCGATGTTACGACCCGAACTACGTCATTGAGTTAGAACCGGACGAGATAGCCGAAGACTTAACGTATGAGGAGGTACCTGTCAAGATATTGGATAGGAAAGAGCATGTCCTATGCACCAAGGTTATACCACAAGTTAAGGTTTTGTGGAGAAACCATGCTATTGAAGAAATGATCGGGAGTTGGAATCAAAAATGAAAGCGAGGTATCTTTACCTTTTGAAACACTGTGTATCGTCACGTCAATTTCGAGGACGAAATTTCATAAGGAGGGGAGGTTGTAAGACCCCGAAATTTTTTAAATAAAAAGGAATTTCCTTTATTTATTATTTTGAAATAGTAAGGGTTGATTTGATTAATGTGGATAGTAAAGGGTTAAATACATAAATATTTCAAAATAAGCAAGTGGTTATAAAATATTCATTTTGCTGGGAATATTCGTTTGGTCGTGGAATATTAAATCTTTTTTGGGAATATTAAACGACGGCCTTGACCATGTGGGCCCCATGTGGAAAGCGATTGGATGAGGAAAGCGACAAAGTTTGGGTGGTTATAAATAACTGGCGTGTAGTTATTAATTAAGTTAAGATCGTTGGAATACCCGGTGGTTAAAATCTGAATACGCGTGGTTGCACAAGAAGAGCACTTTACCGGTATTGCAGAAGATTGTTGAATTATTGATCCTTACGTAAGAAGGCACTACTCAATAATTTTTCACAAGAGTTCTTATTCAATATTTTATTTTATTGATTCAATAATTATTGCGTTGATATTTTATATTATTGTTGTTCAATAATTGTCACATCGCACAATATTTCCCATTATCGGATCAATAATTCATATTATTTGAATAATATTATTAGATAACATTATTGGCAATGTCTAGAAAGTTCATCTAAGGAGAGGTTTGGTCACCTAATTGCGCCTTGAGAAGGAGAGATCCTTATTCGAAAGCCCCTCTTTCTCAGGAACAAATTTGGTCATCATAAATGTGATTCGTAATATTATTTGTGAATAATTAATTATTGATTCATATGATAAGGAAATATTTATTTTATATGAATATAAATGATGGATTTATTTATGTGGTTATTAATGAAGGAATTAATGTTGAGGTGTTTTATCGGTATTTTATCGGATTGGAGGTATTAAAATCAAATCGTGGGGTTTTGAGATATATTCATGGGGTTATAATTTTTAATCCGACCGTTGGATTGTGGTAATTTTTAGGTATGTTATACATACATAAGTTGAGTATATGTCCACAAATTTTGAACCGTTAAAAATGCACGAATGATTTGTTGTGAATTTTAAGAGGTGTCGGATTAGGAAATTAGGTTTATAATTGATTTTGGTGGAAAATTCTAGAATTGAGTGGGCCCCACTTGTGGTTGGTGAAAAATGTGCTGAATTTTATTTCAAATGTGGTGGGTGGCAATAGTAGCGAGGAGTAAAGCCATCGAGTTGCAGTTAAGTGCGCTTGGTACGGCTAACATTTTCCTATAAATAGAGGGCTAAGTTAGAATTGAAAATCACACCGTAAACAAGTTTTCTCTTTCTCCTCTCTATATTATTGAGCGTATTTTGTGAGTATTTAGATACTTTGAGAGTTCTTTGTCAAGACAAGTTTCCTTGACACTATATCCCTGTTTTCAACTAAGTCTTGTCTTTCGAGGTAAGGGATGTTATTTTCTTCTCGGATGATATTATTTCTTCAATATCATTATCTTTGAAATATTGGTTGGAACTTTTATCAAATTTGGAACTTTTTCATGTCGGGGTTCTTATTCATGAGTTACTATTCACGAGTTACTATTCATGAGTTACTATTCACGAGTTACTATTCACGAGTACTATTCATGAAAGCGTGAAGATGTTTTTGTGGAATTTCTATCTTTTGGTGTCGGAGTTACTATTCACGATATCTCAAGACTATTCACGATATCTGATACTATTCACGAATACGGCAAGACTATTCAATAGAAAAATGAAAATTTTTCTTTTTGTCTAAAATATCTATTCGGATACTAGCTTTGATTGTATCCATGTTTTGATCATTCTTGAATTTTTACACCAACCGTGATTATTTTGAGGTATTTTTGGACGTGGATAAAACCAAGTACGAATCCTTAATCCTTGTCATTTTGTTTCCTTCGGATTCGTTTCTTTAAAATATTTTCATCATCCTCGATCTTAAATGATGATATTATTGAATATCTTTGGCTGTAGTGCAAAGATGAGCAGTGTTTAAATGAACACGATCGACCGATGAATATCTTTGGCCTTTAGTGCAAAGATGAGCAGTGTTGAGATGAACATGACCGATCGATGAATATCTTTGGAATTTGTAGTGCAAAGATGAATATTTGATTTGAGATGAATATTGATTGATGTTACTGAGGATAAAATATTGATGATGGATCGTTAAATTCATAGATTATAGTAGATTTCATTCTCTACGTAACTCTTCTATGAATTATTATTTCATTTCGCGAATATTGATCTCAAAACTTGTTGTCTATTGTATTCTATCGATTTTTCCTGTTGGAGACTAACGATAATTTGTTATATATTATCTTAGTCATAACATTCTTTCTTGGGCTAGTTGAGCTCACCCTTTTCCTTGTTGATCCATTTTTCTTCTCGGGAGGCGAGAATGTAGCGAGTACTAGTCTGGGGTATGGAATGAAGGTTCTAGAGAGTTGTTTAGTAGTCCTCACCATTATTGTAAAATAATGTATCAATAAATGTGATGAGGATTTATTTGAGTATAGATATTGTCTAGAAGATAATATTTGTATTCAAACTCACAGTTTTACTGTTGTAATAATAAAGTTGTAGTTGTTTCTGTACCATGTATTTGGCGACTCAGAATGGGTTGGATGGAATGGACCTATTTTGGGGTCGTCACACACACCCATACCCGGGTCATCACATTCACCCCTTCTTTACAGAATTTCATCCTCGAAATTTTAGCCTACTCCTCTTCTCAACTTCTCTTCAAAGAAGTTCTTAATCTTTCAAACATTCTCTTAGCTTCATAACGTATCAAGAATTATGAAGTAGAATGAACAACGAGGAATATAAGAATTCCTTTAAAACATTTCATACTTTTGCTGAGGGGTCAAATTGATCATGAACTCCTACTAGGTTTAACAACATGACGACACAACCTTTCTTTCCACAGTCAGTTTTCAATCACCAAGAAGGTAAACTACCTCTTTTCATACGTAGGCGATCAACCCATTGTATATCCCCATTTCAGGGTATGTTCACCTCAGACTTAACAAATAGATTCCGTACCAAAATAATTTGGTTTGGCACAACTTCTTCAATGAAAGCTCGATTTTCTTTTAAACATGACATACCATTTGTCTAGCCAAATCAAGTAGCTTAGACCATACTAATAAATTGGATATCAATTGGAACCATTCGTCTAGTTAACTCAATTGACATCGACTACTTCTTTAAATTCTTTTTCAATACATCAAAACATTTTATGACGTCATGATACCGTACTTTTCACAGTACGTTGAGGACTTCGTCAGTTTATGACTTCATCATTATACATCATACCATAGCGGGTTGTTGATACTAAGATCACATCCAACACTAGGTTCAATTGCATTAATAACTCCATCCTTTTACCATCCTTGCATCGAATGCATGGATGATATAAAATTCATTTTGATATTTTAAATCAATTTCTGTCTAGCCGAAGCAATTAGCATAGACATAACAAGAATTGTTCTTTTAAAATCCATTGGTTCCAAAAGTTGAACCAATTCTTTCCTTTTTTAAACGCACACATAAGCATGATTTCAATAAATTTTGAAATCTAGCATAGCTAGATGACTTGGAATATCCTATTCTCCATCTTCCTTCATTGTCTTACTTGCGATAATACTTAATCTTCTCTAGCACCTTCAAGGCTAATTCTACTGAAATTACATGCTTTTAGTCTAAACATCCCTATACCTTAGTACAGTCCATCAACATACCACACATTATGAGTTCAAGAACTTGCCACAATAATATGAGTTTAACAATTATCCCAGACAGACCATAGGCGTCCATTCGCTAAGAAGTTCAAAAATATACCATATAATTATGAGTCACGAACCTACCATAAGTATGAGTTTCAAGAACTCACACCTACCTTATCGTTCTCTACCTATCTAGTATATACATGAGAAAAGATTCACCATCTCGTCATATACATCTCGATAGCGCGACCAACTCCAATAATTATCACTGTAATAAGCTAAGCAGTTATTACACCAAGCACAAACCTCTGCCCATAACAAAGGTTCATACAACTCAGTTATCACATGAGTCCTCAATTGAAATTTTACAAATTCTAAATTTCTCTTAATACGAATTTTCTTTAATTCGTATGCTATCCTTCTCAACTCAATCTGAGTTCTTCTTCGCATACTACTTCGTAGTACCATTCATTCATAACATTAGCTATAAATCATTCATCGTTTAACAGCTCATCTGTTACTATGATTCACTATGATCACGTCGTGATCTTCTTATCTTTCTCTCTACGATTATAGTCTTAGGTACTTATACCTAAGATTTATAACCTATCAGCTTTTATACCAACTTGTAATGCCCCAAAATTTGGTCTATCTTTACACCCGGATTCCGTACGTCACGAGTGCATCATTCATCTAAACATACATCATTATATAGTGAAATATAACAACATACATTCTAAATTCCCAAGTACTAAAACCTTATAACTTTTTTCATTACAAATAATGTTAATTAAATTATTCTTTTTTTATCTTACACGAGTGACTTTTATCCACCACCAAGGATACATAATAGTTTATTAAACTAGTCTATAGTTTAATTCAGCTATTCTACATTACAAGTGTTCACTTGATCTTCTCGCTCATTCCCATTCTGAATGGTACTTCATCTGGATACTGTCAGCTTGATCTTTACGGGATCCTTAAGTTCTTCTAACATCGTTAACTGAAAATGTTTTTCATTTAAAGCAAGTGTGAGCATTCAATTGCCTAGCAAGTCAAAACAGTTGAACAAACAACTTTAAGAATTCAAACATTCTTTCAGAACTCCGATAACCGAACAAAGGTTATGAAGCAGCTTGAATAATAGGAATAATCTCGATTCCTATCATTTTAAAATAATATTCACTTTAACTTTGAAATACCTTCATTCTTCTACCTTTTCCATACACATTCTATCTGGCTAGAATCATTAGCAGAAACTTAACAATAACGGATCATGTATAAACAAAACATTCTCTTATTAAACAGTTTAATCACCAAACAGTTCATCTCATAGAAACACCAAAGTGCTCAAATTGTGGCTCAAGGCCTTATATGTTCTACCACCTTGTATAAATATTGCACATTCACACATAGACAGAACTTCTCAAGTTCAACATCTGAGAAGTTTAAGAAACTAGCATTCATTTAAAAATATGAATGAAGTTAGGAAACATGCCTTACGCCCAGCTATAGCTTACGCTGAATTGCTCATTCCAATTCCTATGTAGCACATAAGAAAAATAACACATACACCAACTAGTCATGTATATTTGACTTATGCATTGGTTTGCTTAACTTTACTTCTTAGGGTTTGCGTTCTTGCAACCTAAGTTTACGCGACCAACTTTCATTACCGGTTTACGGCTTCATTATATACGGAGATGTCTTACTCAATACATTCATCATCTTTGATGATTTACATTCTTATTTTCTTCTTATAACTCTTCTAGGACTCAGCACACATTGCTTCTCTACTTGTAGTCCATATGGTACTCTGAGTGGTTTCCCACAAACAACCGACAAATAAGTTCCCGTCTCATCTACACTGCCATCACAATGAGTTAGATTGGTTGCCAATTTTGTATATACCTTCTCTCTTTGAAGGAATTGTTTAGCCCAGCTCCCATATGTCAACCATCAAAGGTTACGATTGTACTACAACCTAAACTTATCTTAACTTATCCGAATCATTGAACTATAATGTTTGTTAAGTTAATTTCTTATTCCTTATGGCTTTCTGTAAATTAAATACCATACCTTAGGATTCATTCTCTATCGTCCAAGTCATACAGTCTTTTGTATACTCAAATCGATCATTCAAGTTAATCATTAACTCATCTTTGTTACATTAACGTCATTGTCTTTAATTCATTTCTTGATCATTCATGGTTTAATCATTGATCCTCATTATCTTACGGTCAAACCATACACGGGGTGTAGGTTCTATCTGCTTTGTATTTGCGTACACTCAACCTTCACGTCGGTTAAAGTGTTCAATGCTTACATTTTATTCTAACATTCTAATCCGAGTCACATTCGGCTTTCGTTAATCTTCTTACCGTTCGCTACAACTTTCTTAATACCCTTCGTTATTCTTCCTTAATGTCGAAGCCATACGGTTCGCGGTATGCTAAGACCGGTCATTCAACGCAACTGTGTTGCGTTCACAGCATCTATACGCTTTACACTTATCTCTCATTACCAGAACATAAAATCGAAATGTTATTCATTACCCTCGTCAATCAACGTCTAAGGAATCACCATCATAACAATCCCTCACGTTCGTTTATAGCGACTATAGTCCCAGGATATTGGTTTCGTAACCCGCGTTCACCTTCTTTTAATCTCGTTTAATCTTTCCGTTCAACCTTCACTAAAGGTTTAAATCACCTGATTAAGTGTTACATTAGTTGAACATTATGTTCTTTATCTTCCCTTACATTTCCCCCAAGAGTTGAGCTGGTAAAAGCTCTTCTTTGGCTTTTTCTTCACACCGCCACTGCGGTGCCACTACCTTCTCTATCTCTCACGTCGCGATGCGAGACTCCAGTGTCTGGCTCCTCGGTCTGGCATTGCAGTGCCACCCTACAAGGCATGGTTGGTGTAAGACCCCATCTTATTATAAATAAAATTGAATTTCCTCTATTCATTATCTTGAAATAATGAGTTAATTTGATATAATACTTTGGTTATGGGTGAAATGTGCAAATTTTACAAAATATGCAAGTGGTTATAAAATATTCATTGTTGTCGGGGAATATTCGTTTGGTCGTGGAATATTCTTGCTGTCGGGGAAAATTTGTACAACGGCGCAATCATTTGTGGGCTCATAACAGAATAACTGTCAGATGAAGAAAACGACAAATATGAGTTTTTATAAATAACGACGTAATTTTTTTTTTACCGTTAACACTGTTGGAATACCTGGTGGTTAAAATACAGTAATACGTGTAGTTGAACTAGCACACGGTATTGCATAGTATTTTTGAATTATTTATTCTTACGTAAGAAGACACAACTCAATAATTGTTACAATAATTACTATTCAATATTTTATTTTATTGATTCAATAATTCTTTGCGTTGATATTTTATATTATTGTTGTTTCAATAATTGTCACTTGCATGTATTTCTCATTATCGGATCAATAATTCATATTATTTGAATAATATTATTAGATAGCATTATTGGCAATGTTTAGAAAGTTCTGTCAAGGAGAGGTTTGGTCACCTAATTACGCTCCAGTAAGGAGAAATCCTTATTGGAAAGCCCCCTCTTTCCTGGGAATGGCCCGGTTGTCATTATTGTGATTCTGTAATATTATTTGTGAATAATTATTTATTGATTTATATGATAAGGAAATATTTGTTTTATGTGGATATAAATGAAGGAATTTTGCATGAATTATTTGTTGAAAGTTAGGCAATTATTTTTCTCCGATAAAATATTTATTCAAATATATTATTATAATATTACATTGTAATAATGTGATAATATAATAATATAATAATATAATTTTTTTATATAATTTTTATGGTATTATTACTATAATATATTTTAGCACGTGAATTTGTTAAGGGAAAATGGAGGTGAGAAAGCTTGGTGTATTTCCTTGATGTTCAGATTTGGTGTGCTACATTGTGTTTCAAACCATTTGCTGGTGAAATTTTCTTCCATGGGACCACCCAATTTATTGGTGGAGAAACTTTCCTGCAAATTATTTTTTAAAGGATGGCCCCTACTAGTTTTCTTCTTTCCTGGTGGGTGGTAGGTTTTATGCCAAATCATTTCAAAATGTGGCCCCAGCCATATGGAAAATAAGGAATTAGGTAGCGAAGTTAGGCAGAAAAGTTAGGCAAATCTGCTTAACTTTTCTCCCTCCGTTGCTATAAATAGGGGGTAACCCCTCCTTCCTCAACACACCAATTTATAATCAGAAATTCTTATTCTATAGTATTGTGAGTATTTTCTGGAGTATAAGAATATTTTGAGCGTAGTTTTTCTGCAAGATTTTCTCAGAATAATATTTGATATTCCAGTCAAATCCAGCTTCTACTAAGGTAAAGGATATTATTTTATTGCAATACTCGTGAGAAATATTATTTTCTTTCATACTCTATATTACGAAGCGATAATATTTCATCTCGTATTCTTGAATTTGAACTTACTATGGTAAGTATTGTTTATAATTCACGAAATGATTAGAAACTTCGCTTCATCTAATATCATTTCATAGGAATATTAGTCGAACTTTTAATCAAATTTGGAACTTTTCATGCTAGCATTGTTCATGGGTACTATTCACGATTCTTGTTCTCCAGATCGCTCACTACATCGCTCATTCACGGTTACTATTCACAATCTTATTCATGGGTACGGTTCTGATTCATCGTTTTCACAACTATTGTTCACGAGTACTATTCACAAAAGAAAAAAAATATTTTTTTTCCTTCCAAGTTATCCGTTGTGACCCTTATTCTTGAAATTGAATCCATGTTTTGATCTTCATTCTTGAATTTTACTCCATTATAAAGTATTTTTAAACTTGAATTATCTAAAGTACGAATCTCTAATCTTTATCCTTTTGTCTCACTGGATTCGTTCTCTAAAATGTTTTTCATTATCCTCAGTCTTTAATGGTGATACTTGATGAATATCTTTGGCCCGTAGTGTGAAGATGAACAGGTGTTGAGATGAACATGACCAACTGGTGATACAAATGAATATCTTTGGCTCATAGTGCAAAGATGAATATTTGATGCAAGATGTATATTGATTGATGTTACTGAGGATAAAATATTGATGATGGACTTTTAAATTCATAGATGATAGTAGATTTCATTATCTACTTAACTCTTCTAATGAATTGTTATTTTTTGCAATGAATATTGATCTAAAAACTGGTTGTCCATTATATTTTATCTCGATTTGTTGAAGGCTAAAGATAAATTGTTGTTCTTTATCTTTGTCATAATATTCTTTCTTTGGGCTAGTTAAGCTCACCCTTTCCTTTTTGTTCCATTTTCTTCTCCTGGATGTGAGAATGTAGCGAGAAGTGCCTGGGTAAAGAGTGATGGTCCTGAGCAGTTGTTTTATGATCCTCACTATTTTTGTAAAAAATAGTGTATCAATAAATGTAATGAGGACTTATTTGAGTGTGGATATTGTCTAGAAGACAATATTTGTATTTAAACTCACAGCATGTGTGTTGTCATATTTTGCACGACAATTGTAATAGTAATGTTGTAGTTGTTTTTGTACCATGTATTTGGCGACTCAGAATGGGTGATGTATACCTATTTTGGGGGCGTCACAGTTGGCACCGCGGTGCCAAACCCTAACCCTAGAAAATTTCTCTAAGTGTTAAATCCAATTTGAGACGCTTACTTCCCGCTTTCATAACTTATTCGTTATAACTTGAAACGAGGTAATTCCAAAGCCATTCTCTTCTTTATCTTACATACTTCAATACCCCTCGGATAGAACTTCATTTTGAATCCATTAACATGCCATTCAATTGCCTTGATCTTCACCCTTCGTTCATTTTATGTTTTTAACGCTCTTCGTTTGATCATCCGTAATTCGGTCGTCCGAACTCGGAACTCGTTCGTTCTTGAGTCCACAACTCACATTTTCTATGTTATCTTACTTTCTTATGAAACCCTATACATTCGGGTTCATTTACTAACTTTCTAATTATTATTCGTCTTTTAAGAAATTTTTGCCATAACTTCGTTATAGCTCAGTTTTAATCCGTTCTTCATGAACGTTTTTACCATTCCTAACCAAACAATAAGAAACTAAATTATACGCGATGGTTTTAAACTTGTCCATCAACAACAATTATCCTACGATGGTTTTAAATTTGTCCATCAACAACGTTTTTCGTGTTCTTCGTGTGTTCTTCATGTTCTTCGTTCGTTCTTCATTTTTAATCGATATTTTGGATAATGATTTCACTTTTTCTTGGAATTTAATGTTATAGAACATCATTCCTTACTTATTTCACCTACTTATTCATATAATCCACTCGGATTGTTCTAATTCATTACGAATCTTATACTTCCTTGAGAAATTTATAAACTAAACTTCTAATTCTTATTTCTTCATTTTCTCATAATTTCAACCATATGAAACCATTCCTAACATCTTTTACTTCTTATTCTCATTAAACTATGTTTTATTATAGAAAAATTTATTAAAAATTCAGTTTTCGGATTACCTCTCTTCTTTAATCTTCCTCCGTCGGACACAAGTTGCTCATGAGCAAGCTTTTTCGCTTCTTTTTCCTCTTCTTTCTCCCATCCAAACTCTCTCTCTCAAAGTGTAGGATTTTCAAAATCCCAAAATAATGAATTAAACTTCCTATTATAGAAAACCAAGGCTAGGGGCAAAATAGTCATTTTACCCTCAAACCTCCTTATTATTCATGACTTAAGCACTAAGTTAACTTACTCACTACTTTACTTAACCCTTAAGTTTGCTTAGCCCTTAAGTTTAATTACTCCTTAAGTTTACTTAGCCCTTAAGTTTACTTAGCCCTTAAGTTTACTTGCTCATCACTTATAAGCACTTTACTTAGCCATTAAGCATTTTCCTTCACGTTTTCCCCTAACGTAGTTAAACGAGTGAAAAGTACATAACAATACTTTTCATCATTTTTATTTCGTCCGATTTCTGCACGTTTTTTGAGATAAACTTTTATCGACTTACTTAACTTTTCACGACATATTATCGCCAAATCTTTCGACGGAATGTCATTTTGACATACCGAACTCTTGGAAAGGCTTATGTTATTCAAACCCTAACCCTTAGGGTTTCGTCAGGTAAATAGTGCCTATTTAGGTTTTTCCCTGGAAAAATTTTTGTTCCCGAATTTTTTTTATTTTCGTCTTTAAAATTCTTACTCGTTCAATCTAGCTCGTAGCTAGAATCCTCCCGATTTATAATCATCCTAGGTTCTAGAACGATTAATAAACACATAACACAGAATATTATTAATAAAAATTCATTTTATTAATAACTAATTCTTTAAACCTAAATTCTGGAAAAATTTGAATTTCTTGGTCGTTATATATATATATATATATATATATATTATATAAGTTTTTGTTTGAGTTGAATATTATATTATTAATTTAAAAAACGGGGCGTCTAAAGTTTTTTTTCCCTTCGCCCGTGATTCTGTAAATTATTTCGTTCGAAATTACTGTGCAATCTGTGATTTTTCCTAAATAGTATCCTTCCAATCTCCTCTAAATAGGATGCTTAGTTTAGAATTGAAAATCACACCAGAATCAGAGATTTTTTCTTCTATAATATTGAGCGTATTTCTTTAGAGTTTAAGGAAGCTTTGAGTGTAGAAAACAGTGCAAGTTTTCTTCAAGAATATCCCCGTCTTACCAGTCAGAAGTACTTTCTTTTAAGGTAAGGGGTAATATTTATTTCATATTCGCTTACGATATTATTTTTCGTATTCGTAAGGAGTTTTATTTTCGTTCAATATTCGTAAGGAATATTATTTTCGTTCAATATTCATCGGGATATTGTCTTCGTTTAATATTCGTAGGAATATAATTTTCGTTCAACAGTTGTAAGGGATATTATTTTTGTTCAATATTCGTAAGAAATAATATTTTTTTTTCATACTCTGTAGTATGTAAGTAATATTATTTCATTTCAGATTTCGAATTCTACACTCATTTTGATAAGTATTGCTTCTATACTCCGTAAAATTAGTAGAATATCCTTGAAATTTGCGTTTCATCTATATGATCTTTTCACAGAAATATTATTCTAAATATTCTTGTTAATTTTTGAATCTTTTCATGCCGGGTTACTATTCACAGAGTACTATTCCTAAAGTACTATTCACGAGGTACTATTCACTCGGGTACTATTCATGACAAAAATTGATTTCTTTTTTGTCCAAATTATTTTTGATACATGGATATTATTCTTGAATTTTACTCCACAAAGCAGTTATCATGTTGTCAATTTGGACATTTTTAAACTCTAGATAAATTAACAATCTTTAATATTTATCCTTGATTTTGTTTGATTGAATTCTTATATCATTGTCATCATCCTCATGCTTATATTGTGATGAAAGTCATCTTTGGCTCGTAGTGCATAGATGGATTGTTGATTGGTAAGATTATGACCAAGGATTATTCGGTATAATCATGACCTGTAATGTTACAAATGATGTGGTAAAAGTCCTCATTGGCCCATAGTGCATTAATGGACAGTTGTTGGCATGATCATGACCATTATTGATAATAACAAATATCCTTAGCCTATAGTGCATGGATAATTCGTGGATGTGATAATAATGAATATCCTTGACCCGTAATGCATAGATAATTTAGTGATGTGGATTATTTATTAAGCTGAGTCTCAGTGATAAAATTGTTGATAAACTTTTAAATCAAAGAAGATAGTAGATATCATGCTCTACTTGACTCTTCTAATGGATTGTTTGTTATGCTGTAGTTAAACTTGTTGTATGTTGTATTCTATCAATTTAACACTGTTAAAGGCTAACGATAATTTATTCTGCATTATCTTAATCATAATATTCTTTACTGGGCTAGTTGAGCTCACCCTTTGCTTTCATTGTTCTCTTCAGGAAATGAGAATATAGCTGGGACTAGTCGGGGAATGGAGTGACGGTCCAGATGGTTGCTTTAGTAGTCCTCACTATTTTGTGAAATAGTGTAATAATATTTGTAATGAGGACTCCATTTGAGTTTGGTTATTGTCTACGAGACAATATTCATGTTAAAACTCTCAGTTACAATTTGTCGTATTGTATAAATGAAATTTGTATTTAAGTTCTGTACCATGTATTTGGCTACTCAGAATGGGTGATGTATACCTATTTTGGGGACGTCACAATTGGTATCAAAGCTTAAAGATATGATCCCTGGTTGAGATTTGAGACTAGAACTAGGAGAGGAGAGACTGATAAATGCTTCGCTAGTATGACCTAATTAAGCTTATTTGTTATTTAATTGGTCGGTCAAAATATAGGGATAATATGTGGCATGTCAGTTAACCCTTGTTTTATGGCAGTGTTTGAAAATGGCATCTGAAAATGTTGAGATAAGCAGTGAAGTACATGAGATCGTTGAGTCACCGACGATCAATAACCAGGATAATGTGCATCAGGAAGGCAATAATCCTTAGTTAAACAACAACACCGACCAAATGATAAATGATGGGATGTTCAGAGGCTTTCTGCAATTCATGCAACATCAGGCAAGAGAGACTCCTGTTCAAAATGTAGGTGGAAACACTGGCAACTCACGGATGTTCACTGTTAAGCAGTTCAAGGAGATGGGACCACCAGAGTTTTTGGGAAAGCTAGAACCACTTAAGGCAGAGGCATTGATAAAGCAGATCACCATGATATTTGATGTCTTGGGATGCTCCAAGGAGCAAAAGGTTCCTTTTGCGACCATCATGTTGCGAGTAGAGGCAGATTATTGGTGGGAATCTATAAAATGTACTGAACCTATTGGGAAAAGTTTCAAGAACTGTTCAACGACAAGTACTTTCCTAAAAGTATTCGCCACATGAAGGAGGTAGAATTCATCAAGCTGGATCAAAACAATATGACTGTGTCGCAATATGAGGATAAGTTTGCGGAGTTATTCCAGTTTGCATCCCATTTAATTGATAACAAAGAGAGAATGACGAGAATGTTTTTGCGAGGTTTGAAACCCGAAATACGTCAATACCTCATTTCTCACAAACTTTGCTTGTATTCAAATGTTGTGAATATGGCTCATTTATTGGAGCGCGATAATGAGTCAACACAACCAAGAGAGAGTAGCTGGTAAAATGATAATACCAGTGGTAGCAGTCATCAAAGCAGTGAAAACAAACGTGGAGGAAATCAACATGCCAGAAGTGGTAACCACTTCGGTGGTAATCATGGCCAAGATAATAGAAGTGGAAATTTCAAGAAGAGGAGATTCAATAATGATGGAAAGACGTCAGCACTAGGACCCGTTGTTAAGGAAGGAGAACGAGAACCGATCGTATGCTACAAATGCGGAGGGGAGAGACACATCTGTCCAAACTGTACGCAGCAGTCCAAAGTGTGTTACAATTACGGAAGAGAAGGTCACCTAACCCAATTTTGTCGTTTAGTGAAGTCAAGTCTAGCTGGGATAGAGACACCAAAGGTCCTCCCAAACAAGTCAAAGCCGGTAGTTCAAGTGAATGCATTTTTTGTAACTTTCCAAAAAGCGAGGAACCCGAACGAGGTTATCACGGGTAAGCTAATCATAAACTCTTGCGATATTTATACCTTATTTGATACCGGTTCTACCCATTCTTTTATTTCTCCTACTTGTGCTCAACGTTTAAATTTAACTTTGGAGAAATTAAACTTTGACTTATCTGTTAAAAATCTGTTGGGAGAAACCTTCATTACATCCATTGTTTATAAATCTTGTTTAATTCAAATCGGTAACCTCACGTTACCTGTCGATCTTATCTCTTTGAAAATACTTGCATTTGATGTGATTTTAGGGATTGATTGGTTAACTACTCATCATGCTAAAATTGATTATTTTCATAAGGTTGTTAGCTTTCATATTAACCAAACCACTAAAGTCTATCAATGTCATATCAAGCCATAAAGCCATTCGTTTATTGAAAAATGGATGTCAAGATTTCTTAGCCCATGTCACAGATTTAAACAAAAATACGTTAGATTTGAATGATATTTCTATTGTTAATAAATTTCCTGACGTATTCCCTAAAGAACTTCCTAGCTTACCCCCAGAGTGTAAAATCAAATTTTGTATCGACCTTGAACCCGATACAAAACCCTCAAATATTTCTTCACCCAAAATGAACGGAATATGCGCCAAAGACGTTGACTCGAGCTGTTGAAAGATTATGGCCATACCATTCAATACCATTCTGGAAAAGCAAATGTGGTAGATGACGCATTGAGTAGAAGATCGTATGCGTTTATGAGTATAATATTCTTAACATAAAGACCCATTTCATATGACTTACAAAAGATGGAGATAGAGTTAAAGACTCCAAGAACCTATGTGAAAATAGCGAATATATGATTAGAACCGACTTTAATCGATAAAGTTAAAGCAACTCAAGCTACAGACTCAGAGCTGATGAATGTGAAAAAATTCACGGGGTACTATTCCCGAAGTACTATTCACGGGGAACTATTTCTGAAATACTATTCATTGGGTACTATTCACTTAGGTACTATTCACCCGGGGTACTATTCATGAAAAAATTGATTCTTTTCTGTCCAAATTATTTTTGATAGATGGATATTATTCTTGAATTTTACTCCACAAAGCAGTTATCATGTTGTCAATTTGGACATTTTTAAACTCTGGATAAATTAAAAATCTTTAATATTTATCCTTAAATTTTTTTGATTGAATTCTTATATCATTGTCATCATCTTCATGCTTATATTGTGATGAAAGTCATGTTTGGCTCGTAGTGCATAGATGGACAATTGATTGGTATGATTATGACCACTGATTATTCGGTATAATCATGACCTGTAATGTTACAAATGATGTGGTAAAAGTCCTCATTGGCCCATAGTGCATTGATGGACAGTTGTTGGCATGATCATGACCATTGATGATAATAACGAATATCCTTGGCCCGTAGTGCATAGATGATTCGTGGATGTGATAATAATGAATATCCATGGCCCGTAGTGCATGGATAATTTAGTGATGTGGATTATTTATTGAGTTGAGTCTCAGTGATAAATTTTTTAATAAACTTCTAAATCATAGAAGATAGTAGATATCATGCTCTACTTGACTCTTCTAATGGATTGTTTGTTCTGCTGCAGTTAAACTTGTTGTCTGTTGTATTCTATCAGTTTAACACTATTGAAGGCTAACGATAATTTATTTTGCATTATCTTAGTCATAATATTCTTTACTGGGCTAGTTGAGATCACCCTTTGCTTTCATTATTCTCTTCAGGAAATGAGAATATAGCTGGGACTAGTCGGGGAATGAAGTGACGGTCTAGATGGTTGCTTTAGTAGTCCTCACTATTCTGTGAAATAGTGTAATAATATTAATAAGGAGGACTCCATTTGAGTTTGGATATTGTCTATGAGATAATATTCGTGTTAAAACTCTCAGCTATGTTTTGTCGTATTGTTTAAATGAAGTTTGTATTTAAGTTCTGTACCATGTATTTGGCGACTCAGAATGGGTGATGTATACTTATTTTCGGGGCGTCACATTTTAACCTCTAAAAATTGTTTCTAGATGATAACCAATGGATTACATAATCTAATTAACACATATAATCCAAATTCTCACAAATTAAGGCTCCACTTTACAGAAAACTCAAAAACACAACTAAGAACACAGAGTTAGATTTTATACCTTTAATTCTTGATTAATCTCAACAAAGATGACAAAGAATTGCTTGCTAATGGTTCCCAATTCTCTCTTGATACACCAATTCTCTTCAACTCTCCCATTTTCTCTCTAGCTCTCTCAATTTTCTCTCTATCTCTCTGTGTTCTTCTTAACCTTAAGATAATATGTATAACTAAACTGATATAACATATATAAGCATACTTATCAGTTTTAAAAACTAACAAACATATCAGTTAAATTATGCCAAAAGCCACAATGCTTTGTTTGCCTTGCACACTAACACATCCCCCTCAATTTATTTTTATATTACTTATATAATATAGTTCAATTGTCACATTCTTAGAAAATTAAATTAATCTAATTCTAAATACTTTAAATTATTAATCTTAATTCATTAATAATTAAACCAAACATTTACAATATAATTGTAATTTTATTTAACAGATTATTCAATTTTTAATTTAATTATTAAATCAAATTAGAACATCATCATTACTCAACATTTTAATGATTAAACAATTCATTTAATTTAATCATTTCATTACATTAAATCTTTAAACCATAAAATTATCACACATTAATTTCATTGAATATTTATTTATCTCAATAAATAAATTAACTCTAATACTTATTTAATTTAATAAATATTTAAAATTAATTACAAAATTTTCTTTCGTTACAAGTACTAATTAGTAAACCAACATTGTCAATACTAGGTCATTCAAAGAGTTTTAATTAAAGCTAGCTAGCCATAGCTCGTTGAACAGGCAAGTTCCCTAACTCAAACTCGAGTTATTATTTTCGAAGCATGTTAATGAATAATTATTGTTGATTATTCACATTTATACTGATTATTGAGATTCGCACCTTGTGCAATTGAATTCCTATTTTATTATTATTGAATTATGAATGAAATTAAATTTCTTTCATGAACTGTTTATGAGATAGATTTATGCTAATTGTATCAGCTAGATCAAGCATGTCTGAATTTGTTAAATTAAATGTATTTTAAAAGTTGTTCTTATTAAATTGATATAGTAAGAACTCTTGGCTGAGAAAAGAATGAATTTGATTAAAGCATGACATCAATGCTGGATTATTAAGTGTTTATGCATAAATCACGGAGTATGAAAGGCTGATCCCCTTGATTACCAAAACTTATTAAAAGGTCCAGTTTAAATGCTGAGAACGTTGGCAAATGTTCATGGTTATTTCAAACCACTTAGTACCTGTTATTCAATTATTCGAATATTCAGTTGTTGATTATTAATTCATATTCCTTCATAATTGTATATTATTGTTGAACATTGAAACAAAACTTCTTTCTTATGATGATATATCTCCCTTGTGTATAAACTTGCTAAGAAAATTAGTTTCTTACCCTTACTATATCATGACATTTATTTCAGCTAAGGTAGAAACGTCCAAAGGGGACAAAGGAAAAGGGAAGGTTCAAGAGTATATGTTTGAGAAGGCTTATGTACTACTTTATTTTAAATGCTATTTGGTTATGTAAACTCTTTATAGTACTAAGAGTACATTTTAAGTTAAAGTTAAAGAACATTGGTACCTACGATTGTAAGACTTTATTACTATTATGATAAATAATGTATGTTTATTCTTCCGTATTAGTTAGAAAGTATGTTTGTTGTTGAGTATCGTCACATTCTTCCCTTCTTAACAAGATTTTGTCCCCAGAATCGCTATACAAAAATTAAGCAAATAATTGAGGATAATTTTTCATCATAACGTCTTCAAGTTCCCACGTAGCTTCTTCAGCATTGTGGTTCCTCTAAATTACCTTAATAGACGGTATTATTTTGTTTCTGAGAACCTGCTCTTTCCTATCAACTATTTGAATTGGAATTTCTTCATAAGATAAATCTTTTTCAAACTATAACGGTTCATATTCTATAACATGCTTATAATCAGACTTATATAGTCGTAATACCGAAATATGGAAAATGTTATGAATATGTTCTTGTTCCGAAGGTAAAGCTACCTCATATGCCAATTCACTAACTCGGCATAGCATTTTAAAAGGTCCTATAAACCTAGGGCTTAGTTTTCCCTTTTTACCAAACCGTATTTTCCCTTTCCAGGGAGATACCTTGAAGAAAACAACACTACCGACATCAAATTCCCAATTTTTTGGTGTTGATCAGCATATTTCTTTTGCATATCCTGTACAGCTATCAATCTTGCCCGAATCATATTCATGATTTTGACGGTCTGCTGTACCAATTCTGGTCCTAATAGCTGACGTTCACTAACTTCGTCCCAGCAGAACATGGTTCTACATTTCCTGCCGTACAACGCTTCGTAAGGTGGCATGCCAATACTTGTGTGATAACTATTATTATAGGCAAATTCAACCAATGATAGATAGTCATCCCAATTCCCTTTAAAATCCATAATACCTGCTCTGAGCATATCCTCTAATGTTTGGATTGTCCTCTCACTTTGTCCGTTGGTTTGAGGATGATACAATATGCTTATTTTCAACTGCGTTCCCAATCATTCCTATAGTCGTTTCCTGAAATTTCTTGTGAAACGTGGATCTCTATCTGATACAATGGACATCGGGACACCGTGTCTAGGTTAAATCTAATTTTGATTGGCAAAAAGTGTGCTGACTTTGTCAAACGATCTATAATCACCCAAATCAAATTATAACCTTGCTGAGTCATTAGAAGACCTACCACAAAATCCATTGTGATATGCTCCCATTTCCATTACGGTATCTTTAACGGTTGCAACAATGCACTTGGCCTTTGATGTTCAACTTTAACTTTCTGACACGTTAGGAATTTTGCCACACATTCAGAAACATCCTTTTTAATATTCGACCACAAGAAATTATGACGCCCCCAAATTCTCTACATTTACTATAGTTGATTTGGTGCTCACATAAATATTCTATAAGATAATAATTCCTATCTATCTGACCTCCATAGTATTAATGGTAGGGTTCTTAGAACTGAGAAGCGCTACCTCAGTGCGTCAGAGAAGCCCAATTTCTGTTAACACTATCATTCAGATGTATAGTTCATATAGATATTGTACTCTTTTCTAATTTTATTAGAATGAAAACTAAATGCTAGAACTAACAATACATTATATAAATAATATACCATTACATCGATTTAAAAAGTCGTTAGCTATTACATTATAGTCCTCAATAGGATATCCAAGTCTTAAGCCTTTCTATCCACAAATACCGGATCTACTGGAATACATTCTTTCTATCTGCAAATAAAAAATATTTTCAAGGATGAGATACAGAAAGCTCAACAAGTTTTGAACAATAATAAAGGTTATACACACACCAAATCTGGATTGAATGAACATAAAGTTTAGAGTTTTTTTTCCCACACATATATACTGAGGTATATCAGCCAAACCCCGCCCATTTCAAATTTCTGTCAGTCTTGTAAACTTAGAAATCTGGGTTGATCCGCTCAACCAAATAACCTAGGAGTATGCATATCATCCTATCTAAATAATGTTCGATCATTACTATAAATGCTTAAGATAAAATCCCTGGTCAAATTACATTACTCTGGCCATAATAATAGTGTCAGTATATATGTTGGTACCAAATAAAATTGGTTTCTCACAATCTATGCTTTGATATCAAATCAAATGCATTTTTACACAAACAACAGCTCATATGTCCTGGTTATGTTTGAACTAGAAATCATAACCTTTTAACAACAGAATAAAGCTAGAACACTTGCATTGAAAATATATAGTTTGCACGAAGTGCAGAAAACTTGCAATGAATGCGAATATTCAGTATTAATCGTAGATGTGGAATAATCAACAATAATTATCCACTAACAAACTTGAAAAATAATAACTCAAAGTTGAGTTAGGAAAAACTTGCCTACCCGACGATCAGCTAATATATAATATACAGAACTGTCTACACAACCTAAATATGTTTATTGCAGTAATTAGAACCAATAATAGTTGATATCTAATCAATTTACACTACAAGAAAAAGGCCCAACAGCGACCAAAACTATCAGCGACCGCGTGTGGTCGCAGATACCGGTCGCTGATCAAATAAATGTACTCAGTTCCAGGTATTCGCACGACACAGCAGACGGGATGAAAAGAAAAGAGGGAGCTCGGAGAATAGAGAGAAGAGGGAGAAAGGGGGAGAAGAGGGAGAAATGGGGAGGAGCTCGCTCGCCACCACTGCCCACTGCCATCGCCACCGCCACAGGTATGTACCCTAACTTCTCTTTATTTCTAAATTGGATATTGATTGGGTGTTACCAAGCACAAGTGTTCTATTTCTTCTCCCTCTTGATAACCGAATTTTTGCACCCCAAATTTCTAATGATTTATAATGTGTAGAATATAATGAGAGGGTGTTAGTGTTAGAAAAGAAGAAAATTGGGTGTTAGTGTTAGAAAAGAAGAAAATTGGGTTTTTTAGTAATGGGAAGAAACTAGGAATAATAGCCTCAGTAAAACCAAATACTTGTTTCGCACCGGCACCCTAAGACTGGATCGACACTGCACTTTGGCATAATAGCCTCAGTAAAACATAATTTCTTATTTTGTGTTTGTAATCGTGTATTCAACTTTAATAATTAATTTTAATTTTGTAATTTTCTACTAGTATTTTCTATTAATTATAGTATTTTCTAATAATTATTTTTTAATTTTGTATACATGAGAAGAACACTGTTGTTGGAGAAGCATCACACTTTGTAAAGTGGATATTTGAGCAACCTTTATGGTCACTGAGACACCCAACCTTTATGGAGCAAACGTGTTTAGCTAATTTTGTTTATCATACATAATTTCTACTAGTATTTTCTAATTTTGTTTAGGTAATGTTACACGACAAGCTTCATTTCAAATGTGTTTTTGTTTCGCTAAAGTCTGATATAGTTTACATACTTGGAGCAAGATAGTTTAAATATAAACTGACCCATGTTAAATTTGGATAGCAGGGCAGCAAAAAGAAAGGGTTCTAATTGAATCATAAGTGTCAATTTCAGCTTATTAAACTGTTAACGCAAGGTAAGTTTTTAATCTTGATTTTTGAAGCAAAAATTAACTATTTTATATAATATTTAGAGTATTATAATTGTGCTAATTGGGGTTTATGTTAGATGAAGTTTAGTTGTTATTAGGAGAAATAAGGGAGGAGAATGTGGTTTAAAACATGTGCAAAGGTTTATGAAGTCTGTCCATAAAGTTTGTGCCTATATATGACATGTTTGATTGTTTGCTTCATAGAATTGTTAAGACCAAAGTGAGCAATTGAGGTACTGTAGTAAGTAATAAGGTATCCTTCATATATGTTATAGAGTATACATGGAATGTTTTGCATAAGCTACCTATCACATTAATCATATTGGTGCATGGTACTGTAGTGAGTATACTCTATATGTTATATATAGAGTATACATGGTACTGTAGTGAGTAAGGTATCCTTCATATATAGAGTATCCTTCAATTAATTTCTTTATTTGTTACATCTTAATTGAATTAATTTTCAGCAAGTAGTCAAAGATCTCAGCAGCCTTAGTTACATAATTAGTGTAAGTCTGATAAACGAAAATAATTAGTTCATAACTTAATCATAAAATAAGACTGATAAACGAAGATACTCAAAACAATGAATGATATGAATAAATCTCCAAGATACTCAAAAGTTGTATAAATGAGCTAGCAAACTCAGATATAAAGCTAGCATGAATGAAATACCTTACGTATTCACTTACGATTGTTTTGCATTCATTCATTATTGTTTTGGTCTTATTATATTGGAAATTTGTATATTTCTCTTGGTTTGTGTCTTGGGTGCCTAGAAATGACCATATATGCATGTCGTTGTGCATGTGGCTAGTTCATATTATAGGGGAGACTTTGGCGAAATTTTTTTTGGTCGGGTAGTTGCGAACATGGTACTGTATTAATGAGCTAATCATATGGATGCAAGTATGCTCAAGTCATATAGTTACAAGTATGCTCTTAAGTCATATGCTTACAAGTATGCTTAAATGTTAATCATATGCTTCCAAGTATGCTCAAGTCGATCATATGGTTATAAGTATGCTTAAGTCATATGCTTACAAGTTATGCTTAAATGTTAATCATATGCATGCTTACTAGTAGGTACCGTGGAATCATGGACCTCTATTCAGACCGTAGTTGGATGGCACGATGAAAGTCAAGTGCCCAGATAGGTGCTACAGCTGAATTTAGAGTTGGTTGCCAAGTGTTTTTGGAGTATGCGTATAGTCACCCGGAATGTATGAATGGTAAGTCGTAGATACGATGTCCATATTTAAAGTGTAAGAATGTAAATTATATTGACAGAGACATGGTAAACTATCATTTACTTGTTTCGGGTTCATAAAATTATGAAGAATCTTTGGTGGGCACATGGGCGAGAGAAGAGATGGTGGCATCACGTAAGTACACAATTGAGGCGTAGTACTCGCCATTATGAATGAAATGGTTCATGATATTGCAGGGCGATTTTGATTGGGAACAAAGCGAGAGAGCAACCTATGAATTCGATGCGAGAGACTTCTTTAAGTTGTTAGATGAGGGTAGCAAGCCATTGTGCCATAGTTACACCAAACACACTACATTGTCTGCAGTGGTGACATTACTTAACATCAAGGCTGATCACAACATGTGCCATGAGTGTTTTGAGTCGCTCTTGAAGGCCATTAAGAGTATGTTGCCTGACGGTGAGAAATTACCTGGTAACTATTACTTTTGTAAGAAAATGGTGAAAAAGTTGGGTCTTGGATACCAAAAGATCAATGCATGTCCCAACGATTGCATGTTATTTTATAAGGAAAATGAATAGATGACAAGGTGCACGTTTTGTAGTCATGATCGGTTTAGGCCTAATAAAGAGGGTGTGACTACAAAAAAATCAAGTATACCGTTTAAGATTCTAAGATATTTTCCAATAACATCTATTTAAAACGATTTTACATGTCTTGAAGAAAACAATTTGAACATATGAGTTGGCATGCGAAATCTCTAGCTAAAGATGGAGAACTAAATCATCCCGCAGATGGGCAGGCTTGGAAAGATTTCAACTTAGCACATCCTGGGTTTGCATTGAAACCTAGAAATGTGTGGCTTGGATTGTCCACCGATGGTTTCAATCCGTTTGGCCACTAAGCTGTTCCGTACTCATGTTGGCCTGTGATTGTTACTCCGTACAACTTGCCTCCTTGGATGTCTATGAAACAACCATACTTGTTTCTTTCACTCGCGGTTCCTGGTCCTAAGAGTCCTAGAATGAACTTAGATGTTTACTTGAGACCACTTATAGACGAGTTGAAGGTATTATGGGAGGATGGAGTACAGACTTGGGATGTTGCAACGAAAACAAATTTTAACCTTAGGGCAGCGGTTATATGGACTATAAGTGACTTCCCAGCTTATGGTATGTTAGCTGGATGGAGTACACATGGGAAGTTGGCTTGTCCATATTGTATGGAGCATACAAAGTCGTTTAATCTATCAAAAGGTCGAAAGCCTTGCTGGTTTGACTGTCATTGTCGGTTCTTACCTGTGGATCACTCGTTTCGAAGAAATAGAGAACACATC
This sequence comes from Panax quinquefolius, assembly GCA_020205615.1. NCBI lineage: Eukaryota > Viridiplantae > Streptophyta > Magnoliopsida > Apiales > Araliaceae > Panax > Panax quinquefolius. Next base: position 185,703 of record JAINUW010000526.1, read on the forward strand.
AGGAAAGGGAAAGTAGACAATGATATGCCTACACCACGATTGTCGGGAACGGAGATGCGAGATCGTGTGATGAAATTGCCGATTATTCCATTTGGTAAGATTGATGCCACAAACATAATCAATGGGTTTTGGCGAATCTCATAAGCGGGTTCGGAGAAGCATCTTTTGGGAAGCCGCCTTATTGGTCTACAAATTTGATTCATCATAATCTAGATGTGATGCATATTGAGAAGAATGTGTTTGACAATGTGTTTAACAATCGTGATGAATGTTATTGGGGAAGACAAAAGAAAACGATAAAGGCACATTTGGACATGAAAGATATTTGTAAGCGTCCTGGATTAGAACTTTATGAATCTTCTAATGGTAAGATTATCAAACCGTATGCAAGGTACACATTGTCCAAAAAGTAAGTTGAAGATGTGTGTACATTGGTTAAGTCTCTGAAACTACCAGATGGATATGCATCAAACATTGCAAGGTGTGTTACGGGTGGGAAATTGCAAGGGATGAAGAGTCATGACTGTCATGTGTTCATGGAGAGACTCATGCCTATAGCATTTCGGGATCAGCTTGATAAACCAATATGGGATGCTTTAACGGATCTTAGTCATTTTTTCAAAGACTTATTTTCAAAATCATTAAATGAGAAGGACATGTCTATACTTGAGAAGAACATTATAGAGATCACGTGTAAACTAGAAAAAATATTCTGACCTGGTTTTTTTGACTCCATGGAGCATTTGCAAATCCATCTTCCCTATGAAGCTCGTGTTGGGGGTCCAGTTCAATATAGATGGATGTACCCTTTCGAGAGGGTGATGGGAAACTTTAAGAGGAAGGTGAAGAATAGAGCTTATGTCGAGGGGTCGATATGTGAGGCATACAGTTTCGATGAGATATCTACGTTTGTCTCAGATTATTTTTCGGACGAAGTCTTGACAAAGGCCAATCGAGTATTGAGACATGATGATGGGGGAAATGTTGAACTAAATGGTCGGCTCTCTGTATTTGGTCTATCTGGTCGCACTTATGGAAAAGGGAAGCGCATATTCCTCTCTGAGCAAGAATTACATGCTGCACATACTTACATTCTTCTCAATTGGGAGGAGATTGACGAATTTGTGAGGTACACATGTAAACATGATAATTTATCTTGTAAGTTGAAAATTTATTCCAATATGTTAATATTTATAACATGGTATAGATTGTACGATGACGAGTTAAAAGTGAAGCATCCCGGCATAACTAATAAAGATATTCAAATCAATCGTGATAAAAAATTTGCACTTTGGCTAAAGGACAAAGTAAGTTCAATTTCTTAAGCACGACATATACATATATATATATATATATATATATATATTAACTATGACTTCATTTAATAAGATGGAGTTTTTGTAGGCTTTAACTGAGGGATCAACGATTCTGGCTAATGCACAAGTCCTAGCTATGGGACCAGACAGGGACCAAGTCAGCCGCAATGGTTACAAAATAAATGGTTGTGAATTTCATACAAAGGCATATGGGCGCGGTAAAAGAACAACGAACTATGGAGTGTGTGTCCAAGGAGATTGTTACAATGAGCTTGGTCGTGCCTTTTATGGGGAGTTGGAGGAAATCGTAGAGTTGTCGTACAAGGGCACATACGGGGGTCATATTAACTTGTTCAAGTGTCGTTGGTTTGATTCAGAAAAAGGGATACGTGTTGACAGACATGGAATCATCGATATTGACCTCCATAGGTCGGCTTACTCCAACGAACCGTTTGTTTTACCAACTCAAACAGTACAAGTATACTACACTCCTAGTCCTGTTAGGAAAAGGGATAGACCACCTACAGATTGGCAAGTTGTAATTCATACTCCTGCGCGCAGTCGTGTCTAAGTAATAGACGGGAATTTCTACCAAGAGGAGATACTTCATAGACCTCCTATAATAAATATAGAGGACAACAATGATGTAATCCAGTTAGAGGGTGGAGATGAACCTGATGAATTGGATCCCGAGACAGTTATAATGCCAGATGACAGTGATACTGAGGAAGAGTTATTGACTGACACTGACACAGAATCTGAAGAAGAAGATGGTTATGAATCTCTGACACTTGTACAAAATGATTCTGACTCAGACAACGATTTTCATTAAAATCTATGTTTAGTTTTAATTGTATTACAATGAATTACATATAGGAATGTTCTTTATATCCTTAACATGTTTATGTACCTTTCATTTATATTTGTCGCAGTTAACTATTTCATACAATTAATTGTAGTTATTGTCCTTTTATATAAAATGTTTGTTTAGTTTTAATTGTATTACATACAATTACATATGTACATGTATCTTTCATTTATAACTCATACTATCATCCTAAATTTTTTATTTATAGATGTCTTACGAACTGCAAAGACAAAAAAAGCGGGTTGGGTTTGGGCCCCTAATCATGTGCCGAAGGCCCCAGCTAATCCAGATGATCGCATTATTATACAGATCCATCCTCCTCTAGAAAGCACGTAAGTTAAACATCGTATATATATAAGGGTTTAATATTTCCATTGTTATAAATATATATGACTATAAATTATTGTATATTGTAGTGATTTTCAAGATGGTAAAATTGTGAAGTGTATTTCACAATTATGTTTCTGTAACTCGGATTACGCCGTTGATTACATGAAATAGCACACCTCTCGCCCATAAGGATGCTGATTTAATTTGAATTTTAGGTATATTTCTTTATCACTCTGATAGATAATACATAGTTAATCAAATAATATTATTTAGTAATGTTGGATTATGGTAATATAATATAACAGTTTTAATATTATTATTATTATTTTATTTGTAGAAGCGGTATAGATGGGGACGACTTACAGGCATCGATTATTGAGTATAACTTTTCGGCGAGAAGTGCTGCGTTCGAACTAAAGATAATCACGAACAAGGAACGACAAAAGCCCCGCAAAATCTTTGAGATTGACCATCCAGGCGGGGTGAAGCAAAGATATGCATGAGCATAGTCCACAGTGGTGCGCACATCCCATATGGGTGCGAGATGTGTAACCGATGGAGGAAGCGAGAGAGAGTTGGGTTAAGAGCCGAAAGATCACGCCTCAAAGCAGATCCTCGGGTGTATCTAAAGGAAAAAAAAAGGAAACGCATCTGGCGGTAGTATATCACATTTGCGGAGATATTCTTCGCTAGAATGCGTATATGTATAGCAAGCTTATTGGCTTAGTTATTTGTTTTTATGTTTAAAGTCATTTTTTGTAGCTAAAATATCATATGTTTACATATTAATATGAGAACATGAACTGTAGGAGTCTGAGTCTCAAGGTCAACCTATCAATTGGTTGGATGTATATGTGGCCACCCGTGATGGTCTGACTGATGCTGTTCAGATAGCGATAATAAGTTAACTTTATACTAATATGTTATTTATAAATTGTGACGACCTTTTTAACATTTTTTTATTTATTTTTAACTATTTAATTGTTGACCTTCTGACAGGACACTTATAAGGGCATAATGAACGAGCGCTATCCTGAAGGCACCCCACGCCCGTTGATTGATCAAGAATTGTGGGAGAGGGCGTCCGTTGTGAATAAAAACTATGTTAAAGGCCAAGGACAAAAACGACGCCCGACCATCAGTGGCACAGACAGCTCTGCTACCCAGTCTACACAGTCATCAGGTCATCAAGCTTATCATACTCCTGCTGACTGTGTGAGAGCGATCTGCCGAATCGTGATCTTCTTCAGATATCTTGGTAGGCATCTGCATTCTCTTAGTCTGATGAGTTGGCGGAGGCGATAGTATAGCAAAGAACATCACAAGATCGTGGTGGCGACCAGGTATATATATCGATATTTTTATTGTCACTGTCTTACTTATATGTTTTACTACACTGTCTATTATTTAGCTTTTCCCAAGTCATAGATCTATCAACACATGCAATATATATATTTTATTCTTTTGTTAATTACAGGGTACTAATTTGGATGATCCATGAAGAGCTAGACCAGTCTTAGATTTGTAAAGCCTTGTTAGACTTATTTTTTAGATTTTTAAAGCCTTGTAATCTTTTAGATTCATTCTTTGGACTGTATTGGTTTACGATTCTATTATATGGATGTTTACGATTGTATTGTGTTGTGTTGGTATAGATTCATTCTTTGGACTGTATGAATGGATGTTTATTATATAATAGTTATCATGGATGAATGTTTATCATATGGTAGTTATCATAGATGGATGGATGCTTATATATACTGTTGTGTGTTGGGATAGAAAGTGCACAAAGCGAGTTATTTTGGGAAATAATTAAAATAGGAAAATATTTTTAAAAACAATATCAATGATCGCGATCGCGATCGCTAATACTATAACAAATGACCGTGTTGCCTTCTTGGACTTGACGGCTAAAGAATCGATCGCTATTACGATGATCACGACCGCGTGTGCTATGTCTTTTGTTGATGATGACTGCATGAGTCGAATAGCGATGGGGTCGGTCATTACTAAACGCTGTCAAGTTATTGTTGTCGCCGATGTCCATCCAATGACCAAATTATCTCATGATTAAGTATCTGCGACCGCATGTGGTCGCTGATAAGCCTTTTTGTTGTAGTGTTACTAGTGTTTGGGTTGTATTCGATGTCTATATGGTGTTTTATAGCTTGATCAGATAACTATCGAATTATTTTTTGAGTAAACTTTGTTTAAGGGCTTAAATATTACTTTATAATAATTTCTAGAAGCTTAAAACTATTTCTCAATGATTAATATTAATTTTAACTAATTTATTGTTAATCAAAATGATTTTAAAATCATTAATATTATTTTTAGGTAATTAATAATTATTCACAATGATTTTTAAATCATCAATATGATTTTCAAATAATTTACTATTATTGATAAAGATTTTTAAATCAATAGTTTCATTTTTAAATAATTTAATATCATTTAAAATGATTTATTATTACTATTATCTAATTTATTATCAATTAAAATGATTTTTACACATCATTAATATAATTATTAATTATTCATAATAATTATTAAATCATCAATATTATTATTAAATAATTTATTATTATTGATAATGATTTTTAAATCATTAGTTTCATTTTTAAATAATTTATTATTATTTAAAATGATTTATTATCATTTTTACTAATTTATTTAATAGCATTATTAAATAATTTCATTATTATTAATATTTAAATAAATAAAAATTTTATGTCAAAATATCAAAAAAATTTATTATAATTTAAAATATATTTTTAAAATTAATTGTATTATTTATTTCTATTTATTATATTATTTTTATTAATTTTTAAACTAAACTATCGCTAAAGGACCTAACAGTGACAGAACTGTCGCTATTGGTGTCTTCACCAACTGAAGAACACGAAAGTCAATGTCCAGTAGGTAGGTTTGACCGGCTTTAATTCCTAACTGAATGTGTTTTTGATCATGGAAGTGGTTCAAGGGTGTAGTATTATAGATATGAAACAAGTGGGTGATCTAATCTTCATCATATTAGCATGTTATAGGTGGTCAAAGTGGCTCCAAGGCCTGATCTTGAGTTTCTGGGTAACCCAAAAACTCGATCAGTGTCATACCCCCTATTTCAACGACTAATCTCTTGGATCCTAGGTATTAGATAAGTATTACAATGTTATAATTAGATAGTATACATGCCATACAACGATATTACAACATCTAAAAGTTCATAGCAACATCAGAGGATTGAAATTTAAGTTGGTCAAATTGCTTGCCAGGTACGGTTTAAGAACTTTCTGGGTTACCCAGAAAATTGGGTTTCCAGTTTTGAGGACCTACTTTTGATCCACAATATCTCTCATCATATTGATGTAATGAATGATCTATTGTCATGGGCTTGTAGTCCACATGATAGGGTTCAATTATATTACACTTATATGATCTAAACACCTGTCAGAGTGAAGATTAAGGTCTTTAAAAATCTTGTCAGACGTTGTTCTTGAAGTTCTGGGTTTTCTAGAAATTGCAAGAATGATCGGTTAATGGGTTTTGACCATTAATATCTTGCAATCTATACATCCGTTGATCCTGTTCCATTTCTATATCACTAAGCTCATAATATACTACAACTAGAATATATCAAACAACTCAAACAATTAATAGATTCAGATCTAAGAGGCCTGACATTTGACTGTCAGACACAATTTTAGGGTTTTTAACTATTTGTTCAAATTTTCATTTAGAAGCTTTTAACTGTTATAGATTCATATTTTAGCAACCCAGATCACTTATTAACATGTTATTTAACATCTTTTAACATTAAAACATAACATCTACTAAAATTTTTAAGATCTATGAAAAATTAGGGTTTATTACCTTTGAAACAAACTTTCAAATCCTTCACTTGGATTCTGATCTTAGCTACCTTTGGGCTGATTGGGGGTTGTAATATGAGATATTTTAAGTATAGAATTCGTGGGGTTAGAGAGGAGATGTATAGCCACACTTAGAATTTAAAGTAAGAGATAAATGGGTTTTAATATATCAAAAGCTTGATTCAATGAATCCATTGGTTGCTAGGTGGCATGTTATGGTTGGTGTGGCTCAATTTTAACACATGGAAAATCCAATTTTATGAATCATCAAGATTTGAGATTATCTTTTGCTTAAAATATAAGGAAAGGGCATTTTAGTAATTTCCTATATACTAAGGGTACTTTTGTGAATTCCCATTCAACTTTGAGAGTAATTTGGTTATTTATGTAATGGATTTAAACACATGGCAAATCTTAGGTGATGAGTCACCAAGATTTGTGTTTATCTTTTGTTAAAAAATAAGTTCAAGGGTATTTTGGTCTTTTTACCCATACTAAGGGTAATTTGGTAATTTCCATATTATCTTTAAGGGTATTTTAGTCTTTTCACATGATTTCCTAACATATTTAATCCTTATGTTTTGATACCCAGTATTAAGGTTCCCTAATTAGATTTTAGGGTTCCAAAATTGAAATTAGGGTTTATCGATTTAGGTTACTTGATTTTCCCTGATAAAATTTTATGCCTCATCCTACATCCACATATCTAGTATAATATTCAGTATCACAACTTCTTATTGATAACCTTAATTAGGTTTAGGGTTTGTTATCAAGGTTTAGGGTTACCAGATCAAAACTTAGAATTTCCTAATAACATTAGGGTTTCCTAACTAATCAGTAGTGTTTATTAATATTACACCTTATCAGATCAGTATTTACCCTTAACCAAACATTCCAGAATACAATTATAATAATAATTGTATTATTAGCCAAAGTCGTAATAGGATTTCGATCAGGTATTCTTTATTACCTTATTTACACTGCTTAGCCAATAAATTAACTAGCCTATTGAATTCATACTCCACAAGCTCAAAATAATTAAATAAAAAAAAATTATTCGCAAAATCATGAAAAATTCTGAGTCCTTACACAAATGATGTCTGAGATCCTGGTATATTTTTGTACTTCCAAGGTGAATCGAATATTGTGAGTTATGAGCCTCGCTTAAAATTTTCTCTTTAATTTCTAGTACGGGTGGAGCCCAAATTCTCCATTCAAATCGAAGTAAACTGTGACAACCCGAAAAATCGGATTATCCAGAATTTAAGATTTAAAGAATTAGTTATTAATAAAATGAATTTTTATTGATAATATTTTGTGCTATGTATTTATTAATCGTTCTAGAACCTAGGATGAATAGAATACTGGAGGATTCTGTCTACGAGCTAGACTAAACGAGTAAAAATTTTTAACACGAAAATAAAAGTTTTCTGGGAACAAAAATGTTAGGTTTGTAATATTCATGAACGCAATCAAATTGCACAAAATAAGCAGAAGCCTGGAAAATTAGAGTTTTAAAATTTTACAAACCATATACCCAGATCATCCTTTATGCATAAGTATTAATTAAACGAAAAGATAAAGAACAAGAATCATACCCTTGAAGATTTGAGCTTCCTCAGGTACAAGTTCACCTCCAAATCCTTTCGTGTTCAACTTGAATCCACCGGGTTTTGTTCCTTCCTTTGATCAACGTTAGCCACCCAAATATTTGGCCTCTAGAGGTGATCCACCAAGGAAGAAGAAAGATTCAAGAAGATGGGTGTTTGGCAAAACCCTTGTTTTTCCATCTCTCATAAAAAAAGAGCGTACTCTCTAACAATTGGAATCACGTCTATCTTGATATCTGATATAAGACTCATCTTATAAAGATATCAGTTAAACATTCTAATCTAATTAGAAAATAGGTATTATTAATTAATTAAATTCTTTTAATTAATTAAGCTCTCTAATCTTATTAGGGATAATTAATTAAACTATTTTAATTAATTTGCCTCCTAATCTTATTAGGAATAAATGAGAGTACTTTTATTAATTAATTCTCAAACTCCTTTAGAATTAAATAATAATAATAGTAATAATAATAATAAGACTCATCTTATTAATTTATATTTAATATTTCTAAAATATTAAATAATAAATATTAAGCTATTTAATTTTTCTATCACCATAGATTAAATTAAATATACTTAACTTATTATTACGATTATGCCATTAACTTCTTAAATAATTATTCTTCCTTTTATGGTGTGACCCTTTAGGTTCTCCATATTAAACCGATTGTGAATAAATCAATTAGAACAATTCTAATCTTATTTAAATAAATAAGTTAAACTATTAATTTATTTAAATAAATAATATTTATTCTACAATAGGATAAGCCTCCCTAGCGATTAACGACTTTTCAGATAATATAGATTTCAACATTAATCATAAAAGAACCTTTGAGTAAATATTTATCGTACAATTCAACCCTTCCACCATACAATGTCCCAATTAAATATAGGACATGGAATTACTGTCAAGTCTTATTTTATTTAATTATATGTATTTCGACTCTTAAATGCACAACTCCAAATAATGCAAATTAGAAACTCCTTTCTAATTTCATTCTACCTTGGCCAAGGACTACTAGATTGTCATTTATCGAATTACATAGGATATTTCTCTTCTTTTACTAGAAGTGGTAGATTCTTTATTGATCATACATTATCTCCAAGTACAACTTATTATACCTAAGCTTACCCTTTGATATACTATATGGGTCTTAAGGAACAAGTCAAAGTATAACTCATCATACACAAGATACTATGATGATCTCAAGTCCAAGGATCACTTGTACTACTATTGACAGGCAAGTACAACTCCATTAGGTATTTTTTAGCGAGCCACGTTTAGTGAACTTATTCTCTAATAAGCATATACAAACTTGTTTTAGTGTCTCCACACAAATGATTATGAGATCAATCATCCTCATCAAATGAGCAAGCAACGTATGTATCAATCTATCTGGATTCACTAATCCCCAATTTAGTAATCCAACGATTGGGAATTATTTTAGTTTTAAGCTTTCTAAGAATTTAGATCTCATTAGAATGATCATCATCATTATTCTAAAAGCATTGCTTAAAACTATGGGTTTATCACATATTATAAAGCAGCATCATGTAGATAATTAAAAGCCTTTAATAAATTAATACTTTTTTATTAATAAATGAATAAGATTGTTACAAAGTATATGCTTTATCATCAAACATGATTGGCTTTTGTGTGCATATTACTTTCAATCTCCCACTGCACTAAAGCCAATCGCCATGGTATCTCATACCCTTCTTCTTCTAAGTGACGATTATCCTACTGTTGGATAAGCTTTAGTTAATGGATATGTAATGTTGTTCTTGAGATGTAACTATCTCTATAGTGATTTTCCATCTTTCACTGATTCCTATAATCAAATGAAAGTGCCACAACACATGTTTAGATCCATGATGAGACTTAGGAACTATTCCTAGTTCTGTAATGAAATGTTTATCCAAACAATCAACTTGCAGCTTCATTTATAGCTATATACTTTGTCTTTTATCACTAAACCAAAGAACTCTTTTCATTGTTTGGAACCTTTCAATTCATCGCACTAATTGTTTAAGGTAACACTTTACCTTAAAGTAGATTTTCTGTCATCTTGGTTTGTCTGAAAAACTTGAGTCTGTTAAGCCCTTTAGTTTTAATTTAGACCTACCATAAATTTTAATCACATCCTTAGTGCCAGTTAAGTACTTTAAGATATTTTTCACTGTCTTACAGTGATCTTCTCCAGAATCTGACTGATCATCATCAGGTCTCGTATATTTAATTGTATACATGATTGTCACTCATGCGATCTCTCTTTTCAGGAGTCTATGGGGACTATTAAAAGAGATACACTCCATGGCTCATCAACATGAGACATCTCTTGGAGTTTGGCATGCTAAACGACTTTAGCATCAAATGAATCTACGTTCCTTGGGTTAAGTCGAGCATCCTCTTGAGTCTATCTATATATATTTGAATCCCCAATTAAGATACTCTTCCCAAATCATTCATGGAGGAATGTTTAGAAAACTTTATCTTTACTGATTGTAGCATTGGTATGTCATTCCTTATCCATAGTACATCATCATATAATATTAAGAATGTCACGGCGCTCCCACTGACCCTTTTGTACACACTAGGTTCATTCTTATTTGTGATAAAATCAAATTCTTTTGATTTGTTTCATCAAAATGAATGTTCCATTTTTGAGAAGCTTGCTTCAATCCATTTCTCTGAGTGTCTACAACTCTTACCTCATCGTATGTAACTGGTTCATCATCATCATCTATGATGAATCCATACCTCCTAGGTATCTTTGGTACTATTCCAGATTTACGATTCGGTTGTGGTACAATAAGTCTATCTACAGGTTCCTCTTATTGGACTTATAGTATTTTTTGGTTCTTGAACTCTTCAAGATGTATTATCCTCCCACTAGCCCCTTCAATGATAAACATCTTTATCTTATAAGGTAGCATATTTTGCAATAAACACATTTTGTTAAGTAGGATTATAGAACATATACCCTAAACTTACTTTAGGATGTCCCACAAATCTGTACTTGTCAAATCTTGTCCAAGTTTATCCTTTGAAACTTTTTCACATAAGTTGGACAACCCCTTATCTTAACATACTTAAGATTAGGAATCTTCCATGTCCATAACTTTTATGGAGTCTTAGGGCTGGATTTTGAGGTTACCTTTTCGTAGATATTCAGCCATTTCTAGGGCATGACCCAGAGGGATACCGGAATGTCGATAAAATCATTATGGACCGTACCATGTCCAATAAGGTACGATTTTTCCTTTCAGATACATCAATCAATTATTGGGTATCAGTAGGCATCTATTATGAGAAAACCATTTAAGATTATGTAGAAACTTATTGCACAAGTATTCCTTCCTCGATCTAATCAAAGAATCTTAATACTTTTCAAATTTGTTTCATTTTTAATTTTTTGAACCTTTCAAATAATTCATACTTGTATTTCATCAAATACAAACATTTAACTCTTTTAATAATCATCTCCTTTTCTTATACTAGTTTGTTCAATTTACAAAATAAATTTTCATGTAAGTCAAGTACACAAAATCCTAAGGACGAAATAGGCACTATTCACCTGACGAAACCCTAAGGGTTAGAGTTTGAATAACCTAAGCCTTTTTGAGAGTTCGTTATTTTGAAATAACATTCCATCGAAAGATTTGACGATAATATATCGTGAAAAGTTAAGTAAGCCAATAAAAGTTTTTCTCAAAAAATATGCAGAAATCGGACAAAATAAAAATGACGAAGAGTACTGTACTTTTCATTCGTTTAACTACATTAGGGGAAAACGTGAAGGAAAATACTTAATGTCAAAAAGTGTTTTTCAGTTTTTTGGAGTTCCGAAGAGTACTTAAAAGTTAATCGTTAAAGGAAAGACGAAATATCCAAAAATATTTGGATTTCGAGAATCGCAATTTTTCAAACTGTCGGACGAATTCCGCAAGACGGAAGCACAAAGCTTCCAAGGGAAGCTTCGTGAATAGTAAGGAGGTTAGTAAGGAGGTAGGAATTGTAACACCCGAAAATTCGGTCTATCTTCACACCCAGATTCTATACGTCACGAGTACATCATTCAACCAAACATACATCATTATATACTGAAATATACTAACATACATTCTAAATTCCCAGGTTCTAAAACCTTATAACTCCTTCCATTACAAATAACTATAATTACATTATTCTTTAAATCTTACACGAGTGACTTTCATCCGCCACTAAGGATACATCATAGTTCATTAAATTTATTTTATATTACAAGTCTTCGGTTAATCTTCTCGCTCATCCACATTCTGAATGACACTTCATCTGGATACCGTCAACTTGATCTTTACGGGATCCTTATGTTCTTCTAACATCGTTCGCTGAAAATATTTTCATTTAAAGCAAGTGTGAGCATTCAATTGCTCAATAAGTCATAACAGTTGAACAAACAACTTGAAGAGTTTAACATTCCTTTAGAACTTTAATAACCGAACAAAGGTTATGAAGCAACTTGAATAATAGGAAAAAATCTTGATTCCTATCATTTTAAAACAATATTCACTTTCATTTTAAAATACTTCCACTCTTCTACCTTTTTCATACACATTTTGTGACACCCCCAAAATAGGTATACATCACCTATTCTGAGTCGCCAGATATGTAAGACCCCAACTTATTATTAATGAAATTGAATTTTCTCTATTTATTATTTTGAAAAAGTAAGGGTTGATTTGATTAATGTGGTTAGTTATGGGTAAAATGCGCAAATATTTTAAATAAGCAAGTGGTTGTAAAATATTCATTGTTGTCGGGGAATATTCGTTTGGTCGTGGAATATTCTTCATTGCGTTTGGGAATATTCGTATTTGACGTATGACCTTGTGTGGGCCCCATAACGAAAAAGCGATTGGATGAAGAAAACGACAAGTATAAGTTGTTTATAAATAACTAACAGTAGTTGTTTACCATTAATATCTTGTTGAAATATTCAAAGTGGTTAAAACACAAGAAGACACTCAGTATTGCACCAATTATTGATTCTTACGTACGAAGAAGACACTACTCAATAATTGTTACAGTAATTCATTGTTCAATATTTTATTTTATTGATTCAATAATTGCTATGTTGATATTTTATATTATTGTTGTTTCAATAATTGTCACTGCACAGTATTTTCCTTTATCAAATTAATAATTTATATTATTTGAATAATATTATTAGATAACATTATTGGCAATGTCTAGAAAGTTCGCTTCAAGGAGAGGTTTGGTCACCTAATTGCGCTACCAAGAAGGAGAAATCCTTATCGAAAGCCCCTCTTTTTCAGGAAACTACTGGTTATCGAGATTGTGATTCGTAATATTATTTGTGAATAATTAATTATTAATTTATATGATGAGGAAAATATTCATTTTATGTGGATATAGATGGAGAAAATTTTTAATGTGACAATTGTTGAAAATAAATATTTTATCTTTTTTCGATAAAATAATTCATTTAAATATATTATTATATTATAATAATATAATAATGGTGATATTTTTACAATGAATGTGGGATATATGAATAAATGAGGAGGAAGAGTATTTTTGTTACAATAAATGTTAAAAACATGTTAAACATGTTTGTGGACCCCATTTCTCGATTGAAATTTGATTATACCGCTGTAAAATCGTCTCCAGTATGTGGATTTTGGTTAATTTTTGTTTGGAATTTGGAAAAACTTTAAACGCAAAGTTGTAGAGAATTAAATTTCCTATGGAATGGACATAAGATTTGAATTTTTTTGATAAAAGAGCTATTTATTATGAATTATTGAAGTTCAAGTTTCTAATAATTATTTTTTAAAGTTTTAAATATTTTTTTAAAAAAAAAATTTTTTTACACTTGGGTGGGCCCCACATGAGTGGTAAACATGTTGAATTCAGTTTTCTTGGTGTGCGTAGGAAATTTATATAATTATATTAATATTTTATTAAATTTTCTGCTTTGGTGTTCTAAGCAATTTCCTATAAATAGGGTGCTTAGGTTAGAATTGAAAATCACACTTTAAATCAAATCTTCTCTCTCTATATTATCGAGCGTATTCTTGTGAGTATTTTGATACTTTGAGTGTTGTTATACTATGCAAAAGTTCCTTCAAAGACTATATCCAAAGATTCCAATGTAAGTATCGCTTTTTCGAGGTAAGGGATGTTATTTTTTTTATAAATGATATTATTTCTTTCTAATATCATTATGCTTTGGAAATATTGGTAAGATTTTTCTTGTGAAATTCTTATCTTTTAGTGTCGAGTTACTTTATACGGCACTATTCACGATACTAAGACTATTCACTTAATACTGACACTATTCACGTAAAAATTAAATTTTCATTTTTTGTCCAAAATATCTATTATGGATACTAGCTTTGATTGTATCCATGTTTTGATCATTCTTGAATTTTACTCCACTATGGTTATTTATGAAGTATTTTTGAACTTGGACTGTTTAAAGTACGAATCCTTAATATTTGTTCTTTTGTTTCACTGGATTCATTTTCTTTTAAAATATTTTTCATCATCCTCGGTCCTAAATGATGATATTATCGAATATCTTTTGGCTCAGTAAAAAAGATGGTTGATTTTCTTATGAATATCTTTGGCCAGTAGTGCAAAAGATGTACAGTGTTGAGATGAAACATGACTAATCGATGAATATCTTTGGCATGTAGTGCAAAGATGAATATTTGATTCAAGATGTATATTGATTGATGTTACAGGGATAAAATATTGATGATGGACTTTTAAATTCATAGATAATAGTAGATTTCATTCTCTACGTAACTCTTCTATGAATTATTATTTCATTGATGAATATTGATCCGAAACTTGTTGTTCATTATATTCTACATCGATTTTTCCTCGTTGAAGACTAATGATAATTTGTTCTATATTATCTTAGTCATAATATTCTTTATCGGGCTAGTTGAGCTCACCCTTTTCCTTTATGTTCCATTTTTCTTCTCAGGAGGCGAGAATGTAGCGAGTACTAGTTGGGTCATGGAATGAAGGTTCTAGAATGTCGTTTTAGTAGTCCTCATTATTTTGTAAAATAGTGTATCAATAATTGTAATGAGGACTTATTTGAGTGTTGATATTGTCTAGAAGACAATATTTGTTTTTAAACTCACAGTTTATGTGTTGTCGTATTTTGCACGACAATTGTATTAATAAAGTTGTAGTTGTTTCTGTACCATATATTTGGCAACTCAGAATGGGTGTTGTATACCTATTTTGGGGGCGTCACAGTTGGTATCAGAGCTTAGGGATATGATCTCTGGCGGAGATCGGGGAATAGAACTAGGAGGGGAGAGACGAGTAAATCCTTCGCTAGTGTGTCCTACCTAAGCTTATTTGTTGGTTGGTCAAAATATAGGGATATTATGTGATATGTTGATTTCTTTAATTAACCCTTGTTTTATGGCAGTATTTGAGAATGTCAACCGAGAATGTTAACAGTGGAGTAAATGAGACCGTGGAGACACCTTTACTCACCAATGAGGAGAACGTGCAACAGGCCGGCAATGTACCTCCTGTAAACAACACCACCGATCGTATCGACGATGAACGACATAATGTTTAGAAGCTTTTTGCATTTCATGCAAAATCGCATTTAAGGAGACTCGTGTACAAAATATAAGTGGAAATGATAAGAACGCATACGGTTTGTGTCACCAAGCAGCTTCAAAGAGTTGGGACCACGAATTTGGGAAAGCCGGATCCGATTAAGGCGGAGACGTGGGTCAAGCAAATTACCAAGATATTCGATGTCTTGGGATGCACGGAGGAACATAAGGTTCCATTCGCTACCTTTATGTTCCGTAATGAGGCAGATTACTGGTAGGAATCTATGAAGCATACCCATCCAGCCGCACTCAGTATATCTTGGGAGACATTTCAGAAAATATTTAATGACAAGTACTTTCCTGAAAGTATTCATCATATGAAGGAGGTGGAGTTTATTAGATTGAAATAGAATAACATGACGGTGTCCCAAAGACGAGGCGAAGTTTTGCGGAGTTATCGTGTTTGCACCTCATTTGGTGGAGAATGAGGAACGATGACGCGGATGTTTTTGAGAGGTTTGAAACCCGACATACGCCAATATCTCATTTCTCATAAATTTTCTCTATTCAGACATGTTGTCAATGTGGCTCAATTATTAGAGCGAGATAACGAGTACATTCAACCGAGGGACCACAACCAGGTCATATCGGTGATAAATAATCATCGTAACAATGATAACTAGCGGAGAAAGAAAAATACGGACAAAAGCGAAGAACCACTCCGGTGGTAATCATGGCCATGAAAATAGAAGAAGTGAGCCTGGGGAGATTTTAAAAGAGGAGATTCAACAATGACAATGTGAAGACGCCAAAGACCAAAGAAGAATCGGTTCTAGGGAGGAGAACGACCACCGGTCGATGCTATAAATGTGAAAAAGAGGGACATATAGCCCAAACCGTCCACAACAGTTCAAGGTATGCTATAATTGTGGAAAGGAAGGACATATCGCCGAGATCAGACGCAGAGCAAAACCAAGTCCAAGGGGATGGTGACTCAAAAGGTTGTCCCAGAAAAGTCAAAGTCAACGGTTCTTGGAAGAGCGTTTGTCGTGACTGGTCAAAATGCGAGGAACCCAAACGAGGTGATCACGGGTAAGCTAATCATAAATTCTTGCGAAGTTTATACATTACTAGATACCTGGGTGCTACCCATTCATTTATCTCTCCGCTTGTGCTCAACGTTTAAACTTAACTCCCGAGAAATTAGACTTTGATTTATCTCGTGGAGACTCTGTTAGAGAAACTTTTATTACATCCATCGCTTATAAATCTTGTTTGATCCAAGTTGGCACCATCACATTACCCGTTGACCTTATCTCTTTAAAGATACTTGCTTTTGATGTGATTTTAGGGATTGATTGGTTAACTACTCATCATGCCAAAATTGATTATTTTCGTAAGGTTGTTAGTTTTCATATTCCTAACCAACCTGTTATACGAATTCAAGCAACTAAACCACTAAAATCAATCACGGTCATATCAAGTCATAAAGTTATTCATTTATTGAAAAATGGATGTCAAGCTTTCTTAGCCCATATTATGGACTTGAATAAAGACACGCCGATTTGAATAATATTCCCATTGTTAGTAAATTTTCCGACGTATTTCGAAGAACTTCCCGGCCTACCCCGTAACGTGAAGTTGAATTCTTTATTGAACTTGAACTTGTACAAAGCCCATTTCTAAAACCCCATATCGAATGGCTCCTATTGAACTTCAGGAGTTAAAGGTCCAACTACAGGAGTTGTTGGACATCGGTTTCATTCATCCTAGTACATCTCCTTGGGGTGCTCCTATTTTATTTGTAAAGAAGAAAGACGGGAGTATGCGACTTTGTATTGACTATCGAGAATTGAACCATGTCACCATCAAGAATAGGTATCCGCTACCTCGCATTGATGACCTGTTTGACTAGTTACAAGGAGCACAATTCTTTTCAAAGATCGATCTTCATTTTGGATATCATCAATCAAGATTAGAATCGAGGATATTCCAAAGACCGCCTTTAGTAATCCCTTGCAGACGGCATTATGAATTCTTAGTCATGCGTCTTTTGATCGACTAATGCTCCTGCTGGCTTTCATGGATATGATGAACCGAGTATTCAAGGAATATTTGGATCAGTTCATTGTTGTCTTTATTGATGACATCCTCATATATTCCAAAAGTCGTGAAGATCATGAGCACCATTTGAAGTCGGTACTCCAAAGGCTTCGTGGAAACAAAGCTTTATGCCAAGTTGAAGAAATGTGAGTTTTCGCTTGAAGAAGTAGCATTCCTTGGGCACGTGGTGTCAAAACATGGAGTATCCGTTGACGCGAAGATTGAAGCAATACAAAGTTGGGAGCAACCAAGTCAAGATGATGGACCAAGTACGTAGCTTTTTCGGGTTTAGTTGGTTATTATCGGAGATTCGTGGAAGGATTTTCTCGAATCGCTACTCCATTAACTCAAATTGACTCGGAAGGATACAAAATTCGTATGGAGCGAGGAATGCAAGAAGAGTTTTCAAGAGCTCAAGAGGAGACTCATTTCGGCACCTGTTCTGACAATACCATCTGGTTCGGATGGATTTGTTATCTACAGCGATGCTTTGGGCAAAGGGTTAGGATGTGTTCTCATGCAACATGGGAAAGTCATAGCTTATGCCTCACGACAACTTAAAGAATATGAGAGGAATTATCCTACTCATGATCTAGAGTTGGCAGCAGTCGTTTTCGCGCTAAAGATCTGGAGGCACTATCTATATGGGGAGAAAGTGGAGATATATTCAGACCATAAAAGCCTCAAATATTTCTTCACCCAAAAGGAACTCAACATGCGAGAACGACGTTGGCTCGAGCTGTTGAAAGATTACGACCACACCATTCAATACCATCCTGGAAAAGCGAACGTAGTTTAATGACGCGTTAAGTAGAAGATCATATGCGGAACGAAAAGTGCGATGTTGTCAACACAAAGGCCCATTTTGTGTGATTTACAAAAGATGAAGATAGAATTCAAGACTCGGGGACCCATGCGATGATGTCAAGTATACGGCATAGAACCAACTTTAATCGATAAAGTTAAAGTTGCTCAAGCCACGTAATCTTGAGTCGATGCGTATGAAGAAGAAAGTACAAGAAGGTGCTATCCTAGAAGCAAGAATCGATGAAGAAGGAATACTTGAGTCCACTCTGCACTTTGTGTTCCTAACGACTCGATTTGAAGTACAAGATCATGATGGAGGCACACAATACACCATTTGTAATCCATCCTGGAAGTACCAAAATGTATCGTGATCTTTGACATACATTTTGGTGGAACAATATGAAGAGAGAGATCGCAAAGTTTATCTCGAGGTGTTTAACTTGTCAACGTGTAAAGGCGGAGCATCAAGTGCCTAAGGGTCCATTGCAACCACTTGAGATTCGAAATGGAAGTGGGAACACATTACCATGGATTTCGTTATGGGTCTTCCCACGGTTTCTCAAGGCATAAATGCTATTTGGGTTATTGTTGATAGATTAACCAAGTCCGCTTTCATTTCTTTGCCGATACGGAGACTTATTCCTTGAACGTCTTGCTCGTATGTATATAAATGAGATTGTGAGATTGCATGGCATGCCAGTATCCATAGTTTTGGATCGTGACCCAAGATTCACTTCATGATTTTGGGTTAACTAGCAAAAAGCTATGGGGATGGATTTACGATTCAATTCAGCATACCATCCTCAAACGGACGAACAATCAGAGAGGACTATTCAAACTCTTGAAGATCTGTTAAGACTCTGTGTCCTAGACTTCAAAGGAGTTGGGATAAGTATTTACCATTGGTGGAATTCTCCTACAACAACAGCTTATCGTGCAAGTATAGGTGTGGCTCCATTTGAAGCATTATATGGACGAAAGTGTCGCTCTCCAATATGTTGGGATGAGGTGGGTGAAGCAACATTGTTGGGACCCGAGTTGGTACGTATGACTACGGAAAAGATCCAAATGATTCGACAACGTATACAAACAGCACAGGATCGACAAAAGAGTTATGCGGATCTTCATCGAAAGGACGTGGAATTTAGTATTGGGGATCATGTATTGTTGCATGTTGCTCCATGGAAGGGAGTTACAAGATTTGGGAAGAGAGGAAAGCTCAATCCACGATTTATTGGTCCATTTCAGATTCTTGACCGAGTAGGAAATGTGGCCTATAGACTCGCGTTACCTCCAAGTATGTCTCGTGTTCATAATGTTTTTTTCATATATTCGTGCTTCAGTAAATATGTGAAAGACCCAAACCACGTTATTGAAGTTAGAACCGGAAGAGATAGCCAAGACTTAACGTACGAGGAGGTACTGTCAAGATCTTGGATAGGAAGGAGCATGTCTTTACGACAAAGGTCATACCACAAGTCAAAGTTTTGTGGAGGAACCATGCTATAGAGGAAATGACCTGGGAGTTGGAAACGGAAATGAAAGCGAGGTATCCTCACCTTTTCGAAACACCAGGTACGTACGTCAATTTCGAGGATGAAATTTCATAAGGAGGGGAGGTTGTAAGACCCCAACTTATTATAAATGAAATTGAATTTCCTCTATTTATTATTTTGAAATAGTAAGGGTTGATTTGATTAATGTGGTTAGTTATGGGTAAAATGCTAAATATTTTAAATAAGCAAGTGGTTATAAAATATTCATTGTTGTTGGGAATATTCGTTTGGTCGTGGAATATTCTTACTATCGGGGAATATTCGCATACGACTGCAAGACAACCTCGTGTGGGCCCCATAACGTAAAAAAGCTATTGGATGAAGAAAACGACAAGTATAAGTTGTTTATAAATAATAAAGCTTAGTAGTTGTTACCATTAATATCTTGTTGAAATATTCGTGGTTAAAACACAAGAAGACATAGATATGCATTGCACCAATTATTGATTCTTACGTAAGAAGACACTACTCAATAATTGTTACAAAGAATTATTGTTCAATATTTTATTTTATTGATTCAATAATTGCTATGTTGATATTTTATATTATTGTTGTTTCAATAATTGTCACTGCACAGTATTTTCCATTATCAAATTAATAATTCATATTATTTGAATAATATTATTAGATAACATTATTGGCAATGTCTAGAAAGTTCTCATCTAAGGAGAGGTTTGGTCACCTAATCATGCACCAAGAAGGAGAAATCCTTATTCGAAAGCCCCCTCTTTCCTGGGGAACTACCTCGTCATCGATTATTGATTCGTAATATTATTTGTGAATAATTAATTATTAATTTATATGATGAAGAAAATATTCATTTTATGTGGATATAGATGGAGAAAATTTTTAATGTGACAATTGTTGAAAATAAATATTTTATCTTTTTCTAATAAAATAATTTATTTAAATATATTATTATATTATAATAATATAATAATGGTGATATTTTTACAATGAATGTGGGATATATGAATAAATGAGGAGGAAGAGTATTTTTGTTACAATAAATATTAAAAACATGTTAAACATGTGTTCATTGGACCCCATTTCTTGATCGAAATTTGATTATAGCTTGCAAAATCGTCAGTATGTGGATTTTTGGCCAATTTTGTTTGGAATTTGGAAAAACTTTCTTTCTGCAAAGTTGTAGAGAATTAAATTTTCTATGGAATGGACATAAGATTTGAATTTTTTGATAAAAGAGCTATTTATTATGAATTATTGAAGTTTCAAGTTTCGGAATAATTATTTTTTAAAGTTTTAAATATTTTTTAAAAGAAAAATGTTTTTTACACTTGGGTGGGCTCCACATGAGTGGTAAACATGTTGAATTCAGTTTTCTTGGTGTGTAAAGTGAGAAATTTATATAATTATATTAATATTTTATTAAATTTTCGCTTTGGTGTTCTAAGCATTTTCCTATAAATAGGTGCTTAGGTTAGAATTGAAAATCACACCGTAAAATCAAATCTTCTCTCTCTATATTATCGAGTTTATTCTTGTGAGTATTTTGATACTTTGAGTGTTGTATATACGGTGCAAGTTTCCTTCAAAGACTATATATCCAAAGTATTCCAATCAAATATTGTTCTTTTCGAGGTAAGTGGATGTTATTTTTTTTAAATGATATTATTTCTTCTAATATCATTATGCCGGAATATTGGTAAGATTTTCTTGTGAAATTCTTATCTTTTAGTGTCGGGGTTACTATTCACGATATATAATACATTATTCACGTATACGGCACTATTCATTAATACTTACAATTATTCACGAAAAAATTAAATTTTCATTTTTTGTCCAAAATATCTATTATGGATACTAGCTTTGATTGTATCCATGTTTTGATCATTCTTGAATTTTACTCCACTATGATTATTTATGAAGTATTTTGAACTTGGATTGTTTAAAGTACTTAATCCTTAATATTTGTTCTTTTGTTTCATTGGATTCGCTTTTTTTTAAAATATTTTTCATCATCCTCAATCCTAAATGATGATATTATTGAATATCTTTGGCCCAGTGCAAAGAAAGATTAATGATTTCTTATGAATATCTTTTGCCCGTAGTGCAAAAAGATGTATGTGTGTTGAGATGAACATGACTAATCGATGAATATCTTTGGGCATGTAGTGCAAAGATGAATATTTGATTCAAGATGTATATTGATTGATGTTACAGGGATAAAATATTGATGATGGACTTTTAAATTCATAGATAATAGTAGATTTCATTCTCTACGTAACTCTTCTATGAATTATTATTTCCACGCTAATATTGATTAAAACTTGTTGTCTATTATATTCTATCAGATTTTTTTCCCTGTTGAAGACTAACGATAATTTGTTCTATATTATCTTAGTCATAATATTCTTTTACGGGCTAGTTGAGCTCACCCTTTTCCTTTTTGTTCCATTTTTCTTCTCAGGAGGCGAGAATGTAGCGTAGTACTAGCAATGGGTATGGAATGAAGGTTCTAGAAAGTCGTTTTAGTAGTCCTCACTATTTTGTAAAATAATGTATCAATAATTATAATGAGGACTTATTTGAGTGTTGATATTGTCTAGAAGACAATATTTGTTTTAAACTCACAGGTTTATGTGTTGTCGTATTTTTCATGATAATTATATTAATAAAGTTGTAGTTATTTCGCATCACCATGTATTTGGCGACTCGAGAATGGGTGTTGTATACCTATTTTGGAATAATTCAATAAAACAAGTTCAAGAATTAATTTATCCGAGAAACTAATAACGCCCAAATTGTCAACATGATACTTCTTTGTAGAGTAAAATTCAAGAATGCTTAGAAGAATATTTCCATGAAAAAGATCTTTGGATGAAGCTTAAATATCAAGGATATTCCACTAATTTCATAAGTATAGAAGTCAAAATCGTAACCAAATGAGTATAAGAGAATATATGAAAGCGCAAATGGATTTTAAATTCGCCATGCGTCACGATAGACCTGGCATGCATGTTATTCCAATGAATAATAAAGAATGGAACAATGAAGAAATCACCATACATGCGATAGGCCGCATGCATGAAGTTATTCCAATGAATAATAAATAACGGAATCAGAATTAAATGCGAACGCATACGTGATATTCCAAATGTAATAATAAATAATGGAATCGGTCGTGCGAACGCACAGACGTGATATTCCACAGTAATAGTAAATAATGGAACCAGTCATGCATAAACGCACAGATGTGATGTTCCAAATGTAATAATAAAGAATGGAATAATATAAGAATTTCACCATGTATGCGGTACTTCGCATAGACATGTTATTCCAACATAATGATAAAAAATTGAATAACAGAAGAATTTCACCATGTATGCGGTACTTCGCATAGATAGGTTATTCCAACAAAATGATAAAGAATGGAATAACAGAAGAATTTCACCATGTATGTGGTACTTCGCATAGACATGTTATTCTAACATAATGATAAAGAATGGAATAATGTAAGAATTTCACCATGTATGCAGATTGCCTTGATGTACAAAAGTTATTCCAAAGATAATGATAAAGAATGGAATAAAGAAGAATTTCACCAAGTATAGGGTAGTCCACGTATATAGGTTATTCCAACGTAATAATAAAGAATGGAATAATGTAAGTTCTCTTCATGAATACAAAAGAAATAATACCCTTACTTAGTACAACAAATAATATCCCTTACCTTAGAGGAAGCTGGATATTGGAAAAGTGAGGAGTAGTGAGACTTCTCTTCTTCTTTCTCTATAATTTTCTCTCTAGAATTTCAATGAATTAAGTAAGAAATAATAAAGGAATGAGCTTCTATTTATAAGAGAATGGACTAAATAGTAACTAATTCATGAACGGTCCATATTGATTTACTTTTAAGCAGACGGTCCATATTGATTTATCATGCAGTATTAATAAAATATTCTAATAAAACAAAATCTTTTAAATAAAATATAATATATTCTATTTATAATCTATTAAAACGAATAACTTTATAAAAGTATTCTATTTTTATAAAAGATTTTTTACTATGTAAACACTATATGTAGTACTATACAAACACTATGCATAATAAAATATATTATATTCTAATTATTATCTAATAAAATAAATAATTTTATAAAAGTATTCTGCTTTATATAAAAAGTCTTTACTTATGCAAAAATACTATATGTGCACTATGCAAAATACTATGCAGCACTATGCATAATAAAATATAATATATTCTAATTATTGTCTAATAAAACAAATAACTTTATAAAAGTATTCTATTTTATATAAAAAGATTTTACTATGCAAAACACTATGCATAATAAAATATATTATATTCTAATTATTGTCTAATAAAACAAATAACTTTATAAAAGTATTCATTTTTATATAAAAAGCTTCTCATTTTATTACATTAATTATACTAATAAAATAATATATATATATATATATATATATATATATAAACTTCCGTGACTTCATAAAAAGACACCTCAATATATTTAACAATATTTATCATCATTATTATAATTCACAATATTAATCGACTGTGTCGTTCCCGAGAAAGAGGGGCTTTCCAATAAGGATTTCTCCCTATTGGTAGCGCAATTGGGTGACCAAACCTCTCCTTGGTAGAACTTAGAGACATCGTTAATATTGCAAATAATAATAATAAATCTGTCATCTCAATTATTGATTTAATAATATATAAAATATCGACAATAATTGAATCAAATAACGTGAGATACTATGCAATAATTATTGTAGCAATAATTGAACAAAACTGAGTGATTTCTCACGTAATCATCAATAATCAATACCGTGTGCTACCATGCAACCACACGTATTACTGTACTTTTACTACCGAGTAGTTCAACAGTTTTAAAGGTAAAACATCCACCGTTATTTTCATAAAAATATTTTTGTCGTTTTCTCAATCCGACAATAATTCCGTTGTGGGGTCCACCAATAATTGTACAGTCATACGGATATTCCCTGACCAATCGAATATAATACAACAACTTGCATACATTGAAAAATTTATAAATACTACCCACAACTATAACATTATATCAAATCCACACCATAATACTCAAAAAAATATTTTGAGAAATTAAATCTTTATTCATAAAATTTGGGGTCTCACACATTTTGTCTATCTAGAATCATTAGCACAGACTTAACAATAACGGATCATGTATAAACAGAGCATTCTCTTATTGAACAGTTAAATCACAGAACAGTTCATCTCATAAAAACACCGAAGTGTTCACATTGTGAATCAAGGCCTCATACGTTCTACCACCTTGTACAAATATCTCACATTTGCACATAGAAAGAACTTCTCAAGTTCAACATCTGAGAAGCTTAAGAAACTAGCATTCATTTAAAATATGAATGAAGTTAGGAAACTTGCGCTTCACGCAAACTACAACTTATGCTTAGAAGCGCTTCATTTCAATTCTATATAACACATAAAAAAACACCACATACACCAATTAGTCATATATATATTTGACTTATGCATTGATTTACTTAACTTTACTTCTTAGGGTTTGCGTTCTTGCAACCTAAGTTTGCGCGACCACTTTCATTACCATTCTACGGTTTCATGACATACGGAGATGTCTTACTTATACGTTCATCATCTTTGATGTTTTACATTCTTATCTTCTTCTTATAACTTCTCTAGGACTCAACACACATCGCTTCTCTGCTAGTAGTACATATGGTACTCTGAGTGGTTTCTGTAAGACCCCAACTTTTATGAATAAATAATAATTTTCTCGAAATATATTTTTGAATATTATGGTGTGGATTTGATATAATGTTATAGTTATGGGTAATATTTACAAATTTTGCAAAGTAAGCAAGTGGTTATATAATATTCGATTGGTTGGGGAATATTCATTTTAATAGGGAATATTAAATGCGACTAAGTACAATCATTAAGTGGACCCTACAACGGAAGTATTGTCGTAGTTAGAAAATGAAAGAATTATCATTTTATAAAAATAATGGCGAAAGTGTTACCGTTAAAACTGTTGAACTACCCGTAATAAAAGTACAGTAATACGCATGGTTGCATAGTAACACACGGTATTGATTATTGATGCTTACGTGAGAAGTCACTCAGTTATACTCAATTATTGTTACAGTAATTGCTGCATCATATCTCTTAAATTATTGATTCAATTATTGTCACAGTATCATCTGCATAATATGTTATATTATTAAATCAATAATTGAGATGACAAAGTTATTCATATTATTAATTTACAATATTTACAATGTCTAGAAGTTCTTTCAAGGAGAGGTTTGGTCATCTAATTGTGCGCCAATAAGGAGAAATCCTTATCGGAAAGCCCCCTCTTTCCTGGGAACGACCTGGTTGTTAAATATTGTTAGTTATAATATTAATGATGAATAAGTTCGTGTTGATTAAAGATGAAATTGAAAGTTCCATTGTGTTGGAATTATTAGTGTTAGTGGAAATCGACATTTATTTCAATATTAATTGATGTCTGGAAGTTATACTGACCAGTCGGGTAATTAACTGGATAAATGAGCAATTAATTGCTATTAATTCAAATGATTATAACTATTTGTTCACATGTGTGTACTATTGATTCACATTTTTGTATTATTAGGGAAGGTGGTGCAAGATTGATAATACTTGCATGACTAAGTTAAAAATGGAGGTATAGTTGAAGGTATTATACTATAATTCAGTATTTTCACATGATTATAACTATTGATTCATATGATTGAACTATGGATACACATTATTTACTATTAGGGGAGGTGGTGCAAGTTTGATAATACTTGCAGGACTAAATTAAAAATCAAAGAAAAGTTGAAGGTATTGTACTGTAATATTTCGAGCCCCAAAACGTGCAATTATCGAAACTATATTTTTCTATAAATAGAAGCTCATTCTTCCTTCATTTCTCACTAATTCACTAAAGCTATAGAGCAATTATTATATAGAGAAATTATATAGAGAAAGAAGAAGAGAAGTTTGCTACCTCACTATTCTAGTATCCAGTCTTCTTTTGAGGTAAGGGGTATTATTCTTTCGTATTCATGAAGAGAGTTATTTTTTTCGATAGTCGTAAGAGTTGTTATTCCATTCTTTATTATTATGTTGGAATAACCTGTCTATGCGAAGTACCGCATACATGGTGAAATTCTTCTGTTATTCCATTCTTTATTATTCTGTTGGAATAATCTGTCTGTGTGGTCTATCGCATACCTGGTGAATTCTGTTGTTATTTCATTCTTTATTATTCTGTTGGAACATCCTGTCTGTGCAGATTACACAATACCTAGTTCCATTCTTTAATATTTTGTTGGAATATCCTGTATGTGCGGATTACGTATGACCTGGTTCCATTCTTTATTATTCTGTTGGGAATAACCTGTCTGTACGGTCTATCGCATGCCTTGTGAATTCTAATGTTATTCCATTCTTTATTATTCTGTTGGAATAACTTGTCTATGTGGATTACCTCATGCATGGTGAATGATCCTGCGTATTCATTCCTTATTAAATTATGGAAATGATCTGTCTACGTGGATTACCACATGGCGGGCGAAAATCCATTTGCAGTTTCATATATTCTATTATACTCAGTTGGTTAAAGTTTTGGCTTCTATACTCCATGAAATTTATAGAATATCCTTGATATTTGCGCTTCATCTAGTATCTTTTCATGGAAATATTCTTCTGAGCCTTCTTGAATTTTACTCCACAAAGCAGTATCATGTTGACAATTTGGACGTAATTGATTTCAGGATAAATTAACTTATAAATCTTTAAAATTTATTCTTGAACTTGTTTTATTGAATTATTATGTCATTGTTATCATCCTCATGCTTATATTGTGATGAAAGTTATCTTTGGCTTACGTCGCATAGATGGACTTGGTATGATTATGACGTGGATCATTCGGTATAATCATGACTGTAATGTTATAAATGATGTGGTAAAAGTCCTCGGTGGTCTGTAGTGCATGATGGACGATTATGGTATGATTATGACCGAGGATTATTCGGTATAGTCATGACCATTGATGATTTAATGAATATCCTTGGTTCGTGGTACAGAGATATGATTCGATGATGTGGTTTATTTATTGTCGAGTCTCAAATGATAAAATTGATGAGAACATTTTAAATCATAGAAGATAGTAGATATCATGCCTACTTGACTCTTCTAATGGATTGTTTATTCGCATTGCGATTAAACTTGATGTCTATTGTATTTTATCGGTTTAACATTGTTGAAGGCTAATGGTAATTTATCTGCATTATCTTAGTCATAATATTTCTTCTTTGGGCTAGTTGAGCTCACCTTTTTTGCTTTCATTGTCCTCTTGAGGAAATGGGAACGTGGCACGGGACTAGTCGGGAAGCGAGTGATGGTCCAAGATGGTGTTATATTAGTCCTCACTATTCTATAAAATAGTGTGATAATAAATGTAATGAGGACTCTATTTGAGAGTGGATATTGTCTAGAAGGCAATTTTCCTGTTTAAACTCTCAGCTATGTTTTGTCGTATATTACACGACGTTTGTATAATTAAGTTTGTATTTGTATTCTGTATCATGTATTTGGGGACTCAAGATGGGTGATGTATACCTATGTTGGGGGCGTCACAGTTGGTATCAAAGCTTAGGGATATGATCATTGGCTGAGATGTGAGATAAGAACTAGGAGGGGAGAAATGGAGAATTCCTTTGCTAGTATGACCTACCTAAGTTTATTTGGTATTTAATTGGTCGGTCAGAGTATAGGGATAATATGTGATATGATAATTAACCCTTTCTTTGTGGTAGTATTTGAAAATGGCATCCAAAAATGTTGAGATAAGAAATGAAGCACATGAGACCGTTGAGTCACCACGGATTAATACCCAGGATAATGTGCAACAGGAAGATAATAATCCTCAGGTAAACAATAACGATCAAATAATGAACGATGGGATGTTCAAAGGTTTTATGTAATTCATGCAACATCAAGCGAAAGCGGCTCCTGTCCATAATGCAGGTGGAAACACTAACAACTCTCGGACGGTCAACGCTAAGCAGTTCAAGGAGCTGGGACCACCGGAGTTTTTTGGAGAGCCAAAACAACTTAAGGCGGAGACGTGGATAAAACAGATCAACAAGATATTTGATGTCTTGGGATGCTCCGAGGAGCAAAAGTTTCCCTTTGCCACCTTCATGTTTTGAGCAGAGGCAGATTACTAGTGGGAATCTATAAAGCGTACTCAACCTGCCGCACTAAAGATGTCTTGGGAGAAGTTCCAAGAACTGTTCAACGACAAGTACTTTCCTGAAAGTATTCGTCACATGAAGGAGGTAGAGTTCATCAAGCTTGAGCAAAACAATATGACCGTGGCACAGTACGAAGCTAAGTTTGTTGAGTTGTCTCGATTTATGTTCCACTTGGTTGATAATGATGAGAGAATGATGCGGATGTTTCTAAGATGTTTGAAACCCGAGATACGTCAATACCTTATCTCTCATAAACTGTGTTTGTATTCAGATGTTGTGAATAAGGCTCAGTTATTGGAGAGTGATAATGAGTCAACCCAACCAAGAGAGAGCAGCCGGCAAGTCGATAATACCAGTGGTAGCAGTCATCGAAGCGGTGACAACAAGCGTGGAGGGAATCAACATGCCAGAAATGGTAATCACTTCGGTGGTAATCATGGCCATGACAATAAGAGTGGACATTTCAAGAAGAGGAGATTCAACAATGATGGAAAGACGTCAAAGATCAACACACTGTTGTTAAGGAAAGAGAACGACTTGGCCAATCGTATGTTACAAATGTGGAGGGAAGGACACATCAGTCAAGCCGCGCGATGCAAATCCAAAGCGTGTTATAATTGTGGAAAAGAAGGTCACCTAACCCGATTTGTTTGTGCACCAAAGTCAAGTTCAGCTGGGATGGAGGCATCAAAGGGTGTCCCAGACAAGACAAAACTGGTAGTTCAAGGGAGACCATTTGTCGTAACCTCCCAAAAAGCGAGGAATCCGAATGAGGTGATCACGGGTAAGCTAATCATAAACTCTAGTGAAGTTTATACTTTATTTGATACCGGTTCTACCCATTCTTTCATTTCTCCTACTTGCACTCAACGTTTAAATTTAACTCCGGAGAAATTAAACTTTGACTTATCTGTTGAAACTCCGTTGGGAGAAAGCTTCATTACATCCACGGTTTATAAGTCTTGTTTGATTCAAATTGGTAACCGCGTGTTACCTGTCGATCTTATTTCTTTGAAAATACTTGCATTTGATGTGATTTTAGGGATTGATTGGTTAACTACTCATCATGCTAAAATCGATTGTTTTCGTAATGTTGTTAGCTTTCATATTCCTAACCAACCTATTATGCGAATTCAAGCAACCAAACCACTAAAATCAATCACTATCATATCAAGCCATAAAGCTATTCGTTTATTGAAAAGCGGATGTCAAGATTTCTTAGCCCATGTCACGGATTTAAATAAAAATACGTCAGATTTGAATGA
The DNA here is from genome assembly GCA_020205615.1 of Panax quinquefolius. Lineage (NCBI taxonomy): Eukaryota > Viridiplantae > Streptophyta > Magnoliopsida > Apiales > Araliaceae > Panax > Panax quinquefolius. The sequence goes on from JAINUW010000526.1 coordinate 216,305, forward strand.
TATTTCTATTGTTAATAAATTTCCTGAAGTATTCCCTGAAGAACTTCATGGTGTACCCTCAGAGCGTGAAATTGAATTTTGTATCGACCTTGAATCCGATACAAAACCCATTTCCAAAGCCCCATATCAAATGGCTCTTATTGAACTTCAGGAGTTAAAAACCCAACTACAGGAATTGTTAGACATCGGTTTCATTCGTCCTAGTACGTCTCCTTTGGGTGCTCCTGTTCTATTCGTGAAGAAGAAAGTTGGAAGTATGCAACTTTGTATTGATTATCGAGAGTTGAATCATGTCACCATCAAAAATAAGTACTCGTTACCTCGCATTGATGACTTGTTTGACTAGTTGCAAGGAGCCAAATTATTTTCAAAGATTGATCTTCATTCCGGATATTATCAGTTGAAGATTAAAACTGATGACATTCCAAAGACTACTTTCAGAACTCGGTACGGGCATTATGAATTCCTAGTCATGCCTTTTGGATTGACTAATGCTCCTGCTGCCTTCATGGACATGATGAACAAAGTATTCAAGGAATATTTGGATCACTTTGTTGTCATCTTTATTGATGACATCCTCATATACTCCAAAACCCGTGAAGACCATGAGCAACACTTGAGGCTGATACTTCAAAAGTTCGTGAAAACAAGCTTTATGCCAAGTTGAAGAAATGTGAGTTTTGGCCTGAGAAAGTTGCATTCCTTGGGCAAGTGATATCAAATCATGTAATATCTTTTGATCCGACAAAGATTGAAGCAATTCAAAGCTGGGAGCAACCTAAGTCAGTGACCGAAGTACGTAGCTTTCTCGGCTTAGCTTGTTATTATCGAAAATTCGTGGAAGGATTTTCTCGAATCGCTACTCTATTAACTCAGCTGACTCGAAAAGATACAAAATTCGATTGGGGTGAGGAATGTGAAAGGAGTTTTCAAGAACTCAAGAGGAGACTTATTTCAACACCGGTTCTAATAATACCATCTAGCTCGTAAAGGATTTGTCATCTACAATGATGCTTAATGTGACGCCCCCAAAATTAGGTATACGCCACCCATCTTGGGTCGCCACTTACATGGTACATAAATTCAAATACAACTTACTAATATAACTGCCGTAGGTATACAATACGACATAAATCGTGAGTTTGAATACAAATATTGTCTACTAGATATTATACAAACTCAAAAGGAGTCTTCATTACAACTATTATCACACTATTTCACGTAATAGTGAGGACTACTAATGCTATCCTCCGGACCATTACTTCGTTTCTCGACTCGTCTCAAACTATGTTCTCATTTCAAGAAGAGAACAAAGTGAAAGAAAGGGTGAGCTCAACTAGCCCAAGAAGAAATATTATGACTAAGATAATGTAGAATAAATTATCATTAGCCTTCAACAAAGTTGTTAAACCGATAAAATACAATAGACAACCGGTTTAAGCTGCGGCAATGAATAAGCAATCCATTAAAAGAGTCAAGTAGAGAATAAAGTCTACTATCTTTTAGGTTTAAAAGGTTTTCATCAATTTTTATATCGAGACTCGACAATAAATAAACCATCACATCTAATCATCTCTGCATCACTTGGCCAAGGATTTTCATCAAATTATCAATGGTCATGACTATACCGAATTACCCCCGGTCATAATCATACCAAAAACTTTCCATCAACGCATTACAGGTGCCACCGAGGACTTTTGTCACATCATTTATATCAAGTCATGATTATCTTAGAATGATCCTCGGTCATAATCATACTAAGTTCATCTATGCACGTAAGCCAAAGATAACATAATATAACATGAGGATGATGACAATGACATAGTAATTCAATAAAACAAGTTCAAGAATTATTTAATCCATGAATTATTAACGCCCAAATTGTCAACATGATCATTTGTTTTCAGTAGAGTAAAATTCAAGAATGATCGGAAGAATATTTCCATGAAAAGATACTGGATGAAACGCAAATATCAAGGATATTCTACTAATTTCATGGAGTATAGAAGTCAAAGTTTTAACCAACTGGGTATAATAAAGAATGGAATAACAAAAGAAATCACCATGCATGCGGTACAGATTGCAGATAGACAAAGTTATTCCAACAGAATAATAATAACGGAACCGTGTCGGTGAAATTCACACGAGACGGGATGTTCCAACAGTAATAATAAAGATGGAACCGGATCGGTGTAAAACACACGAGATAGGATATTCCAACAGAATGATAAAGAGCGGAACAGAGTTTGGTGTAAAAAACACATGCATGTGATGTTCCAACGAGAATAATAAAAGCGGAACCAGTCGGTGTAAAACACATGCATGGATGTTCCAAATGTAATAATAGAAGAATGTCACCAAGTATAGGGTAAACCACAGATACAAAGTTATTCCAGCCGTAATAATAAGCAATGGAATAACATAAGGATTTCACCAAGTATAGGGTACGTCATGCGTATCAAAGTTATGTATAGGGTATGCCACTTTTACAAAAGTTATTCCAATGTAATAATAATGAATGGAATAATGTAAGTTCTCTTCAAGAAGAAAGAATAACACTCCTTACCGTAAAAGAACTGAATATAGAAGTAGTGAAGTAGCAGAATACTTTTCTTCTTTCTCTCTATAGATTTTCTCTATAGCTTCTCTCTATAATTTCTCTCTCTAGAGTTTCAATGAATTCATAAGAAAATAATGAAGGAATGAGTTTCTATTTATAGGAAAATGGAATGCATAGTAACTAATCCATGAACAGTCCAGATTGATTTACTTTAATCTGACGGTCCATATTTAAAGAAAAATCTTTTAAATAAAATATAATATATTCTATTTATATAAAAACATTTTACTATGCAAACACTCTGCAATACTATGCAAAACACTATGCAAAACACTATGCAACACTATGCATAATAAAATATAATATATTCTATTTATAGAATAACTTTAATAAAGTATTCTATTTTATATAAAAGATGTTTCGCATTTTATTACGTTAATAATACTGAATAAAACAAAACGTCATTATCGTTATAATAATTCATATTATTAATCGACAATAATGGAATCAAACCGAGTGACTTCTCACATAAGCATCAATAATCAATACCGTAGTGCTACTTATGCAACCACACGACATATTGTACTTTTACTACCGAGTAGTTCAACAAGAATCACGGTAAAACTTCCGCCAAGATTATTTCAATAAAATATTTTTGTCGTTCTCTCAATCCGATAATTAATTTGCTAGGGTCCACCAATGATTGAGTAGTTGTATACGAATATTCCTTGCTAAACCGAATATTCCCAGACCAATCGAATATAATATAACCCACTGCATACTTTGCAAAATTTATAAATACTACCCACAACTATAATATTATCTTAAATTCACACCATAATATTAAAAAATTATTTCAACAAAATTTAAATCTTTATTTATAAAACTGGGGTCTCACAATCTCCCTCCTTATGGAATTTCGCCCTCGAAATTAGGGTGCGATACGATATGATAAAGAGGTGAGGATACCTTGAATACCTTTATCGTTGAAAATATTAAGTTCATCTTTGCAATCCGCCAAAGATATTCATTAACAATTCATCTTTGCACCACGGGCCAAAGATATTTATTAACAATTCATCTTTGCACTACGTGCCAAAGATATATAATCATAAAACCAATAATCTCGAGACTCAAATTTTAATAGTATCACAACCATGAATTATTCATCCACTACTAGCTAAGGATATTCGTGTTTTCAATTACTACCATGATTATACCGAATAATCCGTGGTCATAATCATACCAAGTCTATCAATGCACTACTACCAAAGATGACTTTTTACCACATCCATGAATTAATATTTCATTCTTTGAGACTCAAATTTCAATAATTAATCCATATCATCGAATCATCCCCGCACTACGGGCCAAGGATATTCATTAGTATCACGACCACGAATTATCCATGCACTACTACCAAAGATAATCGTGTATTCATTAGTATCACGACCACAAATTATCCATGCACTACTACCAAAGATAATTGTGTATTCATTAGTAGATTATCACGACCACAAATTATCCATGCACTACTACCAAAGATAATTGTGTATTCATTAGTATCACGACCACAAATTATCCATGCACTACTACGGCAAAGATAATTGTGTATTCATTAAGTATTACGACCACAAATTATCCATGCACTACTACCAAAGATAATTGTGTATTCATTAGTATCACGACCACAAATTATCCATGCACTACTACCAAAAAGATAATTGTGTATTCATTAGTATCACGACCACAAATTATCCATACACTACTACCAAAGATAATTGTGTATTCATTAGTATCACGACCACAAATTATCCATGCACTACTACCAAAGATAATTGTGTATTCATTAGTATCACGACCACAAATTATCCATGCACTACTACCAAAGATAATTGTGTTTTCAATTACTGATTATGATTATCTTAGAATAACCGTGGTCATAATCATACCAAGTCCATCTATGCACTACGTGCCACAAAACGACTTTCAACATAATATAAACATGAGGATAATGATATAAAGAATCAATCAAATGAGATAAAGGATAAATATTAAACATTTATTATATAATTTATCCAGATTCAAGAATATCCCCATGTTATAAATCACTTAATAATCTCATAATCTAATAACATTAATATTATAACAATATTTTAATCACTTCTTAAATTTATAAACAATTTTTCTCAATTGTTTACGCTTTACCATATAATGCATTTAATCATTCAAAATGCCATACTAATAAAATATCATCACCAATTATCAAATCCCTCATCAAAAAATATGCATATACTCTATATAGGATTCTCTAGCCATAAAATCCTATTTTCAACTTTGTTACTTCACATTACATATTTAACTCATATGTTCAGTAACTAAACTATTTTCATGAAAATACCAAATCAGTCCCAAAAATATTTTTTTCTGGGATTTAGCATAATATAGTCCCATAATGAAAATATATTTTTTCTGAATTTTAAAATTCATTTACTATTTTTTAAAATCAATTTCTAATTAATTCCTTAAGAAATTAGCTACCTCAAGTTTAACTCCAAAAATTCCCAAATCTTGGCAGGACCTTACACATGTTAACGTGAGCTTCTAGTTTAAATTTCATGGTCATCGGAGTAATAGAACTCTGGTTATAGCGTTTTTCGTCGGAAAAACCTAAATATTGAAATAGTCATAACTTGCTCATTTTAAGTCAGAATGAGCTCATTTTTGGACAGGAGGTACTTTATACCATATACTTTCATGTCCCAAAAGGCCATAATTTTTCTCATAATTTAAGTGGCCGAAACAGTCCCTTAAAGTTTCAGGGCAGTAGCATTTTCGAAATTTACAGCTTTGGCCTCCTTTGCTAAAATCAGTCCACACAAAAATCTACAACACCTTTTCCAGTAATTCCACTTGGATTAGTTAGGTAACTCATAGATCTAACTCTAGGACTTGACCACATTCAAAAATTCAAAATATAATAGGAGATATGGTCTATTGAATTTCATGTTACGCTTTTTCACCAAAATCGATTTTCAACTCTTTGTGATTTCTAAGAAACTTTCATGTTTTCACATAATAACCAACATAACTCATCATAACACTTACTAATACTTCATATACCCATGATTTTCATTAGTCCAATGCTTTTATTATGACTTTCATCATAATCCTCGTAAAATGCAGATCCTTTTAGTTGAAGAAATATTTGAGGGTTTAAGAAATGGGTTTTGTCTTCGGGTCAATACAAAATTCAATTTCACGCCTAGGGTAGGCTAGAAATCTTCAAGAATACGCCAAGAAATTTATTAATGATAGAAATATCATTCAAAATCATTATTTCGTCAAGACTTGGATAGTACGTCACATTAATACCAACTGTGACTTCTATCCCTTAACTCGGATGGCACCTCACAATGATACCTATCAACTTGCCATCTTCAATCACGACGTCGCCTACGAAAAATCTGCTTCGGTGACATTCCACACAAGGAAGTTAACAACGAAAGGATCGGGCTCTTTACTTATGGCTTGATATAACGTTGATTAACTTTAGGGTTTGGTTACTTTGAATTCAGATAACAAAGTTGGTTATGAATATAAAAGCTAACAACCTTATTTAAAAAACATGATGAGTAGTTAACCAATTGATTCCTAAAATCACATCAAAGGTAAGTATTTTCAAAAAGATAAGATCGATGAAGTAACGTGAAAGTGTTTATTTGAATCAAACAAGATTTAAAAATAGTAGCGAACGAAGGCTCCTACTAACGAAGTTTCAACCAATAAGTCAAAGTCTAACTTCTCCGGAGTCAAATTTAAACGTTGAACGCAACTAGGTGAAATAAAAGAGTGGGTAGAACTGGTATCTAACACGGTATAGACTTCGCAAGAGCTTATGATTACTTACCCATGATAATCTTCTTCAGGTTCCTCGTTACGAGAAAAAAAACGCTCTCTCTTAAACTACCGGCTTTGGTTTGTCTGGGACAGCCTTTGGTGCCTCCATCCTAGTTGAATTTGTCTTCGGTAAACGACAAAATCGAGCTAAGTGACCTTCTCTTCCACAATTATAACATGCTTTGGATAGCATGGCTAGATTCGGACCGATGTGTCCCTCTCCTCCGCATTTGAAAGCATATAATAGGTGGTCCTTCTCCTTCCTTGACAACAGTCAGTCGACGTCTTTCCATCATTGTTGAATCTCCTTTCTTGAAATGTCCATTCTTATTGTTTTGGCCCCGATTACCACCGAAGTGGTTACCATATCCGCCCGTTGATTCCTCCACGCTTGTTATCACCGCTTCGATGACTACTCACCGATATTATAATTTTGTTGGCTACTTTCTTTTAGTTGGGTTGACTCGTTATCGCGCTCCACTAATTGAGCCCTATTTACAACATCCGAATAAAAACACGGTTTATGAGAAATAAGATGTTGACGTATCTCGCTTCAAACCTCTTAAAAACATTCGCGCCATTCTCTCTTCATTATCTACCAAGTGGGGATTTAAACCGTGATAACTCCGCAAACTTTGCCTCGTATCGCGACACGGCCATATTGTTTTGTTCCAACTTGATAAACTCCACCTCCTTCATGTGGCGAATACTTTCGAGGAAAGTATTTGTCGTTGAATGCCTCTGGAACTTCTCCCAAGATATCTTCAAGACAAAGAAAGTTGAGTACGTTTTACCGATTCCCACCAGTAATCTGCCTCTCCGCGTAACATAAAGGCGGCAAAAGGAACCTTTTGCTCCTTGGAGCATCCCAAGACATCAAATATCTTGGTAATCTGCTTTATCCATGCTTCCGCCAGAAGTGGTTTTGGCTCTCCCTTAAACTCCGGTGGTCCCAGCTCCTTGAATTGTTTAGCGGTGACCGCCCGAGAGTTTTCCGTGTTTCCACCTACGTTTTGGACAGGAGTCTCTTTCGCCTGATGTTGCATGAATTCTAAAAACCTTTTAAACGTACCGTCATTCATCAATTGATCAGTGTTGTTGTTTACAGGAGGATTATCGCCATCCTGTTGCACATTGTCCTGATTATTGATCTGTGGAGAATCAACAGTCTCCTGTGCTCCATTGCTATTCTCAACATTCTCGGATGCCATTTTCAAACACTGCCACAAAATAAGGGTTAATTGACATGCAACATATTATCACTATACTCGATCGACCAATCAAATACCAAATAAACTTAGGAAGGTCATACTAGCGAAGGAATTCCCTCTCTCCCTCCTAGTTCTTATCTCGCATCTTAGCCAGGATCATATCCCTAAGCTCGATATACCAAACCGCGACGCCCCCAAAATTAGGTATCGTCACCCATCTTGGGTCGCCACTTACATGGTACATAAATTCAAATACAACTTACTAATATAACTGCGTCGTGGTACAATACGACATAAACCGTGAGTTTGAATACAAATATTTTCTACTAGATATTATACAAACTCAAAAGGAGTCCTCATTACAACTATTATCACACTATTTCACGTAATAGTGAGGACTACTAATGCTATCCTCTCGGACCATTACTTGCTCCCCGACTCTTCCAAACTATGTTCTCATTTCTCAAGAGAACAAAGTGAAAGAAAGGTGAGCTCAACTAGCCCAAAGAAGAAATATTATGACTAAGATAATGCGAGAATAAATTATCATTAGCCTTCAATGGTGTTAAACCGATAAAATACAATAGACAACCCGTTTAATCTGCAGCTGAATAAGAAATCCATTAAAAGAGTCAAGTAGAGAATAAAGTCTACTATCTTTTAGGTTTTAAAAGGTTTTCATCAATTTTATCATTGAGACTCATTTTAATAAATAAACCACCACATCTAATCATCTCTCAGAGTACGGCCAAGGATTTTCATCAAATTATCAATGGTCATGACTATACCGAATTACCCTCGGTCATAATCATACCAAAAACTTTCCATCATCGCATTACGGTGCCACCGAGGACTTTTGTCACATCATTTATATCAAGTCATGATTATACCGAATGATCCCTGGTCATAATCATACTAAGTTCATCTATGCACGTAAGCCAAAGATAATATAATATAACATGAGGATGATGACAATGACATAGTAATTCAATAAAACAAGTTCAAGAATTATTTAATCCATGAATTATTAACGTCCAAATTGTCAACATGATATTTGTTTCAGTAGAGTAAAATTCAAGAATGATCGGAAGAATATTTCCATGAAAAGATATCTTTGGATGAAACGCAAATATCAAGGATATTCTACTAATTTCATGGAGTATGAAGTCAAAGTTTTAACCAACCTGGGTATAATAAAGAATGGAATAACAAAAGAAATCTCCATGCATGCGGTACTTGCGTGATAGACAAAGTTATTCCAATGTAATAATAATAACGGAACCAGTCGTGTGAAATTCACACAAGCGAGGATGTTCTAATGTAATAATAAAGATGGAACCGGATCCTGTAAAACACACAGATAGGATATTCCAACAGAATGATAAAGGCGGAACCCGGTGGGGTGTAAAAACATGCATGAGGATGTTCCAAGCAGAATAATAAAAAGCGGAACCAGTCGGTGTAAAACACATGCACAGGATGTTCCAATGTAACAATAGAAGAATGTCACCAAGTATAGGGTAAATCAGCGATACAAAAGTTATTCCAATGTAATAATAAGAAATGGAATAACATAAGATTTTTCACCAAGTATAGGGTATGCCGTGTATACAAAGTTATGTATAGGGTATGCCACTTTTACAAAAGTTATTCCAATGAATAATAATGAATGGAATAATGAAGTTCTCTTCAAGAAGAAAGAATAACACCTCTTACCGTAAAAGAACTGAATATAGAAGTAGTGAAGTAGCAGAATACTTTTCTTCTTTCTCTCTATAGATTTTCTCTATAGCTTCTCTCTATAATTTCTTTCTAGAGTTTTAATGAATTGTAAGAAAATAATGAAGGAATGAGTTTCTATTTATAGGAAAATGGAATGCATAAGTAACTAATCCATGAACGGTCCAGATTGATTTACTTTAATCGACGGTCCATATTTAAAGAAAAATCTTTTAAATAAAATATAATATATTCTATTTATATAAAAACATTTTACTATGCAAACACTGCAATACTATGCAAAACACTATGCAACACTATGCATAATAAAATATAATATATTCTATTTATAGAATAACTTTAATAAAGTATTCTATTTTATATAAAAGATGTTTCGCATTTTATTACGTTAATAATACTGAATAAAATAAAACGTCATTATCGCTATAATAATTCATATTATTAATCGACAATAATGGAATCAAACCGAGTGACTTCTCACATAAGCATCAATAATCAATACTGGTGTCTTTATTATACAACCACACGACATCGCATTTTTTACTACCGAAAGTAGTTCAACAAGAATTCACAGTAAAACTTCCATTGTTATTTCAATAAAATATTTTTGTCGTTCTCTCAATCCGGATAATAATTTTGCTATGGGGTCCACCAATGATTGGTAGTTATTTAATATTCCTCGCTAAACCTAATATTCCCGACCAATCGAATATAATATAACCACTTGCATACTTTGCAAAATTTATAAATACTACCCACAACTATAATATTATCTTAAATTCACACCATAATATTAAAAATTATTTCAACAAAATTTAAATCTTTATTAATAAATATCTGGGGTCTCACACTTAAGGCAAAGGGTTAGGATGTGTTCTCATGCAACATGGGAAAGTCATAGCTTATGCCTCACGATAACTCAAAGAATATGAGAGGAATTATCCTACTCATGATACAGAGTTAGCAAAGATCGTTTTTAACGCTTAAGATTTGGAGGCATTACTTGTATGGAGAGAAGGTGGAGATCTATACGGAGCATAAAATTCTCAAATATTTATTCACTCAAAAGGAACTCAACATGCGGCAACGACAATGGCTTGAGTTGTTGAAAGATTATGATCATACCATCCAATACCATCCTGGAAAAGTGAACGTAGTAGCTGACGCCTTGAGTAGAAGATCATATGTGGGTACGAGTGCAATATTGTCAACGCAAAGGCCCATTTTGTATGACTTGGAAAGGATGGAAATAGAGTTAAAGACTCCAGGGACCCATGTAATGATGGCGAATATACGAGTGGAACCGACTTTAATCAATAAAGTTAAAGCTGCTCAAACTTTAGACCTGGAGCTGATGCGTATAAGGAAGAAAGTGCAAGAAGGTGCTATTTCAGAAGCAAGAATCAATGAAGAAGGAATACTTTGAGTCAACTCCAGACTTTGTGTTCCTAACGATTCTGACTTGAAGTATAAAATCATGATGGAGGCGCACAACACACCGCTTGTAATCCATCTCGGGAGTACCAAAATGAATCGTGATCTTCGACATACATTTTGGTGGAGCAATATGAAGAGAGAGATGGCGGGGTTTATCTCAAGGTGTAAAACTTGTCAACGAGTCAAGGCGGAGCATCAAGTGCTAAAAGGTCCATTGCAACCACTTTAAATTCCAGAATGGAAGTGGGAGCACATTACCATGGATTTCGTTACTGGTCTTCCCAAGGTTTCTCAAGGCATAGATGCGATATGGGTCATTATTGATAGATTGACCAAGTCTGCTCATTTTTTATCGATACGAGATACTTTTACACTTGAACGTCTTGCTAGTATGTACATAAACGAGATTGTAAGATTGCATGGTATGCCAGTATCCATAGTTTTTGATCGAGACCCAAGATTCACTTCAAGATTTTGGGTTAGTTTACAAAAAGCTATGGGCACGGATTTATGATTTAGTTCGGCATATCATCCTTAAACGGATGGGCAGTCAGAAAGGACTATTCAAACTCTTGAAGATTTATAAAGACTCTGTGTCCTTGACTTCAAGGGAAGTTGGGACAAGTTCTTACCATTGGTGGAGTTTTCCTACAATAATAGTTATCAAGCAAGTATTGGTATGGCTCCATTTGAGGTGTTGTATGGAAGAAAGTATCGTTCTCCAGTATGTTGGGATGAGATGGGTGAAGCAACATTGTTGGGACCGGATTTGGTACGTATGACTACGGAAAAGGTTCAAACGATCCGACAACATATAAAAACCTCACAAGATCGACAAAAGAGTTATGCTGATCTTCATCGAAAGGACGTGGAATTCAATATTGGAGATCATGTGTTGTTATGGGTTGCTCCATGGAAATGAGTTACAAGATTTAGAAAGAGAGGAAAGCTTAATCCTCGATTTATTGGCCCATTTTTAATCCTCGATCGAGTAAGAACTGTGGCCTATAAACTCGCCTTATGCTAAGTATGTCTCGTGTTCATAACATTTTTTACATATCTATGTTACGTAAATATGTGAAAGACCCGAACCAAATTATTGAATTAGAACCAGACGAGATAGAGGAAGATTTAACGTATGACGAGTTACCTGTTAAAATCTTGGATAAGATGGATCATATTCTACACTCCAAGGTTATACCTTAAGTCAAAGTTTTGTGGAGAAACCACGGTGTGGAGGAAATGACCTGGGAGTTAGAATATGAGATGAAGTCAAGATATCCTCACCTCTTCGATATACCTGGTACGTACCCTAATTTCGAGGACTAAATTTCATAAGAAGGGGAGGTTGTAAGACCCCAACTTTTATGAATAAAGAATAATTTTCTCGAAATATATTTTTGAATATTATGGTGTGGATTTGATATAATGTTATAGTTGTGGTTATATAATATTCGATTGGTCGGGGAATATTCGTTTTAACAGGGAATATTCGTACGACGACACAATCATTGGTGGACCCCGCAACGGAAGTATTGTCGTAGTTAGAAAATGACAGAATTATCATTTTATAAAAATAATAACGAAAGTGTTACCATTAAAACTGTTGAACTACCCGTAGTAAAAATACAATAATACGCATGGTTGCATAGTAACACACGGTATTGATTATTGATGCTTACGTGAGAAGTCACTCAGTTATACTCAATTATTGCTGATAATTGCTACATCATATCTCCTATATTATTGATTCACTTATCATTATAAGATCATCCGCATAATATTTTATATTATTAAATCAATAATTGAGACGACAAAGTTATTCATATTATTAAATTGCAATATTTATAATGTTTAGAAAGTTCACAATGAGAGGTTTGGTCATCTAGTTGCACGCCAATAAGGAGAAATCCTTATCGAAAAGCCCCCTCTTTCCTATGAACAACCTAGTTGTTAAAAATTGTGAGTTATAATATTAATGATGAATAAGTTCATGTTGATTAAAGATGAAATTGATAGTTCCATTGTGTTGGAATTATTAGTGTTAGTGGAAATCGACACATCCCATGCTGTGTGGATTACGCATTGACTGGTTCCATTCTTTATTATTCTATTGGAACATGTCATGCAAGGATTACGCATGACTCGATTCCATTCTTTATTATTCTATTGGAATATCCTCACATGCATGCGGATTACATATGACCTGGTTCCATTCTTTATTATTCTCATTGTGAATAACCCGTCTGCATACCATCGCATGCTGGTGAATTCTTTCGTTATTCCATTCTTTATTATTACGTTGGAAAAACTCGCTCATGTGGATTACCGCATGCATGGTAAATGATCCTTTGTATTCATTCCTTATTAAATTGTGGAAATGATCTATCTACGTGGATTACTGCGTGGTGGCGAAAATCCATTTCATAGCTTCATATATTCTATTATACTCGGTTGGTTGAGGTTTTGGCTTTATACTCCATGAAATTAATAGAATATCCACGGATATTTGCGCTTCATCTAGTATCTTTTCATGTAAATATTCTCCTTAGCATTCTTGAATTTACTCCACAAAGCAAAGATCATGTCGACAATTTGGGACGTAATTGATTTTCGGATAAATTAACTTAGAAATCTTTAAAATTTATTCTTGAACTTATTTTATTGAATTATTATGTAATTGTCATCATCCTCATGTTTATATTGTGATGAAAGTCATCTTTGGCTTACGTGCATAGATGGACTTGGTATGATTATGACCATGGATCATTCGGTATAATCATGACCTGCAATGTTATAAATGATGTGGTAAAAGTCCTCAGTGGCCTGTAGTGCAGTGATGGAGAATTTTTGGTATGATTATGACCAGGGATTATTTGGTATAGTCATGACCATTGATGATTTAATGAATATCTTTGGCCCGTAGTGGTGGATGATTCAATGATGTGGTTTATTTATTAAGCTGAGTCTCAGCAATAAAAATTGATGAAAACATTTTAAATCATAGAAGATAGTAGATATCATGCTCTACTTGACTCTTCTAATGGATTGCTTATTCTGTTGTAGTTAAACTTGATGTCTATTGTATTTTATCAGTTTAACATTGTTGAAGGCTAATGATAATTTATCCTGCATTATCTTAGTCATAATATTTCTTACTGGGCTAGTTGAGCTCACCCTTTTGCTTTCATTGTTCTCTTCAGGAAATGAGAACGTAGCTGGAACTAGTCGGGGAACGGAGTGATGGTCCGAGATGGTGTTATAGTAGTCCTCACTATTCTATAAAATAATGTGACAATAAATGTAATGAGGACTCTATTTGAGAGTGGATATTGTCTAGAAGGCAATATTCCTGTTTAAACTCTGTGCTATGTTTTGTCGTATATTAAACGACGTTTGTATAATTAAGTTTGTATTTATATTCTGTACCATGTATTTGGCGACTCAAGATGGGTGATGTATACCTATGTTGGGGGCGTCACAGTTTCCCACAAACAACTAACAAACAAGTTCTCGTTTCATCTACACTGCCATCAAAGTGAGTTAGATCGGTTACCAGTTTTGTATATACCTTCGCTCTCTGAAGGAATTATTTAGCCCAGCTCCCATATGTCAACCATCAAAGTTTACAATTGTAACACAACCTAAACTTATCGTAATTTATCTTAACCATTAACTATAACATACACTAAGTCAATTACTCATTCCTTATGGCTTCCTGGCAACTAAATGCCACACCTCAGGATTCACTTTTTATTGTATAAGTCATACAATCTTTTGTATACTCAGAGCGATTATTCAAGTTAATCATTACTCAGCTTTGTTACGTTAAACGTCATTGTCTTTAATTTAGTCTTTTACTTTTCATCGTTTAATCATTGATCTTCATTATCTTACGGCCAAACCATACACGGGGTGTAGGTTCTATCTGCTTAATATCTGCGCAGACTCAACTTTCACATTGGTTAAAATGTTCCATACTTACAATCCATTCTATCATTTTCTATCCGAATCACGATTGGCTTTCATTAATCTTATTACCATTCGTTACGACTTTCTTGTTACCATTTTTATCTTACTTAATACTTTCAATATCCATTACCTAAACCCCATGTTCATTACTCTTTCTTAATGTCGAAGCCATACTGTTCGTTGTATGCTAAGACTGCTTATAACTTCGTTACGTTTACGTTTACATTTATTCTCTTCTTGATCTTTTAATTTCTTTCGACCATTTTGTTCAACTTGTAGTAAAGGTTTAATTCACTTGTTTAAGTGTTATTTTAGGTGAACTACATCTTCACATCCCCCTTTAATTGAGTAATTCTTTCTTGCACATCCCCCTTTAATTGAGCACTTAAAAGCTCATCACTGGCTTTTACCCTGCACCGGCGCCGCGGCGCTGGGTCCCTCTTTAGTACTCGCACTATAGTGCCACTCTGCAGTGTCTAAATACCGAGTCTGGTGCTGCGGCACCGCCTCCTAAGGCACGGCTCGCGCTGCGGCGCCAAGCCATCATCCCTGAAAATTTTCCAAGTCTTAAATCCAATTTGAGACGCTTATTTCCCCCTTCAATAATTTATTCGTTATAACTCAAAACGAGGTCATTCCAAAGCCATTCTCTTCCTTATCTTACGTACTTCAATCCCCTTCGGACAGAACTTCATTCAGAATCCATTAAAGTGCCATTCGATTGGCTTAATCTTCACCCTTTGTTCGTTTTACGTTTTTAACGTTTTTTGTTCGTTCATCCGTAATTCGGTCATCCGAACTCGAAATTCGTTCGTTCTTGAGTCCACGACTCATGTTTTCCACGTTCTCTTACATTCTTATGAAACCCTACACGTTCGAGTTCATTTACTAGCTTTTTAATTCTCGTTTGTCTTTTACAAAATTTTTGCCATAACTTCATTATAGCTAAGTTTTAATCCGTTCTTCATGAACGTTTCTACCGTTCCTAACCAAGCAATAAGCATATAACTTATACACGATGGTTTTAAACCTGTCCATCAACCACAATTATCCTACGACGATTTTAAATTTATCCATCAACAACATTCTACGTTTTCTTCGCGTGTTCTTCGTGTTCTTCATTCGTTCTTCATTTTAATTGATATTTTGGATTACAATTTCACTTTTTATTGGAATTTGATGTTATAGAACATCATTCCTTACTTATTTCACCTACTTATTCATATAATCCACTCGGATCGTTCTAATTTATTACGAATCTTATACTTCCTTAAGAAATTTATAAACTAAACTTTTAATTCTTATTTTTAATTTTCTTACGATTTCAACCATATGAAATCATTCCTAACATCATTTACTTCTTATTCTTATTAAGTTATGTTATTAACATATATTACTTAAAGAGAAATTAAATTCGACTAGGTTTTAGGTTACCTCTCTTCTTTATTTTTCTTCCGCTAGATAAAGCCGGCGATTCGCAAGCTTTTCTAATTCACGATCACCTTCGATCCGATCATTCACACTCATTCTCTTCCTTCTTCTCTCTTCATAAAAACCCTCTCTCTCTCTCTAAGGTGTAGGATTTTCAAAATCCCATTTAAATGAATTAAGCTTACTATTTATAGAAAACCAAGGCTAGGGGAGTTTTAGTCATTTTTCCACCCGAACCTCCTTACTATTCAAACCTCCATACTATTCCCACCTCCTCAATACACCTCCTTACTATTCATAAAACTTCCCTTGGAAGTTTTGTGGTTCCGTCTTTCGGGTTTCATTCGACAGTTTTAAAAACTGCGATTCTCGAAATTCAAATATTTTTGGATATTTCATCTTTCCTTTACCGATTAACTTTTATGTATTCTTCGGATTTCCAAAAAATAGAAAAACACTTTTTTGTGTCAAGTGTTTTCCTTCACGTTTTCCCCTAACGCGGCTAAATGAATGAAAAGTACATAACAATACTTTTCGTCGTTTTTATTTCGTCCGATTTCTGCACGTTTTTTGAGAAAAACTTTTATCGGCTTACTTAATTTTTCACGACATATTATCACCAAATCTTTCGACGGAATGTCATTTTGACAAACCAAACTCTCGGAAAGGCTTAGGTTATTCTAACCATAACCCTTAGGTTTCGTCGGGTGAATAGTGCCTATTTCGTCTTTTTCCCCGAAAATATTTTTGTTCCCGAAAAATTTTCATTTTTGACTTGAAAATTATTACTCGTTCAGTCTAGCTCGTAGCCAGAATCATCCCGACTTATAATCATCCTAGGTTCTAGAACGATTAATAAACACATAGCACATAATATTATTAATAAAAATTCATTTTATTAATAACTAATTCTTTAAACTTAAATTCTGGACGATCCGAATTTCCGGGTCGTCACACTCTTCCCTCCTTATAAAAATTTTGTCCTTAGAATTTCTTAAAACCACACCCTTACCCAGGTCATCACATTCACCCCTTCTTCGCAGAATTTCGTCCTCAAAATTTTTAGCTTACCCTTCTTCTCACTTCCCTTCAATAGAGTTCTCATCTTTCCATCATTCCTAACGTCCATAACTTATCAAGAATCATGAAGTAGAAAGAATAACGAGGAATATAAAATTTCCTTTTAAAACGTTTCATACTTTTGTTGATGGGTCAAATCGACCATGAACTCTTACTAGGTTTAACAGCATGACGCCGTAACCTTTCTTCCACGGCCAGTTTACAATCACAAAGAAAGCAACTACCTCTTACCCATCGTATACCCCATATCGGGATATGTTCACCTCAGACTTAATCATTAGATTTCGCACTAAAATAATTTGATTTGGAACAACTTCTTCAAAGAAAGCTCGATTTTCTTTTAAACATGACATACCATTTGTCTAGCCGAATCAAGTAGCTTAGACCATACCAATAAATTGGTTATCAACGTAAAACATTAAATGCGGTCAACTTAATTGACATTGACTACTTCTGTAAATTCTTTTCGCAATACATCAAAACGTTTTATGACATCATGATACCGTACTTTTCACAGTACATTGAGGACTTCATCAGTTTATGACTTTGTCATTATACATCATACCATAGCGGGTTGTTGATCCTAAGTTCACATCCAACATCAGGTTCAATTGCATTAATAACTCCATCCTTTTACCCTCCTTGCATCAAATGCACTGATGATATAAAATTCATTTTGATATTTCAAATCAATTTCTGACTAGCCAAAACAATTAGCATAAACATACCAATAATAGTTCTTTTAAAAATCTATTGTTTCCAAAAGTTGAACCATTTCTTTCATTTTCAAAATACGAACACATAAGCACAATTTCAATAAACTTTGAAATCTAGCATAGCTAGATGACTTAGAATATCCTATTCTCCATCTTCCTTCATTGTCTTACTGCGACAATACTTAATCGTCTCTAGTACCTTCAATACTAAGACTACTGAAAACAACACATTTTCTGTTAAAACATTCATATATCTTAGTACAGTCCATCAAATTACCACACATTATGAGTTCAGGAACTTTCCACAATAATATGAGTTTAAGAACTAACCCAGTCAGACCTTAGGCGTCCATTCGCTGAGACGTTCGAAAACATACCATATTATTATAAGTCACGAACTTACCATAAGTATGAGTTTCAAGAATTCACACCTACCTTATCGTTCTCTACCTATCAAGTATATACATCTCGACAGTGCGACCAATTCCAATGATTATCACTGTAATAAGCTAAGCAGTTGTTACACCAAGCACAAACCTCTGCCTATAACAAAGGTTCATACAACTCAGCTATCACATGAGTCCTCAATTGAAATCTTACAAATTCTAAATTCCTCTTTACTTAATATAAATTTTCTTTAATTCGTATGCTATCTTTCACAACTTAATCTAAGTTCTTCTTCCCGTACTACTTCATAGTACCATAAATCATTCATCGTTTAACACCGCATCTGTTACTACGATTCACAACGATCATGTGGTGATATTCTTATGCTTTTCTCTACGATTATAGTCTTAGGTACTCCTACCTAAGGTTTATAACCTATCACTTCTGATACCAACTTGTAACACCCCAAAATTCGGTCTATCTTCACTCCCGAATTCCGTACGTCACGAGTGCATCATTCATCTAAACATACATCATTATATACTAAAATATAACAACATACATTCTAAATTCCCAGGTTCTAAAACCTTATAACTCCTTCCATTACAAATAACTATAATTATATTATTTTTTACATCTTACACGAGTGACTTTCATCTGCCACTAAGGATACATCATAGTTCATTAAATTTATTTTATATTACAAGTCTTCACTCGATCTTCTCGCTCATCCACATTCTGAATAACACTTCATCTAGATACCGTCAACTTGATCTTTACGGGATCCTTAAGTTCTTCTAACATCGTTCGCTGAAAATATTTTTCATTTAAAGCAAGTGTGAGCATTCAATTGCTCATCAAGTCATAGCAGTTGAACAAACAACTTGAAGAGTTTAACATTCCTTTAGAACTTCAATAACTGAAGAAAGGTTATGAAGCAGCTTGAATAATAGGAAAAAATCTTGATTCCTATCATTTTAAATCAATATTCACTTTCATTTAAAAATACTTTCATTCTTCTACCTTTTTCATACACATTTTGTTTGGCTAAAATCATTAGCACATACTTAACAATAACGGATCATGTATAAACAGAGCATTTTCTTATTGAACAATTAAATCACAGAACAGTTCATCTCATAGAAACACCGAAGTGTTCACATTGTGGCTCAAGGCCTCATACGTTCTACCACCTTGTACAAATACCTTACATTCGCACATAGACAAAACTTCTCAAGTTTAACATCTGAGAAGTTTAAGAAACTAGCATTCATTTAAAATATGAATGAAGTTAGGAAACTTACCTTACGCCCAGCTACAGCTTACGTTGAACTACTCATTTCAATTCCTATATAACACATAAGAAAACACCACATACACCAATTAGTCATATATATATTTGACTTATGCATTGATTTACTTAACTTTACTTCTTAGGGTTCGCGTTCTTGCAACCTAAGTTTATGCGACCACTTTCATTACCGTTCTATGGTTTCATGACATATGGAGATGTCTTACTTATACGTTCATCATCTTTGATATTTTACATTCTTATCTTCTTCTTATAACTTCTCTAGGACTCAGCACACATCGCTTCTCTACTAGTAGTCCATATGGTACTCTGAGTGGTTTCCCACAAACAACCAACAAACAAGTTCCCGTCTCATCTACACTGCCATCACAGTGAGTTAGATCGGTTGCCAGTTTTGTATATACCTTCGCTCTCTGAAGGAATTATTTAGCCCAACTCCCATATGTCAACCATCAAAGGTTACGATTGTACCACAACCTAAACTTATCGTAATTTATCTTAACCATTAACTATAACATTCGCTAAGTCAATTTCTCATTCCTTATGGCTTCCTGGCAACTAAATGCCACACCTCAAGATTCACTCTTTATCGTCTAAGTTATACAGTCTTTTGTATACTCAGAGCGTTCATTCAAGTTAATCATTACTCAGCTTCGTTACGTTAAACACCATTGTCTTTAATTCAGTCTTTTACCTCATTGATCTTCATTATCTTATGGTCAAACCATACACGTGGTGTAGGTTCTATCCGCTTAATATTTGCGTACACTCAACTTTCACATTGATTAAAATGTTCCATACTTACAATTCATTCTATCATTTTCTATCTGAATCACGATCGGCTTTCATTAATCTTATTACTGTTCGTTACGGCTTTCTTGTTACCATTTTAATCTTACTTAATACTTTCGTTATCCATTACCTGAACCCCATGTTCATTATTCTTTCTTAATATTGAAGCCATACTGTTCGTTGTATGCCAAGACTGCTTGCAACTGCGTTACATTTACGTTTATTCTCTTCTTGATCTTTGAATTTCTTTCGACCATTTCATTCAACCTGTACTAAAGGTTTAATTCACTTGTTTAAGTGTTATTTTAGGTGAACTACATGTTCATATTTCTTTCTTGAACATCCCTTAGTAATTGAGCACTTAAAAGCTCATAACTGGCTTTTACCCTGCATCGGCGTCGTGTCCCTCTTTAGCACTTTCTATGCAATTAGCCACTCTGCAGATGTCTAACTATCGAAGTGCGGTCTTTCATGGTGCTGACTCTCCCCAAAAGACGCACGTGCTTAGCATGCCAAGCCTTCATCCGTGAAAATTTTCTAAGTCTTAAATCCAATTTGAGACTCTTATTTCCCCCTTCCATAATTTAGTCGTTATGGAATAAATTAACGGATGTTAATGGATTCAGAACGAAGTTCTGTCCGAGGAGGATTGAGTTACGTAAGATAAGGAAGAGAATGGCTTTGGAACAACCTCGTTCCGAGTTATAACAAATAAGTAATGAGATCGGAAAGTAAGCATCTCAAAACAATTAAACACTTAGGAAATTTTTTTCAAGAATTAGGGCTTGGCGTCGTAGCGCCAGTCATACTTTGTAAGGTGGCGCCGCAGCACCAGACCGGGCAATTGGGCATTGTAAACTCACGCCGTAGCGCGAGCAATAACACTGAGGGTTGCGCCGTAGTGCCAGCCCGGGTAGTCAAGCACTGCATAGTGGTGCTACAAATATGAGAATTGTAAAGGAGGCTGGCGCAGCAGCTTAGTGCGGAAGCAAGTCCCACTGATGAGCTTTTAATTGCTCAAATCCTAGGGGAAGTGTAATGAAAGCTAATAAACATGTATTTCATCAAATGTAACACTTAATCATGTAAATTAAACCTTTAGTAAAGGTTGAACGGAAAGATTAAACGAGATTAAAAGACAAAGAATGTGAACGCGGGTTACGAAACCGATACCCGGGGACCGTAGTCGCGATAAACAAACAAGGGGGATTGCTATGATTGGGATTCCTTAGACGTTGAGTGACAAGGGTAATGAATAACATTTCGATGTTATGTTGTGGTAATGAGAGATAAGTGTAAAGCGTATAAACATTGTGAACACAACGTTGTTGCGATGAACGGTCGGTCTTAGCATACAACGAACGGTATGGCTTTGACATTAAGAAAGAGTAATGAACATGAGGTTCATGAAATGGATAACGAATGTATTAAGCAAGATATGAATTATCAAGAAAGCCATAATGAACGGTAATAAGATTAATGAAAGCCGAATGTGAGTCAGATAAGGAATGAATCATGAGGTATGGCAGTTAGTTGCCAGAAAGCCATAAGGAAAGAGAAATTGACTTAACGAACATTATAGTTTTAATAGTTCAGATAAGTTAAGATAAGTTTAGGTTGTAGTACAATTGTAACCTTTGATGGTTGAAATATGGGAGCTGGGCTAAACATTTCCTTTAAAGAGCGAAGGTATATACGAAATTGGCAACCGATCTAATTTACTGTGACGACAGTGTAGATGAGATGGTAACTTGTTTATTGGTTATTTATGGGAAACCACTCAGAGTACCATATAGACTACTAGCAGAGACGCGATGTGTGCTGAGTCCTAAAAGTTCTGTTTATGTGCAAATGTGCAATATTTGTACAAGGTGGTAGTATGTATGAGGCCTTGTGCCACAATTTGAACACTTCGGTGTTTCTATGAGATGAACTGTTATGTGATTGAACTGTTCAATAAAAGAATGTTTTGTTTATACATGAACCATTATTGTTAACTCCGTGCTATTGATTCTGGCCAGATATGATGTGTATGAAAAAGGTCGAAGAATGAAAGTATTTCAAAGTTAATGTGACTAATGTTTTAAAATGATAGGATTCAAGATTATTCCTCTTATTCAAGCTGCTTCATAACCTTTGTTCGGTTATCGAAGTTCTAAAGGAATGTTTAAACTTTTGAAGTTGTTTAGTCAACTGCTACGACTTGCTTGGCAATTGAATGCTCACACTTGCTTTAAATGAAAAATATTTTTAGCGTAAGAGTAGAAGAACCTAAGAGTCCCGTAAAGATCAAGTTGATCGGTATCCAGAAGAAGTTCCATTCATTAGATGAATGAACGTGAAGATAAAGCAAAGACTTGTAATGTAGGATGATAAAATTAAGCTATAGACTACTTTAATGAACTATTATGTATCCTTGGTGGCGAATGAAAGTCACTCGTGTAAGATGTAAAGAATAATGTAATTATCATTATTTGTAATGAATAAGGTTGTAAGGTATTAGAACTTGGGAATTGAGAATGTATGATGTTATATTTTATTATATATATATAATGATGTATGTTGGGAAAGAAGTGGGACTGTGACGCACGAAATCCGGGTATGAAGATAGACTGGATTTTGGGGCGTTACAAAGTGGTATCAGAGCTGATAGGTTATAAATCTTAGGTATGAGTACCTAAGACTATAATCGTAGAAAGAAGTATAAGAATATCGTTAAGTTAAACTATTAAGGAAGGAGATCAGCACGTGATCATAGTGAATTGTAATAACAGATAATCTGTTAAATGAAGAATGATTTATAGCTAATGCTATGAATGAATTGTACTATGAAGTAGTACGGGAAGAAGAACTCGGATTGAGTTGTGAAAGATAGCATACGAATTAAAGAAAATTTATATTAAGTAAAGAGGAATTTAGAATTTGTAAGATTTCAATTGAGGACTCATGTGATAGCTGAGTTGTATGAAACTTTGTTATGGGCAGAGGTTTGTGCTTTGGTGTAACAACTGCTTAGCTTATTACAATGATAATCATTGGAATATGTCGCGCTATCAATATGTATATGACAAGAAGGTGAATCTTTTCTCATGTATATACTTGATAGGTAGAGAACGATAAGGTAGGTACGTGTTCTTGAAACGCATACTTATGGTAAGTTTGTGACTCATAATCATATGGTATGTTTTTGAACTTCTCAGCGAATGGACGTGTGAGACCCCAAATTTTATGAAATGAAGGTATTCAATTTTCTTATATTTATTATTTTATTTAGTAAATGGTTAAATTGATAAAAGGTTAAAGTTAAGGGTGATATTTGAAAATTTTGCAAGTAAGCAAGTTGATATAAAATATTTGTTATGTCGGGGAATATTCATTTGGTCGAGGAATATTCTTTCGTCGGGGAATATTCGTTCGACGACACCATCATTGGTGGACCCCATAACGGAAGTATTGTCGTAGTTAGAAAATGACAAAAATAACTTTTTATAAAAATAATGGCGAAAGTTTTACTGTTAAACTGTTGAAATACCCTGTGGTAAAAAATACAGTAATACGCGTGGTTGCATAGGAGCACACGGCATTGATTATTGATGCTTACGTAAGAAGCCACTCAATTTACTCAATTATTGCTACAGTAATTGTTGTATAGTATCTCACGTTATTTGATTCAATTATTGTCACAGTATCATCTACATAATATTTTATATTTTTAAATCAATAATTGAGATGATAAAGTTATTCATATTATTATTTGCAATATTAACAATGTTCAGAAAGAAAGTTACATCGAGGATAGGTTTGGTCACCTAATTGCGCATGATAAGGAGAAATCCTTATCGGAAAGCCCCCTCTTTCCTAGGAATGATCTGGTTGTTAAATATTGTGAGTTATAATATTACTGACGAATTATTGTTGAAGTATTAAGAATATGTTTATTTAAGATAAGTGAATTACAAAAGTTAGAGGGGAATAATGTAAACATGGAAAACTTTAGGGGTACTAAATTGTAATAAGTTAAATCGATCTAGACCATTGATGGTGGTTTTAATAGTAAATCAATCTGGACCATTAATGGTGGTTTTAATAGTAAATCAATCTGGACCATTGATGGTGGTTTTAATAGTAAATCAATCTGGACCATCGATGGTGGTTTTCATAGTAAATCAATCTGGACCATTGGTGGTGGTTTTAATAGTAAATTAATTTGGATCGTCGATGGTGGTTTTAATAGTAAATTAATTTGGACCATCGATGGTGGTTTTAATAGTAAATCAATCTGGACCGTCAGTGGTGGTTTTAAAAGTAAATCAATCTGGACCATCAGTGGTGTTTTTAAAAGTAAAATCAATTTAGACCGTCGGTGGTGGTTTTAAAAGTAAATCAATCTGACCGCTTGGTTGTGGTTTTAATAATAAAGTCAATATGGATACGTTCATGCTCTAATAGTAAATTAATTTGGATCATTCGTGAATTAGTTACTATTTAGTCATTTTTCCTATAAATATAAGCTTAATTCTTCTTTCATTCTCACCAATTCCCTAAGACTCACAAGAGAAGCTATAGAGAGAGAAACTATAGAGAGAAAGAAATAGAGTATTCTGCTACTTCACTATTTCAGTATCCAGCCTTCTATTAAGGTAAGGGATGTTATTTTCATTTGGTAAAAGATATTATTTGTTGTGTTCGTAAGGTGTATTATTTCTTTCGTATTCATAAGGAATACTATTTTTTGTATTCATCCTTTAATATTTCGGAATAACTTTGTCTACTCCTGATTACGTCTATCGTATAATGGTGAAAATCCATTTCTTGATCTTGTATGTTATTTCTTTTCATATCTAAACATATTATGGTAAGTATTGCTTCTATAATCCTTGAAATTATTGGAATATCCTTGAGTTTTGTGCTTCATCCAGTATCGTTTTATTGGAATATTGATCTAAACTTTCTTAATAAATATCAATATTTTCACCTGGGGTACTATTCACGGGTTACTATTTACCCAGTTACTATTCACTTAAATATTATTCACTCGGGTATTCGGGGCACTTTTCGTGCCAGAATACTATTCATGAGTTACTATTCACCCGATTACTATTCACTCTAGTATTATTTACTCGGGTATTCAGGGCACTTTTCATGTCGGGGTTACTATTAATGGGGTACTATTCTCGAAGTACTATTCACTCAAAAAATTTATTTCTTTTCTGTCCAAATTATTTTGATACATGGATTTATTCTTGAATTTTACTCCACAAAGCAGTATCATGTTGATAAGTTGGATATTTTTAAACTCTGGATAAATTTAAAGTCTTTAATAATTATCCTTGATGTCATTTGATTAATGCTTGTATGATTGTCATCATCTTCATGCTTATATTGTGATGAAAGTCATCTTTGGCTTACGTGCATAGACGGACTGTTGATTGGTATGATTATGACCATGGATCATTTGGTATAATCATGACCCGTAATGTTACAAATGATGTGGTAAAAGTCCTCATTGGCCTGTAGTGCATTGATGGACAGTTGTTGGTATGATTATGACCAGGGATTATTTGGTATAATCATGACCATTGGTGAAAACACGAATATCCTTGGCCCGTAGTCATGGATAATTCGTGGTCGTGATACTAATGAATATCCTTAGCCGTAGTGCAAAGATGATTCGATTATGTGGATTATTTATTAAGTTGAGTCTCAGTGATAAAATATTATTAAAAACCTTTTAATTCGTAGAAGATAGTAGATATCATGCTCTAATTGACTCTTCTAAAAATACAGTTGCATGTTTTTGGCCTGTAGTGCAGAGATGAATTGTTAATGAATATCTTTGGCTCATAGTGCAAAGATGAATTTATTATTATGATTATGAACAGGAACTGTGATTTGGTATAACCATGATCTTTGATGTTTCAGGTAAAGACAGGTGATGAAAATTATCTTCGTACTGGGTGCGAAGAGGAATTTAGAATCACAATTATGATTATGAGTTATTCATATAATTGTGGACAAGAATTGTTGATTGATGTTACAGGGATAAAACATGGTTGGTGGACTTTTAACATGGAGAATATAATAGACTTTATGGTCTATTTGACTCTTCTAATGGACTGCTCATTCCGCTGCTACTATGGTTGAAAAGTTTTATCATCTACCATATGTTCTAAATCTCTGATTTATTACTGACGAAGGCTATTGATAACTTAATTATCTTTAGTCATGATATTCTTTACTAGGCTAGTTATGCTCACCCTTTTGCTTCATAATTCCTTTTAGGTAATAAGAGTGTAGATGGGTCGAGCGGGGGTAACAAGGGTATAGTGTGATGGTCCAAGACTGTTAAAGTTTCTCAATACATTATAAAACGACATGATATGGAATATATAATTTTATTGAGGACCTAAGATGTGTGTGTTATATTTTATACGTCACTTAATAATTGATTTTGGTGAACAGCTATAGGGTGATGAGAACCCGACTTTGAAAGCGTTTAAAGTGCACCTCATTAGAATGAATAGGATAGTAATCTTCTCGTTCTTCTTTGGGGTCTTGAAATATTTGCTGTTGTATTTTATATGGCATTGTAATAATTTGAGTTTGGATACTGTCTACGAGACAATATTGTATTAAAACTCACAGTATAATTGTGGTCGTATTCTGTATGATAGTTCAACAGTTGTATAAATGAAGTTTCTATTTGATTTCTGTAGTGTGATATCTGACGACTCAGAATGGGTCGTGTGAACCTATTTTGGGGGCGTCACAGTTGGTATCAGAGCTTAGGGATATGGTCTCTAGCGGAGGTCCGGGATTAGAACTAGGAGGGGAGAGACGAATAATATCCTTCGCTAGTGTGTGTCCAACCTAAGCTTAATTTTCTTACTTAAGTTGACAAATTACGATATGTCAATTAACCTTTGTTTTGTAGATGTATTCTAGAATGATATCTGAAATATAGGAGATGAGCAATGGGAAAATCATGATATAGAGAAAATAACCATGAATGTACAATCTGAAATGAAAGCAAGATATTCTCATCTCTTCGAACTACCAGGTACGTAAATTTTGAGGGTGAAATTTCATAAGGAGTGGAGATTGTGAGACCCCAAATTTTATGAAATGAAAGTATTCAATTTTCTTATAATTATTATTTTATTTAGTAAATGGTTAAATTGATAAAAGGTTAAAGATAAGGGTGATATTTGAAAATTTTGCAAGTAAGCAAGTTGATATAAAATATTCATTTGGTTGAGGAATATTCTTTCGTCGGGGAATATTCGTTCGACGACACCATCATTGGTGGACCCCACAATGGAAGTATTGTCGTAGTTAGAAAATAACAGAAATATCTTTTTATAAAAATAACGGTGAAAGTTTTACTGTTAAACTGTTGAAATACCCGGTGGTAAAAAATAAAGTAATACGCGCGATTGCATAGTAGCATACGATATTGATTATTGATGCTTACGTAAGAAGCCACTCAATTTAATCAATTATTGCTACAATAATTGTTGCATACTATCTCACATTATTTGATTCAATTATTGTCACAGTATCATCTACATAATATTTTATATTTTTAAATCAATAATTGAGACGATAAAGTTATTCATATTATTATTTGCAATATTGACAATGTCTAGAAAGTTTTGTCGATGAGAGGTTTGGTCACCTAATTACGCGCCAATAGGGAGAAATCCCTATTGGAAAACTCCCTCTTTCCTAGGAATGATCTAGTTGTTAAATATTGTGAGTTATAACATTAATGATGAATAATTGTTGAAGTATTAAGAATATGTTTATTGAAAATAAGTGAATTACAAAAGTTAGAGGGGAATAATGCAAACTTGGAAAACTTTAGGGGTATTAAAGTGTAATAAGTTAAATCGATCTGGACCATTGATGGTGGTTTTAATAGTAAATCAATCTAGACCATTGACGGTGGTTTTAATAGTAAATCAATCTGGGCCATTGATGGTGGTTTTAATAGTAAATCAATCTGGACCATTGATGGTGGTTTTCATAGTAAATCAATCTGGACCATTGGTGGTGGTTTTAATAGTAAATTAATTTGGATCGTCGATAGTGGTTTTAATAGTGAATCAATCTGGACCATCGATGGTGATTTTAATAGTAAATCAATCTGGACCGTCAGTAGTGGTTTTAAAAGTAAATCAATCTGGACTATCAGTGGTGTTTTTAAAAGTAAATCAATCTAGACCGTCGGTGGTGGTTTTAAAAGTAAATCAATCTGGACCGTCGGTTGTGGTTTTAATAGTAATCAATATGGACCGTCCGTTCTAATAGTAAATCAATTTGGACCATTCGTGAATTAGTTACTATTTAGTCATTTCTCCTATAAATAGAAGCTTAATTCTTCTTTAATTCTCACCAATTTACTAAGACTCTTAAGAGAAGCTATAGAGAGAGAAACTATAGAGAGAAAGAAGAAGAGTATTATGCTACTTCACTATTGTAGTATCCAGCCTTCTACTAAGGTAAGGGATGTTATTTTCGTTTGGTAAGGGATATTATTTGTTGTGTTCGTAAGGGGTATTATTTCTTTCGTATTCATAAGGAATACTATTTTTCATATTCATCCTTTAATATGTCGGAATAACCTGTCTATGCGGATTACGTACCGTATGACAGGTGAAATCCATTTGCAGTCTCGTATGTTATTTCTTTTCATATCTAAACTTACTATGGTAAGTATTGCTTCTATAATCCTTGAAATTATTTTAATATCCTTGAGTTTTGCGCTTAATCCAATATCGTTTTATTGGAATATTGATCTGAACTTTCTTATTAAATATCAATATTTTCACCTGGGGTACTATTCACGGGTTACTATTCACCCTGTTACTATTCACTTAAATATTATTCACTTTTCGGGTATTGGGCATTCACTTTTCGTATTCAAGAGTACTATTCACGAGTTACTATTCACCCGATTACTAATCACTCTAGTATTATTTACTCAGGTATTCGGGGCACTTTTCATGCCGGAGTTACTATTCACGGGGTACTATTCCCAAAGTACTATTCACAGGGTACTTACTATTCACTCAAAAAATTTATTTCTTTTCTGTCCAAATTGTTTTGATACATGGATTTATTCTTGAATTTTACTCCACAAAGTAGTATCATGTTGACAAGTTGGATATTTTTAAACTCTAAATAAATTTAAAGTCTTTAATAATTATCCTTGATGTCGTTTGATTAATGCTTGTATGATTGTCATCATCTTTATGCTTATATTGTGATGAAAGTCATCCTTGGCTTACGTGCATAGATGGACTGTTGATTGGTATGATTATGACCAGGGATCATTCGGTATAATCATAACCCATAATGTTACAAACAAATGATTTGGTAAAAGTCCTCATTGGCCCGTAGTGTATTGGTGGACAGTTGTTGGTATGATTATGACCAGGGATTATTTGGTATAATCATGACCATTGGTGAAAACACGAATATCCTTGGCCCGTAGTGCATGGATAATTCGTGGTTGTGATACTAATGAATATCTTTAGCCATAGTACAATGATGATTCGATTATGTGGATTGTTTATTAAGTTGAGTCTCAACGATAAAATATTGATAATAACCTTTTAATTCGTAGAAGATAGTAGATATCATGCTCTACTTGACTCTTCTAAAAATACAGTTGCATGTCTTTGTCCTGTAGTGCAAAGATGAACTGTTAATGAATATCTTTGGTTCGTAGTGCAAAGATGAATTTATTAGTATGATTATGAACAGGAATTGTGATTTGGTATAAACATGATCTTTGATGTTTCAGGTAAAGACAGGTGATGAAAATTATCTTCATCCTTGGGGCGAAGAGGAATTTAGAATCACAATTATGATTATTAGTTATTCATATAATTGTTGACAAGAACTGTTGATTGATGTTACAGGGATAAAACATGGTTGGTAGACTTTTAACACGGAGAAGATAATAGACTTTATGGTCTTTTTGACTCTTCTAAAGGATTGCTCATTTCGCTGCTACTATGGTTGAAAAGTTTTATCATCTACCATATGTTCTGAATCTCTGATTTATTACTGACGAAGGCTATTGATAATTTAATTATCTTTAGTCATGATATTCTTTACTAGGCTAGTTGTGCTCACCCTTTTGCTTCACAATTCCTTTCATGTAATAAGAGTGTAGATGGGTCGAGCGGGGGTAAAAAGGGAATAGTGTGATGATCTGAGACTGTCGAAGTTTTTCAATACATTATAAAACGGCATGACATGCATTATATAATTGTATTGAGGACCTAAGATGTGTGTGTCGTATTTTATACATCACTTAATAATTGATTTTGGTGAACAGCAATAGGGTGATGAGAACCCGACTTTGAAAGCGTTAAAAGTGCACCTC
The DNA here is from genome assembly GCA_020205615.1 of Panax quinquefolius. Taxonomy (NCBI): domain Eukaryota; kingdom Viridiplantae; phylum Streptophyta; class Magnoliopsida; order Apiales; family Araliaceae; genus Panax; species Panax quinquefolius. The sequence continues at coordinate 247,242 of JAINUW010000526.1, forward strand.
ATTAGAATGTACAGGATAGTAATCTTATCGTTCTTCTTTGGGGTCTTGAAATATTTGCTACTGTATTTTATATGGCATTGTAATAATTTGAGTTTGGATACTGTCTACGAGACAATATTGTATTAAAACTCATAGTGTAACTATGGTTGTATTCTGTACGACAATTCAACAGTTGTATAAATGAAGTTTGTATATGAATTCTGTAGTGTGATATCTGGCGACTCAGAATGGGTCGTGTGAACCTATTTTGGGGGCGTCACAGGACGCCTATAGTCTTACTGAGATAAGTTCTTAAACTCATATTATTGTGGCAAGTTCTTGAACTCATAATGTGTGGTAAGTTGATGGTCTATACTAAGGTATAGGGATGTTTAGACTGAAAGTGTGTATTTTCAGCAGACTTAGCATTGAAGGTGCTAGAGAAGATTAAGTATTGTCGCAAGTAAGACTGTTGATCGATTTGGCAATCAATGAATACGTGCAAGTATACACAGTCAACAAGTAATACAATGAAAGTAGAGTATCGTTCCCACGAGAAATTATTTAATAAAAATTACCAAATACTAACTCTTAACCAAATCAATTTTATTTAAACAATTGCAAATTGTGAATTTTCTAATTAAGAAAACTAAATTAAATAATTTTAAAAAATTAGTCTAAAAGAAAGCAAATAAACAAAACTAAGAATTGATGGAATTCAGATAAAAAAGAATTAAGACTCCAATATCCCCAATTATGAATTATAAATCAATTATTCAACTATTCCAATTATTATGTCTACTGAATTGTTAACAGAAATTCTAAAATGCCAAAAGCCCTTTCTCAAGTGATCCTTTGCCTTCTATTTAATCCAAGTTAATTTTGCTATATCCCTATGCAAAATAATTGAATTAAACTCACTACAATCCTAATTCCTTATGTGTTACATGCGGCAAATAGATATTCTCATTCTATTCACAAACCTAATTATTCACTGTGAAAATAACTAAGTCACATATCACCATGCCCAGTTCTAACCCTAGAATTCCTTTCCCAATTCCTTCTACAGTAACAAGGTAATTATTGGCCAGATAATTAATCAATAAGCACAAATCAAGATGAACAATTCACTTCAACATAAATAATTGGAATAAATTAAATAACTAATTTATAGCCATAAAAGGTTCAATTGAAATCTTAATAAAAGAGTTAGTTCATAATTAATGAATTAAAACCAAGAATCCACAATTGAATAGACATTAAAAGATAAAAGTATGATAAGAGAAGAGAATAGAATCTGTTGTCAGCAAATCTGATGCTCCCCTCTTGCACTTGCTCTTGATCTTCAGTGTTCTTCAATTTGCTTCAATCTTCAATGGCTAATTAAGGACTAGGGTTTAGATTCTAATTTACTGGAGTGTTTAATCTAGTCTAATCTATGTAATCTCCCTTTATTTTATGCCTTACATCATGTATTTATAGGTTACAAGTCCAATTTTTAGCTTAGGAACAAACCCAATCCAATTTAGAGTCAAAAGGTGTCAAATTCGCAAAAAACGCGTCCAGTGCCATCACTAAAGCCCTTCCCCAATACCAAATATTGGGCTTGACCTTCAAACATCGCTCCCAGCGCCCGTGGCCAAGCATAAGTCAAAATGGGCGCCCGCTACGCTGCCATTTTTTCTCGACATTTTCTACTCAGACGTCCTTTGGGAAAATGGTCATAACGTCTTCTTCTGAACTCCGATTTTGATGATTCAAGATGATCCGGAAAGAGGAGAAGTAAATCTACAACTTTCATTCGTTTAGTGTTTCGAAATAAGGTCCGGAGAAATACTCAAATTGGCTCTGAAGTGACTGCTATGTAAATGGCAAGCCGAAAACGCGAATCTAGCCACCCCGAACGTCGATCGAAGTAACTATTGTCCCAATTCCTAAAAAAAACATAAAACATGTTTGAATAGACACAAACACTTAAAAACTATTCTAAAAGACTTGAGAACAACAATAAATTAAGCCCGAATGTATCCAATTCATGGGTATAAAACTCACTCATCAAATACCCCCAAACTTAAACCGTTGCTTGTCCTCAAGCAAAAACACAAAAGAACTAAAAATAAACAAAATAACTCAACTAAATGAATGCATATGCATGATCTACTTTCTAATATACCTACGAACCGAGTAAGAAATCAGTATGATATATAGCAACAGGCCTCAAAGATACCAATGATACTCAAACAATATATCCAATCAAGTCAAAATCCATAACTCTAACCAATTAGTCAATCCAAACCTGTCATCACCCATGTTGTGCGTGTGTGCTTGTTAACCATTCTAACCAACCACAATTCAAGATAATCACATAACAAACTTCTTAAAAGGAAAATTTCAGTTCCAATTCAATTACTTTTGTGAACATGACAACTCCAGTTAAAACTAAGCAATTACCAAGTCTTAAGGTAAATACATGATTTATTTATACTTTTATTCAGCCACGAGGGCATTTTTTCTCTTTCTCGTGTTTTATTCATTTTTTTTTCTCATGGTTGTGCAATGTCTTATTACCTTAAGCTTTTCAGTGCTACCTTAACGAGCTTTCGACCAACGACTCCCAAGCCATTAAGACCTTAGGGCGCTAGGTGTAAAGACAATCCCCTCGGGCTTAGTTACTCAAGTAACAAAGGCCACAAAACTAGATAAGCATGCCACGGTGTTTATTCTTTTTTTTTTTCTTTCTGGATTTTTTTTATCTTTTTTTTTTCTTTTCATCATTCCTTTTTTTTTCTTTTTTTTCTTTTTGTAATATATATAACCCATAGATTCCCCCAAACTCAAGCTTTTACGTCATTCCAACCTTTACTTCCAGTTCACTACTTTCCATAAATTTTAACCAAGATTTTCCCTCAAAAACAAATTATGAAACCCTTGAAGCAAGTGGATTAAAAGCGGTTAAACTTTAAGTGCTCTTAGGTTACATAAGTTTAAGACATGCTCGATTATCATCATGATTAAAATTAGAACTCATCATCAATTATCAACACTTATTCGAGTTAACATGCAAAACCAATCTTATCATAAGTAGAGCTAAGACCACACAAACCGATCACACAGATTCACGTAAAATAAATAAATAAATAAATAATGCAATTATACTACATGAACACATACTAATGCAACACATATATGAATATGCAAATAACTACCATGTATTATATACAACCTAAAAAAAACAATGCTAACAGATAAAAAAAATGAACTACTATGCAGATAACTAACTATATGCAATACGACACTAAAATGCCCCCAAACTTAAACTAGACATTGTCCTCAATGACTAAAATAGAAAAAAATTAAAGTAGAGGACTTCTTGGAAAATATAGCAATCTTCCTCCTTGTCCGCTAAGTTTGGAGAATAGGCTAAGCACATGGAACAAATTGGGCACCACACTTGAATTTGGCTTGAATAACATGTAAAACCATGATAGAAGCAATTTTATTAAATCCTAAAAAAAATGCAAATTCAAAACTGCTAATATAAAACCTAATAAAAACTAAAAATAAAAATTAAACTTGGGTTTGCCTCCCAATAAGCGCTTGTTTAAAGTTCTCGCCTGACTTCTTCAATTCTCTATCCAATTCCCCTACGAAAATTGAGGAATCCTCCATCCATCAGTAGCAATGTCTCTTTTGGGAGGTTCCCATTAGTAAAAACCCTTGAATTGAAGTCACCTAACATGCTCTTTGTAGATAGGTTCCCTATTAAGAACGTCCAACAACTAGGTGTTTTTTCCATTATGTCTATGATTAAATTGGGGCATTGAAGCTTAATAAACATAATGGAGTCTTCATCTATCTTCTCTTTTCATCCCACCATGACTCCTCAATAACCTGCATTTCAGCTCTTACGTCACACCAAGAGCTTTACGAGGACATGACTTCCAATTGGGCATGGTTTTGCAAACCGCCTTGATTTTTGAACTTTTGTGGAGAAGGTACATGGGACACTATCAAAATTGGCTCATCTTCGTTGGTACTCAAAGTTAGATCTTCGCCGATCTCCTTTTCTTGGTCTCCAAGTCTTTCCTCTCTTTCAACATCTATATCATTTGGCACATCCGGTTACAGATTTGGTTCAGGCTCACCATCAGTCTCGGAATTCATGTCATAGATGAAAGTAGTATGCACACAAGCCAATCGTGTTTAATGATAAAGCATATACTTTGTAACAATCTTATTCATTTATTAATAAAAAGTATTAATTTATTAAAGGCTTTTAAATTATCTACATGATGCTGTTTTATAATATGTGATAAACCCATAGTTTTAAGCAATGCTTTTAGAATAATGATGATGATCATTCTAATGAGATCTAAATTCTTTGAAAGCTTAAAACTAAAATAGTTCGCAATCATTGGATTACTAAATTGGGGATTAGTGAATCCGGATAGATTGGTACATACGTTGCTTGCTCATTGGATGAGGATGATTGATCTCATGATCATTTGTGTGGAGACACTAAAGCAAGTATGTAGGTGCTTATTAGAGAATAAGTTCATTGAGCGCTGGCTCGCTAAGGAATACCTAATGGATTTTTATTTGCTGTCAATAGGAATTCTGTAGTGATAGTAGTACAAGTAATCCTTGGACTTGAGATCATCATAATAACTTGTGTATGATGAGTTATACTTTGACTTATTCCTTAAGACCCTTAGGGTATATCAAAGGTATGCTTGGGTATAATAAGTTGTACATGGAGATAATGTATGATCAATAAAGAATCTACCACTTCTAATAAAAGAAGAGAAATGTCCTATGTGATTCGATAAATGACAACCCGATGAGTCCTTGGTTAAGGCGAATGAAATTAGAAAGGAGTTTCTAATTTGCATTATTTGAGTTATACATTTAAGGATCGAAATACATATAATTAAATAAAATAAGACTTGACAGTAATTCCATGTCTTATATTTAATTGGGACATTGTATGGTGGAAGGATTGAATTGTATGGTAACTATTTACTCAAAGGTTCTTTAATGATTAATGTTGAAATCTATATTATATGGAAAGTCTTTGATCATTTAGGGAGGCTTATCCCTATTGTAGAATAAATATTATTTATTTAAATAAATTAATTATTTAATTTATTTATTTAAATAAGATTAGAATTGTTCTAATTGATTTATTCACAACCGGTTTAATATGGAGAACCTAAAGGGTCACACCATAAAAGGAAGAATAATTATTTAAGAAGTTAATGGCATAATCGTAATAATATGTTAAGTATTTTTAATTTAATCTATGGTGATAGAATAAATTAAATAGCTTAATATTTATTATTTAATATTTTAGAAATATTAAATATAAATTAATAAGAGGAGTCTTATTAATATTATTACAATTATTATTATTTTAATTTCTAAAAGAGTTTAGGATTTAATTTAATATAAGTACTCTCATTTATTCCTAATAAGATTAGGAGGTTAAATTAGTTAAAGGAGTTTAATTAATTATCCCTAATAAGATTAGGGAGCTTAATTAATTAAAAGAATTTAATTAATTAAATAAAACCCAATTCCTTAATTGTTAAGGTGGGTTGCCCACATCTATTAATAAGAGGAGTCTTATTATGGGTGAGGAAGTTGTTAATTTTTTCAACATACGACATAATTCCAATTGTTGGAGAGTACACCCTTTCTATAGAGATAGAAAAACTAGGGTTTAGCCAACCACACCTTCTTCTTGAATTTTCTTCTTCCTTGGTGGATCACCTCTAGAGGCCAAACACATGGGTGGCTAACGTTGATCAAAGGAATGAACCAAACCCGGTGGATTCAAGTTGAACGCGAAAAGGATTGGAGGTGAACTTGTACCTGAGGAAGCTCGATCTTCAAGGGTATGATTTTATTCTTTATCTTTTCGTTTAATTAATAATTATGCATAAAGGGTGATCCGGGTATATGGTTTGTAATTTTTTTTAAACTCTGATTTTTACTCGCTTCCGCTAATTTATGCAATTTGATTGCGCACATGAATATTACAAACCTAACAATAGAGCCAAGGGTATTGAGGACAAATGTTTGAGGCATTGGTTAGTTGTTCTATTTGGTTCGTAAAATTTTGACTCAATATTTAATATCTCTTGATTAATCCTCCTCTCCTCACATGAAGCAATGTACTTGGACAAAGTTTCCTCCAAATTTGAATGTTCTTCCTGTTGTAGTGGAGGTGGACACGAGAAATCCGGTGGGTATGTTGGACTTGGAGCATAAAATTGATCTTGATGAGTATGGCTCCATGAAAAATTTGGGTGATACCCCCAATCCTGATAATAGTTGTTAGGATAGACATAATTATTGGGGTAATCACCACCCGTCTTTATCTTACCGATTTCAAACCGATGGCATTGATGACTCATATGATTTCCAAAGACAATAATCACAAGTAACCGCCACACTTTGTGACGTTGAGCTTCAAAAGCTTCAAACATCCTCGTAAGTGTCTCAATCTGGCCGACAATGCGAAAGTTTCTCGAAGTCATCAATCTCCTCTCCCCTTGGTTGAGTCATTCTTGCCATCCTTCGACTCAGATTGGGTTGACAAACCTCCAACGTCTTGAAGTTGCCTCTAGAGAAGATGTATTAAGTCCATCAATCCCTGTTTCCCTTGGTTGAGCCAAGAACGTGTATGGCCATTGATACTCAAAAACATCCATGGTACCTAAAATGAGAGAAATATAAGAAGAGAATTAAAAATAAAAATAAAAAAGTTTAAATTAAGACTAATTTGATTGAAATTAATATTGGTAAATAATTATTAAATTAAGTCTCCGGCAACGGCGCCAATCTATGTTTAAGACTAATTTAATGGAGTGTTTAATCTAGTCTAATCTATGTAATCTCCCTTTATTTTATGCCTTACATCATGTATTTATAGGTTACAAGTCCAATTTTTAGCTTAGAACAAACCCAATCCAATTTGGAGTCAAAAGGTGTCAAAATTCGCCCAAAAATGCGTCGTGCCATCACAAGCCCTTCCCCAGTTGCCCCAAAGCTGGGCTTGACGCTCAAACACTACTCCCAAAGCACCGGTGGCTGGGCATAGGACAATAATGGGCGCCCCGGCGCTGCCACTTTTTTTGACATTTTCTGCTCCGATGTCCTTTAGGAAAATGGCCATAACTTTTTCGTCCAAACTCATATTTCGATGATTCAAGATGATCCGAAAAGAGGAGAAGTAGTTCTACAACTTTTATTCTTTGAGTGTTTCTAAATAAGGTCCGGAGAAATACGCAAATTGGCTCTGAAGTGACTGCTGTGTAAATGGCAAGTCGAAAACGCGAATCTAGCCACCCCGAACGTCGATCCAAGTAACTTTTGTCCCAATTTCTATAAAACAACATAAAACATGCTTGAATTGATACAACACTTAAAAATTATTCTAAAAGACTTGAGAACAACAATAAATTAAGCCCGAATGTATCCAATTCATGGGTATAAAACTCACTCATCAAAGACAATGAAGGAAGATGGAGAATAGGATATTCCAAGTCATCTAGCTATGCTAGATTTCGAACTTTATTGAAAACGTGCTTATGTGTGCGCATTTTGAAAAGGAAAAAATTGGTTCAACTTTTGGAACCAATAAATTTTAAAAGAACTATTCTTGGTATGTCTATGCTAATTGTTTTGGCTAGACAGAAATTGATTTGAAATATCAAAATTAATTTTATATCATCTGTGCATTCGATGCAAGGATGGTAAAAGGATGGAGTTATTAATGCAATTGAACCAAGTCTTGGATGTGATCTTAGGATTAACAACCCACTATGGTATGATATATAATGACGAAGTCATAAACTGACGAAGTCCTCAACGTACTGTGAAAAGTACGGTATCATAACGTCATAAAACGTTTTGATGTATTGCGAAAGGAATTTAAAGAAGTAGTCGATGTCAATTGATTTGACTAGCCGAATGTTTTAAGTTGATATCCAATTTATTGGTATGGTATAAGCTACTGATTTGGCTAAGACAAATGGTATGTCATGTTTAAAAGAAAATCGAGCTTTCTTTGAAAAAGTTGTGCCAACCCAAATTGTTTTGGTGCGGAATCTAATGATTAAGTCTAAGGTGAACACACCCCGAAATGGGGTTATACAATGGGTTGATTGCCTACGTATGAAAGAGGTAGTTTACCTTCTTGGTGATTGTAAACCCCATAGTGTGAAAGAAGGTTACTACACGTCATGTTGTTAAACCTAGTAAGAGTTCATAGTCCATTTGACCCCTCAGCAAAAGTATGAAATGTTTTAAAGGAATTTTTATATTCCTCGTTGTTCATTTTACTTCATAATTCTTGATAAGTTATGAAGGTGAGGGAATGTTTGAAAGATAAGAACTTCTTTAAAGAGAAGTTGAGAAATACTGTGAAGAAGGGGTGAATGTGATGACCCGGGAATGGGTGTGGTTTTAGAAATTCCGAGGACAAAATTTTTATAAGGGAGGAAGAATGTGACAACCCGGAAAATCGGATTGTCTAGAATTTAAGATTTAAAGAATTAGTTATTAATAAAATGAATTTTTATTAATAATATTATGTGCTATGTGTTTATTAATCGTTCTAGAACCTAGGATGATTAGAATACAGGAGGATTCTGGCTACGAGCTAGACTGAACGAGTAAGAATTTTCAAGACAAAAGTAAATTTTCCGGGAAAAAAAATATTTCAGGAGAAAAAGACGAACTAAGCACTATTAACCCGACGAAACCCTAAGGGTTAGGGTTTGAATAACCTATGCCTTTTCTGAGAGTTTGGTTTGTCGAAATGACATTCCGTCAAAAGCTTTGACGATAATATGTCGTGAAAAGTTAAGTAAGTCGATAAAAGTTTTTCTCAAAAAACGTGCAGAAATTGGACGAAATAAAAACTATGAAAAGTACTGTTATGTTGTTTTCATTCGTTTAACTACGTTAGGGAAAATGTGAAGGAAAATGCTTAATGTCAAAATTTTTTTTTCCGTTTTTCGGAGTTCCGAAGAATACGTAAAAGTTAATCGGTAAAGGAAAGACGAAATATCCAAAAATATTTAGATTCAGAGAATCGCAGTTTTTCAAATTGTTGAACGAATTCCGCAAGACGGAAGCACGAAGCATCCAAGGGAAGCTTTGTGAATAGTAAATAGGTTAGTAAGGAGGTGGGAATATTAATTCTAGGGGCAAAATGACTATTTTGCCCCTAACTTTAAAAATCTATTTAAGAAAGGTGTTAGTTAATTTTTTTTTGAAAAAACCAACCAACACATTGAAGAGAGAGAGCTTGAGAGCTTGGAGAAGAAGAAGAAGGAAGAGAATGAGCATGAATAATCAGATCGGAGTGGATCGTGAAATAGAAAAGCTAGAAAATCGTCGGCTTTGTCTAGAGGAAGAAGAATGAAGAATAAAGGTATTAAAACCTAACTTTTATATAATTTTCTTTAAGTTTTTATGTTAGAAGCATAACTTAATGAGAATAAGAGTAAAATATGTTAAGAATGATTTTCATATGATTGAAATCATGAGAAAATGAAGAAATAAGAGTTAAAAGTTTATTTTATAAATTTCTTAAGGAAGTATAAGATTCGTAAAGAATTTAAACGATCCGAATGAATCATATGAACGATTCAGTGGAATTAGTAAGGAATGGTGTTTCATAACACCAAATTCTAAGAAAAAGTGAAATCATAATCAAAATATCGATTAAAAATGAAGAACGAACGAAGAACACGAAGAACATTATTGATGGATAAATTAAAAACTATCGTAGTATAATTGTTGTTGATAGAAAATTTTAAAACCATCGCGTATAAGTTAGATGCTTATTGCTTGGTTAGGAACGGTAGAAACATTCATGAAGAACGGATTAAAACTTAGCTAGAATGAAGTTATGGCAAAAATTTTGTAAAAGACGAATGAGAATTAGAAAGTGTGTAATTGAATCCAAAGGTGTAGGGTTTCATAATAAAGTAATAGAACGTAGAAAATGTTAGTCGTGGACTCAAGAACGAACGAGTTCTGATTTTGGGTGACCAAATTACGGTCGAACGAATGAAGAACGTTAATAACGTAAAATGAACAAAGGACAAAGATTAAGCCAGTCGAATGGCATGTTAACGGATTCAGAATGAAGTTATGTCCAAGGGGGATTGAAGTATGAAAGATAAGGAAGAGAATGCCTTTGGAACAACCTCTTTCCGAGTTATAACGAATAAGTTATGAGATCGGGAAGTAAGCGTCTCAAAACAATTAAACACTTCGAATTTTTTTTTCAAGAATTAGGGCTTGGTGCCACAACGCCAGCCATGCTTTGTAAGGTGCAGCCACAACGCCAGACCTGGGAGTTGGGCACTATAAACTCGCGCCGTAGTGTGAACAATAACATTGAAGGTGGCGCTGCAGCACCAGCCTGGGTAGTCAAGCATTGCATAGTGGTACTGCAAAGACGAGAATTAGAAGGGAACCATGATGAAGGCGGTGCAGGAAGTAAGGCCCAAAGTGATAAGCTTTTAATTGCACAAATCCTGGGGGAAGTGTAATGAAAGCTAATGAACGTGTAATTCATTGAATGTAACACTTAATCAAGTAAATTAAACCTTTAGTAAAGGTTGAACAGAAAGATTAAACGAGATTAAAAGACAAAGAATGTGAACGCGGGTTACGAAACTAATATCCGGGGACCGTAGTCACGATAATCGAATGTGGGAGATTTCTATGATTGTGATTCCTTAGACGTTGAGTGACGAGGGTAATGAATAACATTTCGATGTTATGTTGTGGTAATGAGAGATAAGTGTAAAGCGTATAGACGCTGTGAACGCAATGTTGTTGCGATGAATGATCGGTCTTAGTATACAATGAACGGTATGGCTTCGACATTAAGAAAGAGTAATGAACATGAGGTTCATGAAATGGATAATGAAAGTAGTAAGTAAGATATGAATTATCAAGAAAGCCGTAACGAACGGTAATAAGATTAATGAAAGCCGAATGTGAGTCAGATAAGGAATGAATGCTGAGGTATGGCAGTTAGTTTCCAGAAAGCCATAAGGAATAAGAAATTGAATTAACGAACATTATAGTTTCAATAGTTCAGATAAATTGAGATAAGTTTAGGTTGTAGTATAATCGTAACCTTTGATGGTTGACATATGGGAGCTGGGCTAAACAATTCCTTCAGAGAGAGAAGGTATATACGAAACTGGCAACCAATCTAACTCACTGTGATGACAGTGTAGATGAGACGAGAACTTATTTGTTGGTTGTTTGTGGGAAACCACTCAGAGTACCATATGGACTACTAGCAGAGACGCGATGTGTGCTGAGTCCTAAAAGAGTTATAAGAAGAAGATAAAAATGTAAATCATCAAAAATGATGAACGTATGAGTAAGACATCTCCGTATGTCATGAAGTCGTAAAGCGGTAAAGGATGTTATCGCGTAAACTTAGGTTGAAAGAATGCGAACCCTAAGAAGTAAAGTTAAGTAAACCAATATGTAAGTTAAGTATATGACTAATTGGTGTATGTGTTATTTCCTTATGTGTTTTATAGATATTGGAATGAGCAGTTCAACGTAAGCTGTATCGGTGTGTAAGGCAAGTTTCCTAACTTCATTTATATTCTAAATAAATGCTAGTTTCTTAAAACTTCTCAGATGTTGAACTTGAGAAGTTCTGTCTATGTGCAAATGTGCGATATTTGTACAAGGTGGTAGTATGTATGAGACCTTGTGCCACAATTTGAACACCTTGGTGTTTCTATGAGATGAACTATTCTGTGATTGAACTGTTCAATAAGAGAATGTTCTGTTTATACACGAACTGTTACTGTTAAGTCCGTGCTATTGATTCTAGCCTGACATGATGTGTATGAAAAAGGTAAAAGAATGAAAATATTTCAAAGTGAATGTGACTAATGTTTTAAAATTATAGGAATCGAGATTATTCCTATTATTCAAGCTGTTTCATAACCTTTGTTCAGTTATCGAAGTTCTAAAGGAATGTTTAAACTTTTAAATTTGTTTATTCAACTGCTATAACTTGCTGGGCAATTTAATGCTCATACTTGCTTTAAATGAAAAATATTTTCAGCGTATGAGTAGAAGAACCTAAGGGTCCCGTAAAGATCAAGATAATCGGTATCCAAAAGAAGTTCTATTCATTAGATGAATAAGCGTGAAGATCAAGCGAAGACTTGTAATGTAGGATGATAAAATTAAGCTACAGAATAGATTAATGAACTGTTCTATATTCTTGGTGGCGGATGAAAGTCACTCATGTAAGATGTAAAGAATAATGTAATTATCATTATTTGTAATGAATAATGTTGTAAGGTATTAGAACCTGGGAATTGAGAATGTATGTTGTTATATTTCAGTATATAATGATGTATGATTGGAAAGAGGTGGGACTGTGACATACGGAATTCGGGTATGAAGATAGACCGAATTTTGGGGCATTACATAAACCTTCCGTATCAACTTTAAATTTGTCTTCTTCACCTTTTGACACATTTCTTTTTATCTTTTCATAGCTTTCATCTTGAAGTTGTGCATTCCTTACCTTATCCACCAAAATTGAACTTCTCCCCCATCTGGAACAGTTATTCATATGATTCTGTCAGATATTTAATTTTCAGCTCCATCTTGGCCATTTCTGCTACAAGCTTTTCCTGATCAGTTAACATCATTAATTTATCCCGACCCTTTCTACTTAAGGCATGGGCAACAACATTCGTCTTTCCGGGATGATAAAGAATCTCGCAGTCATAGTTATTAATCAACTCCAGCCATCTTCTTTGTCGCATAATCAAATCCTTTTGTGTAAAGATATGCTTCAGACTTTTATGGTATGTATATATCTCACACCTTTCTCCATAAATATATTTCCTCCAAATCTTTAGAGCAAACACTACTGCAGAAAACTCCAAATTAATCATGAGTCGGATACTCTTTCTCATAATCCTTCAATTAATGGGATACATACGCAATGACCCTGCCTTTCTGCATAAGCACACAACATAGTCCTTTATGCAATGCGTCACTATATACCACAAAATTCCCTTTATCATCAGGTATTGACAACACAGGTGTTGAACTCAATCTCTTCTTTAACTCTTGGAATCTCTCCTCACACTTCTATGTCCAAACAAACTTAACTGCTTTCCTAGTCAAATTCGTCAATGGAGTTGTGATCTTAGAAAAATCTTGAATAAAACGCCTATAGTAACCTGCCAACCCCAAGAAATTCTTACTTCTCACAGTGTCTTTGGCTACTCCCAGTTTATTATTGCTTTAACTTTCGATGGATATACCGAGATTCCGTCCTTGTCAATAACGTTCCCAAGAAACTGCACACGTTCTAACCAAAACTCATATTTCAAAAATTTAGCGTACACCTTCTCCCTTTTTAACGTATCCAACGTCACCCTTAAGTGTTTAACGTGCTCTTCCTTGGTTTTGGAATACACCAATATATTATTAATAAAAACTACTACAAATTTATCCAAGAATGGTTTAAACATAATGTTCATCAAATCCATGAACGTTGCAGGTGCATTGGTTAAACCAAATGACATAACCAGAAACTCGTAATGACCATACCGAGTTCTAAATGCCATTTTTTGTACTCCTTCCTTACCTTTAACTGATGATATCCACTTTTTAAGTCTATTTTTGAAAACTACCTAGCTCCCTTCAATTGATCGAACAAGTCATCAATTCTCATTAACAGATACTTATTTTTAATCATGACTTTATTCAATTCCCTGTAATCAATGCACAGTCGCATTGATCTATCCTTCTTCTTAACAAATAACACAGGTGCTCCCCACGACAATACGCTCGGCTTGATATACTTCTTCTATGGTAATTCTTGCAACTGCACCATCATCTCTTTCATCTCTACTGGGGCCATCCTATATGGGGTTTTAGATATCGGGGTTGTTCCTGGCACTAATTCAATCATGAACTCGACCTCTCTATCTGGCGGAAGTCCAGGTAAATCATCTGGAAATACTTCCACAAAATCTCTAATGACCAGTATCTCTTCTAACTTAGAACTTTTCTTCTGAATATCGACTATGCAGGCTAAGTATCCTACACTTCCTTATCTCAGTAACTTCTTGGCTTACATCACCGTCAGATAACTTGCTTGTCTAGGTGACTTGCTTCCATAAAACACCACCTTTGACAGAGTCATAAGATTAACAAATTTCTTTTGGCAATCAATTATTTCCCCGTAATTGAATAACTAATCCATTCCCAGTATAACATCAAATTCCCCAAGTTTAATCGATATCAAATCCACCATCATCTCGTGGCCCTTTATATCCACCTTACGGTTCTTGTATATAAACCTAACATGAATCACTTCCCTATTTGCAATCTCTATGCTTAAAGAAAAATCTAATTCTTCCTAAAGAAAATCTAAGTTCTTAACAAAATCATCGGACACAAATGAACAAGTAGCACCCGAATCAAATAAAACATAAGAATTAATACCATTGATCGGAATGATACTGGACACCACATCATTTGACTGCACAAAATCTGGCACGATCATATTGAAAGTTCTAGCAGTGGGTCGGTTTGATGGCACTGGCCCAGTGATAGTCAACGTACCACCACTGCTGCTTCCCTTACCTCCACTTGCACCTCCCGCTGTCTTTCTAGTGCAATCACGAGCCATATGATCCTTCGACCCCTAAAAGTGAAACAAGCTCCCTTCTTCAGACTAAAATAATTTGGCGCAATGTGACCCTCCTATTAGTGTTTATACCATATAGGCCAATTATTTGATATAATTGTTTGACATTTTTTTGATATTATATTTGATTGAATAAATGAATTATTTTATTATAGTTTTATTTATCTTGCGTTATATAAATGTTAACATAATAAAAGTCCTTAAAATAGTGATACAAATTATATAGCTTCAAGTATATGACTTGAACATGAGATTATATAAGTACAATTAGTATAATTGCTCTTAAATATCCCTAGTCAAGTATTCTTGTTAGTGGGACAACAATGATACATTGAGACTAGTATGTGGATTGACTGATGACCAAATCTCATTGGTCATAAATATATGAGATATTGAGTCAATGCATAGGTACATGTTAGAGAACGATGTACTAGACAGACCGACCATGAGAATTTAACGTGGAGCATTATGCAAAGTGTTATTAGCGATTCTCATAGTAACAATGATGTAATGGTCCTTCGACCTGAAATCACTATATTACTACACAGGAATTTATGTACTTTGATATCATCAAAAGTCACCTTTAATAGGGTGGACAATAAAGGTGATTATTAGGTATATCATGAATCATGTGAGGAATATGAGTGATCTAGATGGAATTTAACCCTCATATAAATTAAGGGTGATATCCATAGGCCTCTTGATTTAGTAGGATTATGAAATGTATGACCATGCTTAAATAGTGATTTATTTCATATAGTCTACTAATTGATCAAGAAAACTCAGATTAAATTATGAAGAGTATGACACATTCCATGACTCGAGTTTAATCTAGGATG
This sequence comes from Panax quinquefolius, assembly GCA_020205615.1. Taxonomy (NCBI): domain Eukaryota; kingdom Viridiplantae; phylum Streptophyta; class Magnoliopsida; order Apiales; family Araliaceae; genus Panax; species Panax quinquefolius. The sequence continues at coordinate 262,803 of JAINUW010000526.1, forward strand.
TCAAGGTTAAAAGGATTAAATTACATTGAAACATTGGTCTCGAAAAGGTTGCATCGAATCATCGATCTTATTATTACTTGGGTAGAAGTGATGCATTACTAGATGCCGCTCACTGTTTATAATTTTATAATGTGATTTTAAAATTATTGCCAACGTAATAATAACCTATAGGGTCACACACATATAACATAATTAAAAGAGAATTAATTTAAATTGTAAGGATATATATATGTCAATATGATTGATAGTATTTAAATTATGAATTTAAATTAATAGGATAATTTATATATACGTATATTAATTAAGTAAGACTTAATTAAGATATATATATATATATATATATATATATAAATTTAGATTTTATTCTAATTAGATTAGGTTTTTGATTAATTCCTTTTAACTTCTATATATATAATATATCAGCCATTTAGGGATTACATCATAACCTAAGAAACCCTAGCTGCTCTTAGAGAGGGACTAGAGAGAAAAAGTTTCGAAAATCCTATCCTTGGTGGCTAGTATCGCGGCTCCTTTTTCTGCAGATCGTGCGATGATTCGCGGGCGTTCGTGTAGATACCATAGAGACGTAGTTCTGTGAGGGATTGTGTTGGAGATTCGAAGCATTAAAGAATTCTCTATAATTAGTATAATATCTAAACACTGAATTAATATGTTTTTCGCATGGTTCCTGTTTTAGGTTTCGGAATTGTCTTTAATAATTTTTAATTTCTGCTACTTCTATGTGCCAAAACCCCAACACCTCCTGGCCATAATTATAACACGCTCGCTTACCCTTCAGATATACACCAGTGTGATTTTTACCACAAGTAGCACAAGCTTCAAACTTCTTCTTTTGCTGAATTCCTTGTTGTCCTCCTGCATTTGGATTTTCATTCCACTTCCTGTTCTGGTTATTACTTCCACTATTGCTTCCACCAGCCTTGTTTTCACTCTTATTCTTCCTCTTCTTCTATTCTTGATTATACTTGGTTAAGGCATCTCTTCCACCTTTCGCGATAATTGCCTTTTCTAGTACTTCTGCAAACGTATTTAACTGAAACATTGAAACCTTTCTATATAGATAGGGCTTTAACCCTTGGTCAAATCTTCTCTGCTTATGCTCATCTGTATTAACTTGGTACGAAGCAAACCTTGCCAACTCATTAAACTTCGATGCATACTCTGGCATAGACATGGTTCCTTGCTTTAGTTCCAAGAATTAAACTTCCATCTGTTTCCGGGAACTCGTCAAAAGTACATCTCAAAAAATATTTCTTTGAACCTATCCCACGCTATTATTCCTTGTCCCCCACGAACCTTATTCGCCTGCAACCAATAACTAGCTTTAGATTTTAACATAAACGTTGCTAAGGCAGTTTTTTGATCCTCATTGACCTTGGCAACGTCAAAAACCGTCTCCATTTCCATGATCTAGGTTTGGCTTCAACTGGATTCATAGACCCTTGAAACTCTGGCCGTCCACCCACTTTGAATTCCTTGAAAGTCTTAACTTGAGCTTCCGGCTGATTCGCAAGTGCTCCTGTTAACAGGTCACCAACTGCTGAACTGGGTTAGCGTTGGCCTCGTTATTGTTGTTGTTAGTAGACCCCTCAAAAGGTGGTTGTGTACTTCTAAGAGGCATTTTTCTGTTTAAGATATATGCTTATTAGATCACCACTCAATTTCTTAAATATTTAAGGTAACTTTTTTGAACTTGAAAAGTTTTCAAGATTACATGCTCATCTTACCCAATTATTTATCTCAAAATATGGGATTTACAATTTATTTAACATATTATTAATCACATAACTTATTACTCTCCCTATTTTGGCATATTAAGATGTCGAGAAGCTTCTCTACGCTCTTCTTCCATGATACAAAACATCGTTCTACGATCCAACATATACTATGGCAAGTCTTCAAACTGAGCTGGGTAATAAAAGACTCGGTCCTGGGCCCTATCAATTGCATAATGAAAAACATAATCCATTTTATTCATCTTGGCCTTCTTTGTCAGATCCTTGTCTTTAGCATGATCTTCACACTGAGTATCCTTCATCCAAGCGTTTTCTGCTCTCGCACGCTTAGCTGACTCCTCCTTCAAATCATCTTTTAGCTTCTCAACTTCAGTCTTCATCTTTTCATTCTCAGCCAATAGATGTTCTTGATGACCCTCTGTGTGAACTAGGTTCCATTCCGCGTTCCTAAGACGTATGTCGAGATCCTGAATCTCTACATCCTTCTACTCTATAGTGGCCTGACGCATATCAGCAACCTCCTTCAGCTCCTCAACCTTAGCCTGTAATTCTATATTATGGTTATATAGTTAATCATACATCCTAGCTGGAATGGAGTTTGGTGGAAACTCCACAGGATCCTCTTCCTCATCTTCCACCTCTATGTCCTCAGAGTCCTCCTCCTCAGGATCAGACAAAGTCTCATACCTCTGTCCTTCATCAGCGACCAATAGAGAAGGCTCCCTCTGGATCAACTGCTCCCGAACAACATGAACATCTCGTGGCTCCTCATCTCTAGGCACTTGAGGTATCTCTTCCCTTGTTTGATTGGATCCTTCAACATTAGACATACTGACAACAAAATGCCTTAAGTTTTATTTATTACGTGACACTCTTTGATACTCACAAGCACATAAGTTATCAACACATAGGCACATAAAGTATTTTATTATTTATCTTTAATGAATTAAGGAATTCATTCCTTAGAACTCGATAAGAGTTTATTACCACTATGTTTTCTATCTTCTTAAAGGTTACTTCCTAATGTTTCCCCCACCTAAGAATCATAACCTAAAGCTTTGATACCAACTTATGACACCCCCAAATCTGGGTACTTCATTCCCACGGGATTTGGTGCTTATTATCCAAAACAATTACATCTAACTACCTATAATTAAGGATAAAGGCATAAGTTAAATAACTTAAACAATAGTCCTCCCCATTAAAGGGTTACATCAACTTAAAACAAATCCCAGGTAATCTAACCTTAAATTATTACATAAGTCTATGGAATACATCATATAATTAAATAAGTCTCATAATATAGATTCTATTAAATCAAATCAAATAAGTCTTCATCATTTGGATATCTTACCCTTGCCCTTGCTAGTAGACGGCTCGTCAACTTTCTCAACTTTAGCTACAATGTTATACGCAAGAGTGAGCAAACAATTGCTCACAAATATAATGATGACCATAGAAATATCATAAGAGTAAGCAATGAATACTGAATAATAAAGAAGTCATTTTTTGAATCAAGATTAGAAAACAAGTTCGAGATTTATATCTGAGGGTCTTAAGACCATGAACTATGTCCCAGGTTACTAAGTATTTCTACCTCAACCATCAATAGTCGTTAGACTATATGGACCTTTCATTTCATACTTAGGAGGATCACCCCTTCGTACCATGTATTGTGCACAAACATCTTAACGCTAACGCGTACAATAATCCCCTATATTAGGGTTGTTCATCTCAGTTTGACTTAGGATTTCAGCACTAATGAAAGTTTAGTTCAGATTAGCTTTAAAAATGGTTCTAGAATTTTAGAACGCTCATCAACTATGGACTAGTCAAATCACTAAAGGTTCACTAGCCATTCGAAGTTCAATACAATAACTAGGTATTGAGTAACCATATTTAAAATCAAGAATAAAATCACAACAATATATAGTTGAACAAAATATTGTATATACAATAGACTATCTTCAAAGAAATTAGAGAGTCTCGTTCGGAATAATGAACATTTCAAACATTTAATTAACAAGAAACAATGATTAGAAACTTGCTCAATATGAAAAAACAACTTAAGCTATCTTAATCAAATAATATCAAGTTCGAGATTAGGGAACTTGTTTAGCGAAAAGTAAGATTTAGATACTTGCATAACAATAATAAACAAGATAGGACAAAGATCTTGCTCTACATAAAGAAATAAGTTTAGGAACTTGCCTCGTGAGTAAGCTATACAACTATAACACACGTTCATCAAAATCCCTACATGTATCATTAGAATCGCAATACTGATTAGTTACACTGAAATTAACTCTATATGTTTAGTTCTCATTTAAATCCATCTTATTAACACAATTCAAATTTAGACTTTTAAATTACCATCACGTCACCTATCTGAAATCATAAGGCTATCATAGCAACATAACCTTTAAACCAAATCTCAAGACTTAAACAAATAACAAGTTAAAGTTTTTCACAACTTATTAAGTTTAAAATTTGAAATCATTAACTACATGTTTACAATCTATTAAAAAACTACATTACATGTTTAACCCATTATCATGCACCTTAGACTAGGTTAGGCCAACATGTCATGGACTGAAAACTAAAAAAAACAAATTGTTTTCGCTAGGGAGGGCGTAGCGCTGCTACCCCAAGCTTGGCACCAAAGATAAATTGCTACCTGGTGCTCAATACCTGTAACACTCAATTGAAATGAAGTCTGCGCACTTTTCTCGCTTTTGGCACCGACGCTTACTTCACCGCAGACGCAGATTGTAAACTGCAGATTGCATACCCTACTTCACAGTTACTCCCAAATAACCTAATTTTTCCTAATTAAGCAGAAATTTAACATACCTAGAAGCTATAAATTTGTTAACAACAACACCAAGCATGCGTATCATAATTCTAACAACATAAATATCTTACACAATTAACTTTTAAGGATTAAAATAATGTTTTTGCTATTTTTCTTCATTTTCAACATATTTAGCGAAATCAACTACCAAATCTTCATTTCTTAACCAAATTAAACCATTTCAATTTCATTCTTTTCGTAATTCAACATACTAACATATTCTAAAATCAATTTACAGATTACAATAAGAATTGAACATCAATTTTGGCCTCAAAATCATATATGTCATATATATATAACACCAAAACTCAAGAACAACAATAACCTCCATTTACAACATGATTTCATGAATTTTAACCTCTGAAAATTGTTTCTAGATGATAACCAATGGATTACATAACCTAATTAACACATATAATACAAATTGTCACAAATTAAGACTCCACTTTACAGAAAACTCAAAAACACAACTAAGAACATGGAGTTAGGTTTTATACCTTTAAATCTTGATTAATCTCAACAAAGATGACAGAGAATTGCTTGCTAATGGTTCCCCCTCTCTCTTGATACACCAATTCTCTTTAACTCTCCCAATTTTCTCTCTAGCTCTCTCATTTTTCTCTCTATCTCTCTATGTTCTTCTTAGCCTTAAGATAATACGTATAACTAAACTGATATGACATATATACACATACTTATCAGTCTTTAAAACTAACATGCATATTAGTTAAATTATGCTAAAAGCCACAAGGCTTTGTTTGTCTTGCTCACTAACACATCCCCCTCAATTTATTTTTATATTACTTATATAATATAGTTCAATTGTCACATTCTTAGCAAATTAAATTAATCTAATGCTAAATACTTTAAATTATTAATCTTAATTCATTAATAATTAAACCAAACATTTACAATATAATTATAATTTTATTTAACATGATTATTAAAATTTTAATTTAATTATTAAATCAAATTAGAACATCATCATTACATAACATTGTAATGATTAAATAATTCATTTAATTTAATCATTTCATTACATTAAATCTTCAAACCATAAAATTATCACACATTAATTTCATTGAATAGTTATTTATCTCAATAAATAAATTAACTCTAATATTTATTTAATTCAATAAATATTTAAAATTAATTACAAAATTTTTCGTTCGTTACAAGTACTAATTAGTAAACCAACCTTTTCAATGCTAGGCCATTCAAGGAGTTTTAATTAAAGCTAGTTAGCCGTAGCTCGTCGAACAGGCAAGTTCAATAACTCAAACTCGAGTTATTATTTTCGAAGCATGTTAGTGAATAATTATTGTTGATTATTCACATCTATACTAATTATTGAGATTCGTACCTTATTCAATTGAATTCATGTTCTATTATTATTGAACTGTGAATTAAATTAAAGTTCTTTCATTCATGAACTCTGTATGAGATAGATCTATGCTAATTGTATCAGCTAGATCAAGAATGTCTAAATTTGTTAAATAAAATGTGTTTTAAAAGATGTTCTTATTAATTTGATATGGTAATAACTCTTGGCTGCGAAAAGGATGAATTTGATTAAAGCATGATATCAATGCTGGATTATTAAGTGTTTATGCATAAATCACGGGGTATGAAAGGTTGATCCCCTTGATTACCAAAACTTATTAAAAGGTCCAGTTTAAATGCTGAGAACCTTGGCAATGTTCATGGTTATTTCAAACCACTCAGTACCTATTATTCAATTATTTGAATATTCAGTTGTTGACTATTAATTCATGTTCCTTCACAATTTGTAATTGTTGTTGAACATTGAAAGAAAAACTTCTTTCTTATCATGATATATCTCCCTTTTGTATAAACTTGCTAAGCAAATTAGTTGCTTACCCTTGCTATATCATGACATTTATTTCATCTAAGGCAGTAAAGGTCCAGAGGGGACAAAGGAAAAGGGAAGGTTCAAGAGTAGATATTTGAGAAGGCTTATGTACTACTTTATTTTAAATACTATTTGGTTATGTAAACTCTTTATAGTATTAAGAGTATGTTTTAAGTTAAGGTTAAAGAACCTTGGGACCTATGATTATAAGACTTTATTACTATTATGATAAACAATGTATGTTTATTTTTCCGCATTAGTTAGAAAGTATATTTGTTTTTTTGTATCGTGAACACCGAATTTGAGGTTAGGAAACCCGAATTTGGGGGTGTCACAGGTTGGTATCAAAGTTGTAGGTTACAAACATTAGGAATACGACACCTAGGTTATAACCTTAGAAAAGAAAACTCTTATAAATTATGTTAGGAGATGGATTGTGGAAATTCATCTAGTATGTGTTATACTTAATAAAATATTGTTTCATTTTACCAATGAATATATTTTATTGTAGTATTGATGTTGTGTCTTTGTTTTATTATAGGATGCTTGGAGATAGTCAGGGAGTCATTCAGTGGATCAGGAGGAAACTGTGCCATAGGTGATGGTGGATACCTCACAGGATGAGATGATTGGTGACTTGCTAGCGAAGAACTATGAGCTAGAGCAGAGCACTTTATAGTTAGAGGAGCAGAATATGACACTTCAGTATATGGAGCAGTAGTATAAAGATGTCATGCGTATGCATGATTAGTTTCAAAGACAAAGCTCGGGAGAGTCTAGAGCTGACCAAGACCCAGCTAGGGGAAAAAAGGATTGAGAATCAGGCTCTTAAATTTGAGTTTGATTTGGAGATTGCTGATAAGATAAGAATTGAGAAGGCTTAGATAAAGGCAGCTATGATGGTGGATCAGCTGTGAGAGGAGATGGCGGCCAAGGACGTTAGGATTGACACCTTGGGGAGGGCACTAGACACTGCCTATATGGGCCAGAAAGCTGGGGTGGTGAGGATGCGCTTCGAGGTTGGAGAGTCTAGTTGATCGGTTCGATGTCGAGTACATGGAGGTGCATCCCAGACTCAGAAGCATGGGTATGATGACGAGACTTCTCAGGATGGGCAGTGATTTTGGTAGATGTGTTATGTAAATACATGCACTAGTACTACTTTTGGTTTACTAGGGTTTATATTAGCCTCAGCAGGTGCGAGGTAGTTTGTATGTAGGTTGTATTTTCCATTTATGTAGGTAGGAAAGAATGGCTTGAGTGAATCCCATCTTTTGTTATTTAAAATGGGATGGTAGCATTTATAGCAAAATACCTGTGATAAACGTGTAAGACACCAAAGTTGGTATATGAATCTAAATGCATTATTATGATATGTGTTTGAGAATTTACATAGTAAATTGTCTATTTAATGTTATAAAAATTCAGTAAACTGAATTGGTATTTTTAGCAAACTTAACCCACTAATCGGAGAAGTAGAATTCCAAAGTTTGGTAATCTAAAACTCTCACATGATGATCATGTGATTGTTCGAATATAGTATTGTATTACATGCTAAATACTTATATGATAATAAAACCCGAGTAACGTGTTAGAACTTTATTTATCTAGATAATGTTGCCCATACGAGTACTACGAAACCAAGAGATCGAAGAGTCAGTTAACAATGCAGAGGGAGCTCAACCAAACCTAATACAAGACTTTATTAACATGATGACAGAAGTTATGCGGAATCAAACACCAACCGCAGAAAACCAGACGGGAAACCAATTAGCCAATTTTAAAGACTTCAAGGCAGTAAAACCACCGAAGTTTAGGGGAACAACAGACCCAATAGAGGCCAAGACGTGGATAAAGAAGATCGAAAAGACCTTTTTTATTGCTAGAGTCGCTGAGGAGAAGAAGAATATTTTTGCTACCTACTTAAAAAAAGGTAAGGCTAACTTTTGTTGGGAAGCCAACTAGAGCAAAGCCAAAACTGGAATTGTGACGTGGGAAGCATTCAAGACATTATTTTTTGAGAACTACTTCCCTGAGAGTACGCATGCGAGAATGGAGATTAAGTTTTTGGAGCTGAAACAAGAAAATATGTCAGTGTCGGAGTACGCTACAAAATTCAATGAATTGGCCAGATTCGCTCCACAACAGGTGGACACTGTGGTGAGGAAGGCAAGAAGATTCAAAAATGGGTTAAAGCTATGGATATATAGCAAGGTAGCGGTTTTATAAATTACGTCATTCTCAACTTTGTTGGAGAAATATCTCATTGCTGAAGGTGGGAGTGAAGCAGTTTCGAAATATAATTGGGAAAAGAACAAGAAGAAGGTTGAAGGAGGAAATTTGAATGTTAGCAGTGGTGGCAGCAACAACAAGAAGCGTAAATAGAGCAGTAGCGATAGCAATTCTGAAATTCAGCAAGGGAGCGTGCAACAAAAAAAGCAAGTATATGGGAATTATGGAAAGGGTCACTCAGGAGAGTGCATGAAAGGAAAAATGGTTTATTATTCCTTAGGACAAGAAGGGTATATTTCACCCATTTGTCCTAAGGTGAAGAAAAGGGGTTATTTTAATTGGGGAGAAGAAGGACATCGGATCAAAGACTATCCAAGGAAAAAAAGCATGGATGGCGGATGCAGAAATAGGGGCAACAACACTAGGGCAACTAGTGGAGGACCAAACCAGTCAAACAAGCCAACAACGAGGACCTTCAACATGACAGTGCAAGATATCGTGGCATCCAGGGAGGTGGTGTCAGATATTATTCTGATTAACGATATAAATGCATATGTGTTATTCGATCCGGGAGCTTCATGTTCTTTTGTATCTGATGAATTTTCTCAAAGATTAAATTTACCTCGTGAACTATTAGAACACCCAATGAATGTAGAAGTAGAAAACAAATAAATTATCCCTATAGACTACATTTATAGGAATTGTTATGCTGATTTGAGATGGTTTAAGCTTAACGTGGAATTGATACCGATTCATCTTGGAGAGTTTGATGTAATCCTCGGGATGGATTGGTTATCGAGTCACAGAGCGGTCATTGACTATAAGAAAAAGTGCATACACCTGAAGACTCCGAATAAGTCAAAAGTGATATTTCATGGTAGTAAATCACCGAGATAATCTTGTTATCTCACGTCAATGCAAGAAAAGAGGTTGCTTAGGAAGGGTTGCATAGGTTATTTGGCTCACGTTGTGGATACTCGCAGATTCGAGGGTGAACTGGGTCAGATACCTATTGTAAGGGAATTCGTTGATGTCTTCCCAGATGAGATTATGGGATTGCCACCCGATAGAGAGGTAAAGTTTGTTATTGATTTGGCACCAGGGATATCACTTGTATCCAAAGCGTCGTATCGTATGGCTCCGGTAGAAATGATAAAACTGATGGTTCAACTACAAGAGTTGTTAGATAAGGGATACATTCGACCAAGCGTATCACCTTGGGGAGCGCCAGTTTTATTTGTAAAGAAGAAAGATGGGTCATTAAGGCTTTGTATCGACTACCGAGAGTTGAACATAGTCACATGTAAGAATAATTACCCGTTGCCCAGGATCGATGATTTATTTGATCAGTTAAAGGGGGTGAAGTACTTTTCGAAGATCAATTTGAGGACCGATTATCACCAATTAAAGGTGAGACAGGTGGACATTCCGAAGACAACATTCAGAACTTGGTATGGACACTTTGAGTTTCTAGTAATTACATTTGGGTTGACGAATGCGCCATCAGCATTCATAGATTTGATGAACAGAGTGTTCAAGCAGTATTTGAATAGGTTTATTTCCGTATTCATCGATGACATTCTGGTGTATTTAGAGACGGAGGAAGAGCACACTGAACATCTAAAAATAGTGTTAGAGACGTTGAGGAGGGATATGTTATATGCAAAATTCTCCAAGTGCGAATTTTGGTTGCAGAGAGTGCAGTTTTTGGGTCACGTTATCGACAAGGATGAAGTTTCGGTGGATCCGGAAAAAGTAAAAGCGATTATCAACTGGGAGCAGCCAAAGATGCCGACAGAAATCAGGAGTTTCTTGGGATTAGCAAGATACTATAGGACATTCATCCAGGATTTTTGAAAGATAGCATCGCCATTAACCAACCTTACTAGAAAGACGGTGAAGTTTGTTTGGACGGAGAAATGAGAGGAGAGTTTCATGGAGTTGAAGAAGAGGCTCAGTCAAGGACATGTGTTTGCTTTACTAGACGACATGGGAAGATTTGTAGTGTAAAGTGATGCGTCACACATGGGTCTTGGTTATGTACTAATGCAGCACGACAAGGTTATTGTGTACGTTTCATGTCAGCTGAAAGACTATGAGAAGGGTTATCTGACTTATGACCTGGAGCTTTTGCCTTGAAGATTTGGAGGCATTATTTGTATGGAGAGAAATGTGAGATATATACGGATCATAAAAGTCTGAAGTATATCTTCAAACAGAATGAGCTAAACACGAGGCAGCGCCGATGGCTAGAATTGATCAAGGATTATAATTATGAGATTTTGTACCATCCAGGCAAAACAAATGTAGTGGCAGATGCCCTGAGTAGAAAAGGCAAGGAGAAGTTACTAAAATTGACCATTCAAGAGGAGTTAGTGAAAGATTTTGAACAACTGGAATTGGAAATCAAATATCCGATGGAGACCGACGAAAAATTATTTATAGTAGCAGTAAGCCCGATCTTATTAGATAAGGTTAAAGAGGAACAAGAGAAGAATGAAGATTGCAACAACGTCAAGAAGCGGTTAACTGAAGGCGACGAATTGAAATACAAGAATGATGGCACCGAGCTGCTGAGATTCGAAGGACGAATTTGGGTACCATCAGCACCAGAACTAAGAGAGGAGATTTTGTAAAAATCGCACAGTACAAGGTAATCGATACACCTATGAAGCACAAAGATGTATCAAGATTTGCATCAACACTTTTGGTGGCCAAACATGAAGAGAGAGATTGCAGAATACGTCAACAGATGTTTAACATGTCAAAGAGTCAATTCAGAGAATCAACGACCGAATGGATTACTATAGTCGTTAGAAATTCCAGAATGGAAATCAAAGCACATCACGATGGATTTTGTGGCGGGACTTTCGGTAATAAAAAAACATCAAGACGCCGTATGGTTGATTGTAGATCGTCTTACGAAGTCAGCTCACTTTTTGTTGATCAAGATCAGATATAGTTTGGACCAGCTTCCCAAATTATATATGAAAGAAATTATCTCGAGACATAGAGTATCAGTATCTATTATATCAGATAGAGATCCGTGATTCACATCAAACTTCTGGAAGAGTCTTCAAAAAAGAATGGGGATGCGGATACAGATGAGCACTGCGTATCATCAGCAAACTGATGGGCAAAGTAAGAGAATAATTCAAACATTTAAAGACATGCATAGAGCTTTTATGATGGACTTCAAGGGTAGCTGGGAGGATCATCTTCCAATAGTAGAGTTCACATACAACAATAGTTATCACGCCAGCATTGGAATGTCACCGTACGAAGCACTCTATGGGAGGAAATGCAGAACACCCTTATGATGGGGATGAAGTTTGTGAATGCTGGCTTTTGGGACCAGAATTAGTGCAGCAGACAGTAGAGATCATAAAGGTAATAAGAGTCTGGCTGGTAGCAAATTAAGATCGCCAGAAGAAGTATGTGGACTTACATCGCAAGAAGATAGATTTTGAAGTAGGAAGCTATACATTTTTGAAAGTATCTCCCTAGAAAGGGAAGATATAATTTGGAAACAAATGTAAGTTGAGTTCGAGATTTATTGGACCATTTGAGATCTTAAGGAAGAGAGGCGAAGTGGCGTACGAGGTAGTTCTACCTCATGAACTTGAAAATATTCATAATGTGTTTTATGTGTCATTGTTACGACCATATAAGCCTGACTACAAGCACGTGATATCGTATGAAGCAATTCAGGTAAAAAAAGATTTGTCGTACGAGGAAATTCCGGTAGAAATTTTAGATAGAAAAGAGTAGAAGTTACGAAATAAGGTTATACATTTTGTAAAAGTTCTTTGGAGAAACCACAATGCTAAAGAAGCTACATGGGAACTCGAGGAAAGGAAGAGGGAAAATTATCCATATCTTTTTTAGTAACCTTATGTGTAATTCTGGGGATAGAATTCTTATAAGGGGGGAGGATGTAATAACCAGGAATTTCAAGTCACTTTATATGTATATACTGAGATTAATGTTTAAAACTTTATGTTATATGGTGATTTAATATGTGATAACATATGTGAAGTGGTGTATGGCTAAATAGATATATATACTATGGTTATGGATATATATATATATATATATATAGAGAGAGAGAGAGAGAGAGAGAGATTTCATTAAAAGGAAAGCTTCATAACCTAATTATACATTAGGTGAGATAATTAAATAACCTAAGGGTTATGGTAATAAGGAATAGTTAGTATTTAATATGTATACTAACTTAAGTGGATAATTTTATTATTGCAAGTGATTAATAATTTTAAACCTAATTTTAGTAAACCTAATTAGGTTACAAGTTAAAGAGATATGTATACGTAATCAAATTCCATAAGATTGGAAATAGAAACCCTAAATAAACAATTAGGGTAATATATTTTAAAATTGTTAAACTATGTTTATTACATAGCCCAAAACAATTAAAGGTGAATCCCAAAAGAAATAAAATACAAACCAATACTTAGCCCACTTGATTTAGGGTATTTTAGACTTTTGACTAATCAAATTTATGCATTAAAATAAAAGAAAAATGGAGGGGATAATGGGAAAGGAGTGACCGGCCCTATTAGGCCTTTTAAGGCAACAAAATTCTGTTAATCAAGTGCCTTAATTAGTAACTCTTACATCAAGTATAAGTGTGTCCATCTCCAATTGGTAGAAAATCTACTTAGCACCCTTAATGACATGATTAGGCTTAATTGGAAGACATAAGGCAAAACCTTTTATACAAGGGACAACAAAGATATGGGGGATATTAGTTAAATCACCACATTTCATATTCATTTCATTTCATTTCTCCTACTATTCTTTTTCTTCTATTTTTCTCCCAAGCTTGCAAAATACAAAAAGAGAAGAGAGAGAGGGGTCGGATCTTGGGGTGGAAGAGAAGGAAGTTTGTACATGCATCCCAATTTCATAAGTTATTTTGGAAAGAAAATGAGGACATCCCACAAGACTAGGTAAAAAAAATCAAACTCTAGTTTTATGTTTTGTATGTTTTATGTAATCTTGTGATATATTTATGGAAGTGCAAGTTCTAAAAGGCTAGAATCTTAGGAGAATGATAAATCTTGAGTATAATATGTTTAACTTGTTCACCTATATAAGTTTATGTTGGAAAACTTGGGAAAAAGAAGTTAAAAGAATTTTTGGGAAAATTTATTTAAAAAGGGTGATTTATGCTTTTCATTTTGAAATCTACAAAGGTTTTTTGTGATTTTATTTCTTGGTATGCAATAGCTATACATTAATTAAAACCTCTTTGGAATTATATAAAAATATTAAAAAATGAGCAAGATATGGATTTATTACCAAAACACTTCAACTGTAGAATCATGTTGCATGACCAGTCACTTCTGGGCTATTTTTCGGGACCAAAACAGATCCAAATTTCATGTTTGATAAATGAAATTTATATTTTGGGAAGATACAAATCCAACGAGACCAACTGGACCTAAATCAGAGTTGTAGATTTTATTTTATTCAAGTTTTTGTGAAGGACCCCAAATCTGGAAAAAATCAGAAAATGTTACAAAACACATTATCGATTCACTGCATAATCAAAGACGCAATTTTTTCTGTGACAGGTTCACCACTTTTCCTACTGGTTCAATGACGACTCTTGGACCCAAAATTTTCTAAAATTGTGAAGAATATTAAAATATTTAATTCAAAATTTTTCTGAACAAGTATGTAATTATTAAGTAATTAATGGTTTAAACTCATTTAAATCATTTTAAACTTACTAATTAATAATAACTAATGCCACTAAATGATTATTAAACTAATTATATGTAATTTAAATTTAATTAACTATTTAATTATTATTTAAGTGATATTAGCGATAATTAAGTAGAGATAGTGTTAATAAATTAACTATTTATTATTTAATTAAGATTAAATAATAAATAGAGTTAAACCATTGATTAATTAATATGAAATAATGAAGAATTTTTAAGTAAGATTATGTAATAATAATGTAATTACTTACTTAACATTAAATTTATAAAATAATTATTTATTATTTAATTAATATCAAATAATAAATAAGAACAAATGATAATTAATTATTCTTAGATTAATAAGAAAGAATAATTAAAGACATATGAAGTGAATTAATTATTTATTACTCAAGTATATTAATTAATTAATATTAAATAAAGACAAATGTTAATTAATTGTTCATTTATTATTAGTAATGGATAATTAAAGACTAATGAAGAAAATAAATTAATTATTTATTATTCAAGGATAAATATTGATTAATTAATTATTACTTAATTAATATTAAATAATAATTAAAGACAAATAATGTTAATAATTTAATTATTCATTGTTCAATTAACATTTAATAAGAAGTAGATATATGTAATTAGCTATTATTTATTAAATAATAACTAAAGGTAATTAATTAATTACTATTTAACTAATATTAAATGGTAATTAAATGAAAATAGAGTTAATAAATGAATATAATTTAAATGACTCATTAACTAAACAATTATAATAAATTGTTTAAGGATCTAATAAGTGTTTATTACTTAAGAAAAACTTTATAAATTTATTAAATCATTAACCTAAGATTTATTAAATATCTTATAGGATTAATGATGGTACATCATATTATGTATACCTTGTGATTGAATTATTTGCTAGATAATAGCATAAGTAAGCGTATAGACGTACAATTATACACAGTACTAATTAGTAAACCAACATTGTCAATGCTAGGTCGTTCAAATTAAGAGTTTTAATTAAAGCTAGTTAGCCGTAGCTCGTCGAACAGGCAAGTTCCCTAACTCAAACTCGAGTTATTATTTTTGAAGCATGTTAGTGAATAATTATTGTTGATTAGTTAATACTGATTATTGAGATTCGCACCTTGTGCAGTTGAATTCATGTTCTATTATTATTGAACTGTGAATTAAATTAAAGTTCTTTCATTCATGAACTGTTTATGAGATAGATCTATGCTAATTGTATCATCTAAATCAAGCATATCTAAATTTGTTAAATCAAATGTGTTTTAAAAGTTGTTCTTATTAAATTGACATGGTAAGAACTCTTGGCTGAGAAAAGAACGAATTTGATTAAAGCATGATATCAATACTGGATTATTAAGTGCTTATGCATAAATCACGGGGTAAGAAAGGCTGATCCCCTTGATTACCAAACTTTATTAAGAGGTCCAACTTAAATTCTGAGAACCTTGGCAAATGTTCATGGTTATTTCTAACCACTAAGTACCTGTTATTCAATTATTCGAATATTCAGTTGTTGACTATTAATTCGTGTTCCTTCACAATTGTATATTGTTGTTGAACATTGAAATCAAAACTTCTTTCTTATCATGATATATCTCCTTTGTGTATAAACATTCTAAGCAAATTAGTTGTTTACCCTTGCTATATCATGACATTTATTTCAGCTAAGGCAGAAACGTCAAAAGGGGACAAAGGAAAAAGTAAGGTTCAAGAGTAGATGTTTGAGAGACTTATGTGTTAGTTTATTTTAAATGTTGTTTGGTTATGTAAACTCTTTATAGTATTAAGAGTACGTTTTAAGTTAAGGTTAAAGAACCTTGGGATTTATGATTATAAGACTTTATTACTATTATGATAAACAATGTATGTTTATTCTTCTACATTAGTTAGAAAGTTTGTTTGTTGTTGAGTATCGTGAACACCGAATTCGAGGTTAGGAAACCCGGATTTGGGGGTGTCACAGTTTGGCCTCTAGAGGTAATTTAGCAACGCAGAAGAAGTATTCAAGAATATGGGTGTTTGCAAAACCCTAGTTTTTCTATCTCTATAGAAAATATATAGTACTCTCGTAATTCTTGAAATTGTTATTCACGTGTGTTGTGAAAAACATCAAAAACAACCCTCATCCATAATAAGAATCATCTTATTTATAGATGTAGGCAACCATCCTTAACAATTAAGGAATTGGGTTTTATTTTAATTAATTAATCTCTTTTAATTAGTTAGGCTCCCAATCTTATTAGGAATAATTAATTAAACTCTTTTAATTAATTAGCCTCCTAATCTTATTAGGAATATATAAGAGTACTTTTATTAATTGATTCTCAAGCTCCTTTTGAAATTAAATCATAATAATAGTAGTAATAGTAATAAGACTCCTCTTATTAATTTATATTTAATATTTCAAAAATATTAAATAATAAATATTAAGCTATTTAATTTATTCTATCATCATAGATTAAATTAAATATACTTAACTTATTATTACGACTATGTCATTTGCTTCTTAAATAAATATTTTTCCTTTTTCGGTGTGACCCTTTAGGTACTCCATATTAAACCGGTTATGAAGAAATCAATTAGAACAATTCTAATTTTATTTAAATTAATAAAATAATCTAATAATTTATTTAAATAAATAATATTTATTCTACAATAAGGATAAGCCTCCTTAGCGATCAACGACTTTTCAGATAATATAGATTTCAACAATAATCATAAAAGAATCTTTGAGTAAATAGTTACCGTACAATTCAATCTTTCCACTATACAATGTCCCAATTAAATATAAGACATGAATTTACTATCAAATCTTATTTTATTTAATTATATATATTTTGATTCTTAAATGCACAACTCCAAATAATACAAATTAGAAACTACTTGCTAATTTCATTTTGCCTTGGCCAAGGTCTACTGGGTTGTCATTTATCGAATCACATAAGACATTTCTCTTCTTTTACTAAAAGCGGTAGATTTTGTATTGATCATACATTATCTCTATGTACAACTTATTACATCCAAACATACCCTATATTGTGATAACACTAGTACTATAGACATATCAAAAAATTCTGTTATGCACTTACGTACAAAGCATATAGAGGTAAGACACCATTTTTTAAGGGATAATGTTTCAAAAGAATTGAGAAAATTAATCTTTATTTCAACATAACACCAATTAGCACACATTTTTATAAAACCATTGAGTAAAAAAAGGTTTTGCACCTTAAGAAGAGAACTTGGTATGTGCATGGTATAATATAACATGATTTTCATGAATATATCCATGCATAATTATCTATAGAAATTATTTTGTGCAAAATTTATGGAATTAAATTGATTAAGTGTCCTGCTTAATTGTTGCTCAAAGAAATAAAAATCTATTTGGTTCACAGCTTAATTGTTGCTCTATCTAAAATCAATTAAGAGCATGAGATCTATCTAGAATGTGTATTTTTGCACGAAATCAGCTGACCAAATGGATACACAGCCTCTATCCCATTGTCTCGATAATCTACACAACTTTTAAAAGATCTTAGTTTCTCTCTCGTACTTGACCATAATTTAAAGTGTCTGACTTAAACCTCTAACCTTCAGACTTTCATTCCTCACCTCCAAACCATCATCGATCATGAGAACTCATAATACCAAATGTCTTCGCGATGAATCCAAAGACGACCACCCTCATGCATCTCCACCCTCTAAATTCCCAACTTGAAAGAAGCAAAAGCTGAAGAAGAAACAGAAGCAACCGTCAATGGAAACTTTGTCTGATGATACTCTATTTTTTGATGAATCAACAACCTAGCTCTCCATCTTTGCCGGTCGAAGGACCTTCTCATACTCATCGGTTAAAGAAATTGGTCAACTCCTCTGCTCATCTGGCATCAACGTCTCTTCTGGTAAATCCTCTACTTTTCTCTTCACAAGATATTCCTGCAGAATTTTTTCGTGGTCATAATTTTGAAGCACTTTTTAAGTTATAAATTGTCCAAAAATACTTTATTTATGAAAGAACAATTGATATGTTTTACTATTAATATTCTCCTTTAAAAAATCTTCTAATATCATGTGGAATATCATCCCTGATTTCTCCACCCTCCACTGTATATATCCTAAGCTTGTTCAACAATTTTACACAAATCTTGAGAGTAATGGTGATAGTTACATTTCTTTTGTGAAAGTAAAATCCCTGTTTTTTTTACTGTGATGGACTTGGGGAGTATTCTTTCTATTCCCTACTATGGACCTTGTCCATTACATTGAAAGGTGTTACCTTTTCTCCTATTTCACCATTAGAACAACTTAGAAATATCATGGATAACCACACATTGGAAGTTGTTTTACTCCCAAAAACTATAGATGTCTAACCCACTGCTATTGTACTCCACAAAGTGTTAAGGTACAACAAGAACTGAGAACTTTCTAATCACAGCTCAGGAAGATAATGCACCTAGACAAACTATGTGTTGCATCTCCAAAGAAGAAGTTAGAGAAAATCGTCAAATGCACAATCAACAAGATCCACGAATCTGAACCTTGAGGTTCAAAAGCTTTAAAGAATTTGAGGTGTCAAGATCTTCATCTGATCATGATTGAAAGACTCTGCTTGACTAATCTAAAGCCACACTGAACAACAAATGTTATCAGTATTGATTATACAAAGATATACTCATCAATGCCTCGTATCATTATACAAGTAAATAGAACAACTACTTGTCAAGAGACTGACAGTAGCAAGGTATGTACCCTCATCAAAATGTACTCTCATCACATTAAAGTTGGACGCCATTCACTAAATAACTCTCTTAACCTATTGTTGAGGTTAAAAATATTTCATTTAGTAGATATCTGGTGAATGCCTCAAGTTAAGAATAATCTAAGCATTCTAAGTTGCTTGACATTTGCTAATGGGTTGGTGTGTATGTAAATTCATACTAATCATTGTTCTGTGATTTTGATAAAATATAGAGTATGATCAAAACTACTGTTGTATCTTGAAGGTTCTTAGAGACTGATCAACTCTACGAACCAACCAGATGTAATCTATTGAACTGATCCTCACTCTATGAAAGTTCAAAATCTAGGAACATAGTAAAAGTAAAAAGGTGATTAAACCAAAAGAAAATTTTAACATGTCAAGATTGCTTAAATCATACACACACTCATATTCATTTACATGTGTACATACTTCATGATTATTAATGATAACTTCTATGTATATTGGAAATCCAAAAAGTTTAAATGACTAAAGCTTTTGTCAAAACTAACCTAGCAGGACCCAAATTGAAATGGGTACCAAAATAGAAAATCATCTAACCTGCAGGTACCTAATGATATCTAACTGAAGAAAGGCTAAAGCTTAATTACAAAGTTCCTACCAAGCTGCAATATCAAAATCCCTCAGCCATGCTCCCATTGATCAAGATCATCTAAGGAAGCATGAAATTCATAACAAGAAATTGAAGATCGTACAAGCTCATTCATGCAAAGAATTTCATCTCAAAGAGGACTGAGAAGGAACATCACATCTGTAATCATCTACCAATAGTGATGAAGTATGAGGTGTAGAGTGGAAACTCTACGAGTACAGAAGATGTTAGAAGTCTGAATGATAGAACCTACGCTCGTAGTGACTGATTAACAAATCATGGAGTGACCAGTTCTAAAGAAAATATTCTATGATCCAATGAAACTGAGTTAATCATGAAGATATCAGATCAGTTCAGAAGATTCCAACTGCAAGGAGAAGTGCAAGGTAACCTTGCAAAGATCAATATACAGAAACTAACACATCGACTTCTAAGACGGAGGTATTAACTATAGGGGAGCAGTAAGAATGCTAAAGCCTAACAATGCTCAAATTAAGGAGGAACATATTTCCTTCAGATCTCTTAAAAAATGAAGGCAGCTGAACCTGAGGCAAAGGCAAGAATAACTGAGGAGATGAAGATCACGATGAAGAAACTTAAGGAAAAGCAAAAGTGGAATTCATTGCTATATTCAGAGATGAGCTTAGATGAAAGTTCAACCTTCCTTACATCTCTGATGATCATTTCACAAAGCACCAATCCTCTACTATGAAGCCTTTTGAATTAGCAACGAACATTCAATAATATTGGTCCAAGAATTCTCTAGAAGCTGACCATTAGCTGCTCATCCTAAGTTCTTAAAACGAAAGGGGCTTCATCAGACAATGCTACATGATGAACTATCCACCTAATATTCTTTAGATATTGAGAGAAGCTTAAATTATTATCCAAACAAGCCCTCTCCCAGTAACAGAGTCCCAAAACTCTGTGGCTGATGAACCAAATAAATTTTCACTCTTGGTCGTAGAGTCTCTAAATTCTACAACTGATAATCAAGTTAGTCTCACTATCTCAATCGTAGAGTCACTACTATCAACATTATGATCGTAGAGTATAAGTATACTAACCCTACAATTACAGTACTTCTCTAACACTCGACTAATAATACAACTGAAATAGCTGAAAGCACTTCATCCTCTTCCACTAACAAAGACCAATATCAAGTATATCTAATGTTGGTAAACAAACTCTGGCAAAAAGGCCTATTACGATGACATTCCTACAACCAAGTCTACATAGTCTCACTTCTGGTAAGTGCCTCAGAGACAAACCTAGCCCTAAGTTTTATACTAAGAGGCCAACCCTTTTTGAGCTTCTTTAACCCAGAAGATGAGCTGAAATAGAATGCATCGCAAGAACTAATGCGGAGTATACGTACAGAATATCCCTCAGAAAAGGTCAAGCTATTTCCAGTTGGTGATTAATGACAAATCATTTACTGAAGCATGGTTTAAGAAGACGATTGTTGAGTTGACAAGGAAAATCGTAGAGTCTATAGCTATCTCATCAAGCTACTCAGCGTACTGAAGAAGTCAACGATCAACCTATGGTAGTAATGCTCATAATCTTAAAAGAAAAATCAAAACTGAAAAATTGATCAGTTTCTGGGGAGTTACAGTTTCTTATTGGGCATCGTTCAACCAATGGCTTTCTGACACGTCACAGCTTCTGCAGAGTTAGGGGGAACTGTCATAAAGGTAAATTCAAAAAATCTCCAAACAATTACCAAAGACTATAGACTTCCTCTCCCTCCCTTTTTCAAATCATGGATCCTCTTCAAAGCCAAAATCCACTAAACCTCAAGTTATACCCAAATCACCTTCAAATATCCCTGAAATTGAATACCCATACCCTTCAAACTCTCAATATAGAAGATTGGCGTGTTATCAATGGAATCCAACTCGGCTCTAAGAAGTTCAAAAGACCAGAAAAGAAGTTCAAGGATATTCTTGAGCTCGTAAAGAATGTTGGGTTCTCGGAATGCTTGGAAGCCAATACTCCAGTCTATATCGATTTGGTGAAGGAATTTTATTCAAATGTAATGATAGATTTTGGGCTTCTATCCACAAAAGTCAAAGGAACAAATTTGAAGATAAGAGCATCAGACATCAACCAATGCCCAGGGTTTCCTAACCAAGGTTTGATGAATCTCGAGGATGTCAACATTAAAGAAGGCAATAAGTCAATGTGTTACAAAAGAAATGTAAATCTGAAAGATATGAAAAAGGAGTTTTCTGAGGAGTTTGAATTCCTGGCTTAAATTGCTAGAAAATATATCTTATGCAAAGATACTGCACACGATACTGATACTGATCTACACAAGAGAGCCATGACTGCAATCGTCATGAAATAACAGATGAATTTCAGGGCCTTACTAATTGATTGGTTGTCCAAATGGCTAGAAAAGGTTAAGAGAAAAAGTCTACAGATAAACCCCTCACAAAGGTTTTTCATGGAAGACTCTAGAGCATTATTCTGAAGAAGAAAATAAATAGCAAGATAAGGGATGACGAGGGAGAACCCCTAAATGTTTAAAAAGTGATGTCTCCAAAGTTGTTTGAAAATTTGAAGAAAAATCCCATGGAGAATAAGAGCCTAAAGACATTTGGCAGCAGCAGCATGGGTACTACAAAGAAGAGAAAGACAAGAGTAATGAAAAGTGAGTCATCTCAATCTGATGATTCTGCATCTCCAGTGGCTACTCCAACAAATCCAACCAAGAAGAAATCCAAGGTTATGAAGAAGACAACAGAGATTCCACCCAATAGTCTCTCTATTGATAAAAAGGGATCTGAATCAGGAAAGGAAAAAGCACCTACTGCTGTACCCCCAAAGAGAAGAAAGAGTAACCGGGTACTTCTAAGAATAAACCAAAAGAAAGAAGGAAGCTCTTTATCAAAAGTTATTGACCTCAGTGATGATGATGAAGATGATAAACTTGAGTTCATAATAGAAGTCGTGAAGGGCAAAAAGAAGATGATTTTTGACAGCTCCAGCAGTAAAAGCAAGAGGACTGCAAATGTCAGTGAACCCAAGTTAGAAGACAATGATGAAAGTGAAACAAAAGAGATTTTGAAGTTTGAATAGCATGACAGTTCTGAGAAGGATACTACAGAAGGATCCACTGATGAATTAGTTGAAATGACCCATGCATGATTTAAGCTCAAAGACATAAAATGAAGAGATGGAGATAGACTCCAGTTCTGCAGATCAGGAATCAACAAACTATCATGTTCCCTCTCCGACAAGAGTTCTCAAAAGATTAGTGGTGGAAGTCTTTGATGAACCACAAGATATGCTACGAAGAAGATGGATAAACCATGGAAATGAATGACTCAAAGCAGTAACAATGTCTACAGAAGATCTATTTAACAATTAACAAGACATAGATTTAGATCGTGCTACAATACTGTAAAATCTCGACAATCTTCGGATAA
The DNA here is from genome assembly GCA_020205615.1 of Panax quinquefolius. Taxonomy (NCBI): domain Eukaryota; kingdom Viridiplantae; phylum Streptophyta; class Magnoliopsida; order Apiales; family Araliaceae; genus Panax; species Panax quinquefolius. Next base: position 286,105 of record JAINUW010000526.1, read on the forward strand.
AATGGTTCTATCCATGGATGCCCTAGCTAAAGGCTTACACTGCTGACGATGAGAGTTACATCAGCTGATGTTATTCATATTTTCCCAATTTGGAGTTAGTCTCTCAGAACTTCCCAAGGGTCAAGACATTTCACGCAAAACTGATCAAGAACGTCCCTCATTTCAAAGTTTATCATCATGATGGAAACATCTACATTCCCTACTATCCCATAGAAAACTTGGATAGTGGAAAGGCCACATCGAAGCCCACAATCGTAGAGGTCTCTTACTCTGCGATTGCAAATAATCAAGCTCATCCTGTTACCTAAGCATCAAACTCTACTCTCAGTACTCCAAGTCTCAATCCCAGCATACCTTCTGATATCCCCTCTTCATGCAATAATAATTTCTTTGACATTCTAACTGCCTTTGAAAACATCTACAAAAGTGAGAAACTCAAACAAGCTGCCTATCTCTCAAGACTCTGAGTTATTGAAAAACTCTAAAGAATTGGCTGAGAAATTTTCCTATATTACTAAGGAAGCAAAGAGCCTATAAGAAGGAGAGGAAAATGAGTTCCACAAGAAGCTTCAAGAAACCATCTCTAATATTTTCAATAAGCTTCATTAGAGAGATTAGAATTATTTGGAATCTATCGAGCGATAGAGGAAAGAAGCCCTGCTACTTTAGAAGAAAAATAAAGAATCTATTGTCTCTCTCTAAGAAAATAGATACCCTCAATCAGCCTCTTTCTAAACAACTAGAGCTCAGTCAGCAGGAGCTAAAAATTGAAGTTGAAAATTCCTCCTACCTACTTGAGTAGCTCATTTCCTATATCCAACATCTCTCTCAAGTGATTGATGACAAAAAGGGGGAGAAAATGAGGCACTCAAAGGGACATAGGAAGAGACGAGTGGAGTCCAAGAAGAAAATCCAGAAAGAGAAGCAGGAAAGGCTGAAGGCAAAGTAGAAAATAGAGGACTCATCATCTGAGGGGGAGCTCAAAGAAGATGAAGCAATGAAGGCATCATCCAAGGGGGAGTAGGAACTAGGAGAATAAGTAGATGAGTAGCAACAATAGAAAGAAGATCCAGACGACACACACATAAAAAAGAGAAGGTATATCTCTAATTGTAATAATTAGTTCTGGATCCAAAATTTAGATTTTCTCTGCCATCTATAATTACATGTTTTTTAATATCATTCATATTATCTGTTCTAGCAATACAACAGCTCACTTTATCTTAAGATTCATTAATCTCATACATATGCATTCAATATTTTTGTCATCATCAAATATGGGGAGATTGTTAGGAATATGCATGTGAATGGCATTCCTTTATTCGTATAATTTGATGATGAAGATGATGAAGTAAATGAATGAATTTGCACATATGTCTGCATTGATAAAAGTTATAAAGTCCTTAATAGATGATGGACAATATAGACAAGGACTTAGATTGATATGATCAAAATTGTTAGGTTGATCTATTCTTAATATTTATCATTTTGTAAATGAATGTATAGAAGGACAGATCAAAGATGTTAGGTTGATCTATGTTTAAGTGTAATAGATAGGCATGTCTGATCGTAGAGCTCTGTACAAGTCACTTAAGTCTGCCAAGAAGACAAGGCATAATTGTAGTCTATTGAAGCAAAATTGTAGACTGTCGAGTCAGATGAGAGATGGCAAAAGTTAAGGCAGAATCGTAGAGTGTCAAAGAAGTTAATTCAGAATTGCAGTCTGTCTTAAAAGCTACTCTCAGAATCGTGGAGTTGGTCTGAGCATCTACCGACCCAAGTTAAGAATCGTAGTCTGCACTTGAAATCATAGAAGATATCTGTTGAGCACCTGTTGAGCTAGAATCATAGACTTGACTCTAAATCGCGAAGTCTACATGTCGTCACCTATTAGAATCATAGTTTGCAGAACCTGAGTCAAAGTCTTAGTTTGATAGATGCTTACATAGTCTAGGCATAATCTTGGAGCACTCTATTATTCTCTATAGAAGCAAACCTGAAGTATATGCATAGATCACTTTCTCTGGTAAGAACAGTCAAGTTTAAGAATGCAGCTTACTTGACCAATATCAGAATGCATTCTCTTAATAATCCACAAGCAAGTGGAAGATCAAAGCACCAACAGGAAGACTGATTGAGAAGTGAAAATGCATTTAGAAGGAGTCTCCTACAAGTGCCAATCAGAAGACTACGATCAGAGTGCTTACCAAAGAAAAGAAGAGCCTGATAAAGGAAATACAAAGATAATGGTAAACTTGTCACAAAGTAAGCAAAGGACAGATAAGGAGGATATTATTACTTAGTCTTACCATGGAGTATGATCAAGAGATCACAAAGCTGAAAGTTAAGAAAGCTGGGCATGACAAATCAAAAGAGTTATGCAAACTGAGGTGTCAAAGCTGTCAATCAACTTGATAGTTCTTGAAGCAAGGACGATCATAGAGCTAAACACAAGATGGTAAAATGTTGAACACTCTCGGAATCATAAAAGGTGTCAAGGACAAGTCACCCTACAATTTCCTCAGACAAGAAATCGTAGAGTTTATAATGGTCAACATCGAATCGTAGAGGGCATTCATCTAAAGAGTGAGAATATCCAAGCAAAGAAGACTAACATTCGAATGTTATGGTTTGAGGATCCCGATATACTCTCCAAGCATCCTTGATGTGAATCGAGGAAACAAGAGAAAAAGGTGACTACCTAGCCTGCTGAAAGTAACGTATATAAAGTGTTAGGTGATAAAGCAGAATGATGTGTCAGGAAAATCAAAAAGGAGTTATCACATCACACGGCATGTCTACATCAATGCTCAAAAATGTTTGAAACATTAAATGCTACTATGGATGCCTTTAACTAAGACATTTCAAAGGCTGCTTCATAAAGGGAGCTCGTCAATAGAAGACTCATAATGGATACATTCGACGGGAAGATACTTTATAAATCTATAAATAGCCAAAGCTTCAAAGAAGAAAGTAGTTGTTGACTTGAAGAGATGCAAGTCATATAGAGCATAATAGAGAAAAGGTCTTCTTGAGAATGAGACCACTATGGTAGAGTGAAGCACAACTGATGAGGGTTCTACAATGATAAAGTTTCACTCCATACAAAGGAGTATGACAACGAGATAGCATCTGTATTGAGAGCCGGATGGCCAAGAAGACAACAACAAGACTAGCAGAACATAAAGCAGGATACTTAAGCCACTTTGTTTTTCTAATGAACACACAGAGCTGAAGAAAAGAAGATATAGAGCCAAATCTGTTCACAAGGCAAATAGTGTTTAAGGACTTCTAAGTACCTAGAGAAGTCAAGCTAATATGCAAAGACTTAGCAGTACCTCAATGGTGATAGTGTGCAGTGATTAATATCAGATGAAGATAAGCATCAACAACAAAGAACAACCGCACCAAGGATGAGTCAGACTTGCTAAGTACCAACAAGATGATAAGCTGAACGTACATCTTAGCAGTCCATTAGATGTGATCAAATACCAATACTGAATGCCTACTGATCACAAGAAGCTGCTAAGCACCAGAAGATGAAAAAGCTGAATGTCATCTTAATAGCTCAACAACAACAAACAACCAAGAAACCAGGGCCTACAGGGTCCTTGTCTTAGTGACTAAACCAAAGTCAAGTCTGCTGGACTTGCTGTGTACCAGAGGGTATAAGAGATTCTAAGTCTGCTGGGCTTAGTCTATAATTTCCAAGGTTGCTAGTCTTGAAGAGTTCTTAATGAACTAATGTTCCAAGGCTGCTGGTCTTGAAGGAATCTTAGTGATTCAAAGTTGATCAAATCCTTAGTGGAATCCCTGCTTGTTGAAGCAGAAGAGTGGATTAAGAGCATTCAGTCTCTAAACCACTTAAAATGTCTAGTGTCATTTACTTTATGTCATTTACATTCAGTAGTATAACTACTATATCTTCTTGCAATTAAGTCTACATTAGAACTGTGTTTAATGCTATATTTCTGAAGGGTATCTTAATATATTCTGTTGTGCATGAATTGATGCCTCTATTCATTATTTGTTAATCATTTAACAAGATAAAAAAAAACAAAGAAAAAGTTTTAAAGGATCTATTCAACCCCCTCTTCTAGATCTATTATGTGCCTCCGGGAACTAACAGAGTTCATGGACCTATTTACCTTCATCAAAAATTAATCTTTATTTTGGTTCCCGAAATTGCTTGGGTCCAGCCTTTTTATTATCCTTGGGGACCCATATCTGCTTAAACTTGGGTCTATAATTTTTTTGATGATAATCATTATAATAACACATGGAAACTACATGACCATAATCATGACAGGTATAACATTTAATATGATGCATGTGTGAGTGTGTGTGTGTGTGTGTGTGGATATCTTTTGATCGGGGACACATGTGGATTATAGCCATTTATAGCCTTTCTTCTTTGTTAGAACTCTATCTACTTCCATAATGTTCTATAATTTTATGGTTTCGTATAGTAAAAGCCAACTCTATATTTTAGACCTGGTTGGTTCGTAGAGTTAGTTTTACCTAACTTTGCGATACTTTGAGGCTTGACCGTAAACTTTGACTTACTCTGCCATTTCACAAAACCAAGTCAAGTATATGATCTATTAGTCTTGGGAGCAACAATATGATCTATAGAGAATAGGCAACTAGAAATATTTGGCTCAACAACCTCTTTTGATTTCAAAAATAAAATGCCTCTTTGAGAAGAAGCATTGTTATTGTTAATTTCCATTGATTTTTTCACACTTGGATCTGAGGAAAAATCCCCAAATCCCTTCCTGATTAATGAGAGATAGCTTTATGATTAGTGATCAGGGAGTCCATTGATGAAAAGGAATAATTCTATATTGAGATTTTTTTTCCAACTCCTCTATCTTAGAGGTTAGAATTAACTCTCTCTGTATACTACGATCAGTTATCTATCTCAAACTTGAATTATTCGCCTCAAGGTTGGAGTGAGAGGAAGCATTTCGTAGAGTTGTTTCTAACTCTACTTGAACTTTCACTTTCTCATCTTGAAGAAGAGAATGGTCATTTGATAGAACCATGGACCACTTTATGTATTGATGTATATCTATAGTTATATCATGTAATGCAATTCTAAGATCATTCATATCTATATCAACAGAGTTAAAGTCAAATACTAAATTTATCTCAATTTTTTGACAATCAATAGTTTTGCCAGCATTGGCTTCTATGGCCATCATGTGATATCCCGAATATTAGTAATATTTATTTTAAGGGAAAATATTAAATGATTGAATAAAGGTTAGAGATTTAACCTAATCAAGGAAATGTGAAAAGAGTAGATTAATTTTTTTTTCTATGTGCTATAAAAAACCATAGGGTATAAAATGATTGTGAAGAGAGACTTTTAAGATATAAGGCTCTAACTAAGAATGCACAAGACATTATAAATGTTACTCATTCATAATGAAAAGAAAATAATATGAGGAGTTAACTAAATTTTATGAGACGTAGTAAGTGAATGTATTGTTAATACATTTATTATTCAAATGAAAAGGAAAGCCAACATGGCTTAATTGTGAAATATTCTTGACATAAATCTACCTATAAGATCAATAAAATAATATAATTAATTTCATTGATAAGTATATTTTGGTGACAAATAAGGAGAATGGTGGGTACTACAAGGAAATATTTAAATTACATGAAACCATCATTTTTAATGATGTAGGTGCTAACTATTTTGCTAACTTAAATAAATGTGATGGAAGAAATGTATAAATATTTATATTTATGAGTGTCCGCATTTAACTATTGGGCCATATTAAATTGGTACTTAGTATTCTTGCAAGCTGCTACATTAATCTATTGCTACATTAGTGTTAATGATTTTCTTGCTATACTAGAAGAGTGTAATTGTAATACCCAAGAAATTTGAAAGATTATTATTAGTGAAATGAGAATTATGTGATAATAATTGTGTACATTTATGTGTAATGTGAGATTGAGAAGTTAGTGAATGCAATGAAATTGCATCATAAGAAGAGAACAAGAATAAACTATAACGTGGTTGAGCTTAAGTTATGAATTAACTAAGCTTAAAATGATGAGCCTTGTATGACATAATGATTCATGGTGAATCAATTAAAATGAATCAATAATTATCTAATTTACGTGAATAGAGATTAAATTTGATTTTCTAGATTCAATGCTGAACTATAGAAGGACTGATAATCTGGAGGAATAGAGGTAGTGGACTATTAATTTAGCCGAGTCCAACTAAGTAGTGTTTCTAGCCCAAATTTATGGAGGTGGCCATTAAGCTATTAGAGCCCCACAAATTATTGCAAATGGTAGTGGACAAACCCAATGATGCTAAATTTGTCTTGTTAAGCGATCAAAGTTTGGGTCGATAGTTTCAAGGAGAAAACAATTTGTTGTGTTGTTATTCACTCGTGATATTAGAATTATATATATATATATATATATAGTTTGGTGAGTTGTTGTTCACTTGTGATATTAAAATTATATATATATATATATATATATATATTTATATATATACAAATTTCAGTTGGTTGCTTGTTCTCAGCAAAGCTAGACCAAGGGTCTACAACCACCCTATGTTACTTTAGATTAAATTAATCCCATGTGGGCTGAAATGATTTCCTGCAGTATGGCTAGCAATGAGTTGGTAAGACACTTTTCATTAAACCTTTATTAACCAACGATTGATTCAGTTAGAGTCAGTTCAAAGATATGGGTAATGATCCATGATAGGACAAATGTCTCCGTGTAAATAGAGACCTTGATACACCTTACAAAGCTGGATGAAATAGTTAGTTCAAATAAAGAGAGGGATACTATGAGTTAAGAATTAAAGAACCCAGAGGAACTCTTGCAGTTCGATGAGTAGAGGAGATGGGATAGAAGAACCAAGCTAGTAGATTACACCAGTATCTTAGCAGTAGAAGGGAGCATCAAGAGGTACACATTCATTCGACCCTTGATTGTTAACTTAATCTGCTATAGTTAATTTTGGCAAACAAAGTTAACAGTCAGTGAGAAGTTTTTAAACTATCAATAAATAACATTTAAGTGTTTTTCCTTAACTTAGTTAAGGTCTATATTGAGTACAACCCAGTTTTCATGTTTAAAGGTCATGAAAAGTAAGCTTTAAAATGTCATCTAACACTTGAATGAAGAAAGGTCGTACCTGAACCTTGTAGGTAAGTTTCAATAGCTATAATATGGCATAGGTAAGCTACACAAGTTAAAGAAACCAAGTCTAAACTTTTTTAAATATTGGACTTGTTAAAAATCACGTTTTAGGCCAAAAGTGGTCTGTTGTAGGTAAATTTTAGTACCTGAATTTATAAGACTATAATGAACTCATATAAAGTTGATAATGTATGCTTGTGATTATTCATAATCATTGCAATGACCAAAGCTAGTAAGAAAACCTAGTTAGGATCTATTTTTCAAGCCTAAAGTGAGCTTTATAGGTCAAATTTGGTTAGATGACTAAACAAAGTGAGATGATGATAAAAGTAATCTTAGGCTACTAAAATACACATGCCTAAATTGTCCAAGTAGTCAAGACTAAAGAAATTTAAGAAGTGCATACTTATTACTTTTATATATATTGTAGACACTCAAAATTTCGTATTCCTGTTACTAACTATGTAGAAGGACAAAAGCGTCTTTTTCACACTCCAGAGATAACCCTGGAGGACCACAACATCAATTCCAACCGTGCAGATAGCCCTGGGAAATCTAGTTTCCAACCCCGAAGATAACCCCGGGACATCAGTTTCCAACCTCATAGATAACCCCGAGAAAGTCAGTTCCAACCCCGGAGATAACCCCCGAATATCAAGTTTAAAGCCTGGAGATAACCCCAGGAGGCCAAGCCAACCTCAGAGTTAACCCTGAGGATAATCATAGTCAACAGTAGGCCAACCTCAGAGATAACCTTGAGAAAAGACTGCTACAACTATGCGAAAACCGGAGATAACCCCGAGAGGGGAAAAATGGTCATTTTGCCAACTTAACTTCAACTTAACTCAAATAAACTCATTTAAATGCAAATTTCATCAAAAGATGTCCCATAAGAACCATATATTAACTTTCGAGCGCAAAATATGCAAAATAACTCAACGGACTGCGTGGCAAAAACCCGTAAATGCCATTTCGGTCATGAACCCATCTTTTCGAAATCAAAAAGGGCAAATCCTATGTCATGGCATAGCTCTCAGAAAGATCTTTTTGGAATGGTATGGCACGCTTCCATCGGACTCCCGAATTTAAAGTTATACAGGTTCGAGCGAACAATGTGTTGTCTAGGTACACGTACTTTGAGACGGCAGGACCCACATTGCCCGAGGCACCCCGGGTAGCCGCAGGTACACCTGAGGCTCCCCCCCTCTATAAATAGAGGGCTTGGGGTGGCCATTTTCAATAGAAAAAAGGCGAAGAAACCCTGTCCATTTTGCTTTGTACACACTATAAATTACTCCTTTTTAATTTTAAACACTTGTGAGCTCGTGCTTTGCTATATTTTACCAGTGGAAACCGAGTGTTTATTCAATTAAAGCTATTTAAATTCTTCTTGGCAGCCCACTGTAAGACTTCTTAAATTTCTTAAAGCCTTTCTCCACTTTTTGCACACACAGTTATTCATGTTGAAAGTCGTGTTATGTGCGTATGCCCGGACTTCGGTCCGTGGCTTTTTATTTTTTTGTATATATATATACTTATATATACTTAGATAACCTCGGGAGATCAAGTTTAAAGCCTGGAGAAAACCCTAGGAGGCCAAGCCAACCTTAGAGATAACCCTGAGGACAGTCAGAGTCAACAGCATGCCAACCTCAAAGATAACCTTGAGAAAAGACTGCTACAACTGTGCGAAAATTGGAGATAACCCCGGGAGGGGCAAAATGGTCATTTTGTAAACTTAACTTCAAATCAAATCAAAACAACTAATTTCAATGAAAATTTCATCAAAAGATGTCCCACAAGAACCATATATTAACTTCCGAGGGCAAATTATGCAAAACGGCTCAATAGACTTCTTTACAGTAACCCAGAAATGCTATTTTGGTCATGAACCCATCTTCCCAGAATCAAAAAGGGCAAATCCTATGTCATGTCATAGCTCTCAGAAAGTGCTTTCTGGAATGGTATGGCACACTTCCATCGGACTCCCAAATTGAAAGTTAAGAAGGTTCGGGCGAATAACGCGTTGTTTGAGTGCACGTACTTTGAGACGGTGGAACCCACATTACCCGGGGCACCCCAGGCAATTTTTATCTTACACTGGTGCTTTGCATAAGTATACCTCTGGCTCCCCTCTATAAATAGAGGGATTGTAGTGGCCATTTTCAATAGAAAAAGGCGAGAAAGCCCTGTCCATTTTGCTTTGTACACATTATAAACTGAGTGCTTTCTCATTTTAAACACTTGTTAGCTCATGCTTTGCTATATTTTACTAGTGGAAACCAAGTGTTCGTTCAATTAAAGCTATTTGAAGTCTTCTTGGCAGCCCACTGTAAGACTTCTTACATTTCTTAATGTCTTTCTCCACTTTTTGCACACATAGTTATTCACGTTGAGAGTCGTGTTGTGTGCGTATGCCCGGACTTGGGTCCGTAGATTTTTATTTCTTTTATATATATATACACTTATATATATATGTATTTATATTTGTAATAACATTATCAAGTTATGCCTCGATTGAGCCTGGATTCATATTCGGAGCATTTATTGCTTATATATATATATAAACTGTTGTCGAACTCTATTCGATGTGCCTAGATATAATATCTCGGCTGCGTTATCGCTTATATATATATATATATATTTACATTTTCATCAGCACTGAGTTTACTTCGTGGCCTTTTACCTTTTATTTACATTCAGTCCTGTCTGGAGTTTACTTCGTGGCGGTTGATCGTTTTTACTGCTTTATTTACATTAAGTCCCACCTGGAATTTACTTCGTGGCGGTTGATCGTCTATATATATATATTTACCACTTTTATATATTTACATTTCCAATCCCACATGAAGTTTACTTCGTGGTGGTCGATTGTCCACATATATATATTTACAGCTTTTATATATATAACTGCTTACATCTTTCATATAAACTGCGACATCATGTGAACCTAGGAATCATATGATCATAGATTCAGTCTTCTGAATCTTGATTTGGTTCCCGTGATGGACATTTTAAGCTGTAACCGGCTTGTAAATTATTCACGGTGTTTAAATTTCCTTAGAGGACTTTCATGCCCACGAGGAGTTCGGTACTGCTTTATACATTATTTTCTCAAAGATGCTTCACATCACGAAAATAAAAGCAATCAAGCCAAACACATAATAAAATGGAAGTATCAAAGGCCTTAATTACTATTGAGCATAAGGGTTTGAAAAACCTCTTTTACAAAACATCATTGTTATATCTTGTTAAAACTGAACTTTTATACAAAATTCAAACCCTTTGTATATAGGTGCGAACGAGTCATAACACTACTTTCAGATAATTGCAATTGACCCACATACACACACATATTCATATAATAGTTTAATTGAAAAGTGGCGGTCACCGTGGTAACACGGATGTCGGGGGGGGGGGGGGTGCCTAACACCTTCCCTCCGCATAATCAAGCCTCCCGACCCTAACGAATCTCGGTTTCATAGACCAGTTAAGCAATGTTATATCACGTGGTTAATGTGCAAACCTTTTCTCGGTTGAGTTGGTGCAACCATTTAAAAATACCAACTGACGACTCTTACAGTCCAATCGTCGACATATACATGTCGGACCTTTTCACAACTTGTTTTTTCAAACAAATCTCACCTAACATGAGAACACCAAAAGACAAGAAACGTAAAAGGACAAATAAAAAATCCCAAATCGACATATATATATATATATATATATATATATATATATATATATCTTCCGTCATCAAACTTTGTTTGATTGAGCACGGATATACATCCAGGAGCTTTTATTGTTTTTTATATATAAATACATATAACCAAGCAAATGCACTAGATGTGTATATCCGGGCTCAATCGAGTCGAATTCAAGATATATATATATATATATATATATATATTTACATTTCACGTCCTGCCTAGAGTTTACTTCGTGCCAGTTGATTGTTCATATATATATATATATATATATATATATTTACAACTTTCATATATATATATATATATATGTATGTATGTATATAAATGTAACTGTTTACAACTTTTGTACATATTGCACCTTCATGTGAGCCTAGGAATCATGTGATCACAGTTTCAGTTCCTGAATCTAGATTCGGTTCCCGTGATGGACATTTTCAGCTGCAGCTAGCTTATAAATTATTCACGGTGTCTGAATTTCCTTAGATGGCTCTCATGCCCATAAGGAGTTCGGCGCTGCTATGTATTTTATTTTCTCGAAGATGCCTTGCATCTTGAAAATAATAAAAGCAATCAAGCCGAACACATAATAAAATGGAAGTATCAAAGGCCTCAATTACTATTCAGCATAAGGGTTTGAAAAACCTGTTTTACAAAACATCATTGTCATATCTCGTTAAAATTGAACTTTTATACAAAATTCAAACCCTTTGTATATAGGTGCAAACGAGCCATAACACTACTTCTAGACAACTACACATAGACCTACACAAACACACACATTCAGATAAAAGTTTAAATTGAAAAGTGGTGGTAATCGTATCACCACGGAAGTCAGGGGGTGCCTAAGACCTTCCCTCCACTTAATCAAGCCCCAGGACCCTAATGGATCTCAGTTTCACAGACCAATTAAATAGTGTCACATCACTAGGTCTATGTGCAAACCATTTCTCGGTTGAGTTGGTGCAACCATTTAAAAATACCAACTGGCGACTGTTACAGTCAAATTGTCGACATATAAATGTCGGACCTTTTCAAACTTGTTTTTTCAAACAAATCTTACTTAACATGAGAAGACCAAAAGACATGAACAGAAAGGGACAAATAAAAATCCCGACGTCGACAGGCGGCGACTCTGTTGGGGACATCCAGTAAGAGGGCTTAAGCCGCTATTCATAAATTTTCAAAACTTTTTATCTACTTGTGTGTGGATGTTGCATTTACATTTGAATGAATGTGTACTAACGCATTTACTTACTACACTTAGTGCTTCACACCATATCTGCCTTTGATATTAGTGCTTCGCACATGTCATCATTTCCATACAGTGAGATGCGTTGTATGTGAATGTATGTTGTGTGGTCCCTCCACCAGGAGGCTATCCTGTCGGTGTTTAATTTTTGGACTCGTAGGGAGACTAATTTCAATGAGGCTTAGGAAAGACACCACCCAGATTCGCTCCAGTTAAAGACCAGATTAACTTCCCATCGAGTAAATTGCGATGATCTGGGAACCTTCATGCCAAAAAGCCACTAGAGTAGCATAAGATAGGTCAGCCTCTGATAAACCAAACACGAAGGGAAGTCTCTTCATACCTTCCCATTTCAATTAGTTGTAATTTTGATTACTTGTAATTTCATTTCCATGTCAATCTCAATGTAATGGAAAATATAAAGGAATATGTGTACATGCATTCCATTTTTATATCAAAACTTGTCATACTATACTGTCATTAAACCCACTGACATCCGTTTGTTGCAGGATAATACTCCTAAAAAATAGACACATCACATAGCATGTAACATTGCCATATTTCCTTAAGACTAAACTACATAAGTCTTTTTGTAGGGAAGTAATTGGTCTGGTAACCCGTTCCAAATCAAAAAAGGCAATAAGCCTATAGCCAAACATGGCTACATCTGGCAAGTCTAATCCTACTCCTATCTCTCGCGAGGAGTTCGAAGGATTAAGCTATCAAATTATATAGTTGGATGTTCTACTCAAAAAACTACATAAGTCAACTCAGGGTCCACAAATACCAATACATACAGAACCCTCTGCACATGGAGTAATCTAGGGTCCAGACAAAGAAATTCCAGCACCTGAGTGTCAATCTTATAAGACCAAAAAAACCCCTGAAATCACCCATCTCAAAGAAGATCTATACACTGGTGATATTAGAAAGAAGGTCCTACAAATGCAAGAGACCATTCGGTCTATCAAAGGGATTGGAACACACGCGAGTGTTTCATATTCAGACCTTTGTATTTTCCCCCGGGTTCATTATCCGAAAAAATTCCAGACTCCCGATTTTGAGAAATATAATGGATTGGGAGATCCCTACACCCATTTAAAGGTATTCATTGGAGAGCTCAGATCTTATGCCGAGGATGAAAAGCTCAGAATGCAACTGTTTCAGAAAAGTCTTACTGGAGAAGTCAGAGCATGGTACACCAGATTAGATAACTCCAAGATTCATAGCTGGGAGGAGTTAGCCCATGCTTTCCTCAGTCAATATAGTTTCCAAACTCAAATGGCTTCAAACTGGTATCAAATTACCAAGGTCAAGAAACAAGTCAATAAGTCGTTTAGAGAGTATACCCAAAGATGGAGGCGTCTGGCTGCTCAAGTTATTCTGTCTATGACCGAGTTTGAAATGGTGATGACTTTCGTAGACATTTAAGAAGCTCCCTTCTAGGAGAGGGTTCTAGCTGGCATAGGCAAGCCATTCTCTAAAATGATCAAACATGGAGAAATGGCTGAAATGGGTTTGAAGTCTAGGAAGATTCAAGACCTTGTCGTATTAAAAGCTGTAGCTGAGCACATCCAGTCTGGAATTTTTGGAAACAATCCCAGATAGATCCATTAAAAGAAAGAGGATGATGTTTCCTTGATACTACAAGGACAAAAAGTCAATCAAAACATGCCTATTCAGAGGAGAAATTATTCCCCTTTTCAAGTACAGTCTTCAAACCCTCCATTTCAAAAATGTGGAGAAGTCAGACGTACAAGAGTGTTCACACCCTTAGGGGAATCACTCAAAAACATTCTCAAACTTCTGACAGCTCAGAAGGAAATTATTCATCTTCCTCCACCAACCAACCCTAGTGGAAAAGGTTTCAATGTAAGTAAGAAGTGTGCTTATCATGCTGGAGCTCTAGGCCATGACACTCAAGATTGTTGGGCCCTTAAGCATAAAATCCAGGATTTAATTGACAATGGTGAGATCGTGGTGACCAAGCCCGACCAACCCCATGTCCAAGACAACCCTTTCCCTCAACACAAGGAAGATGAGTTAATATGATCAACAGAGGCAATAGAGAGACCTCCAAGTACCTCAAGTATGTGGGTGGATCATCCCAAACCAGCAAGGACAGTGCTAACAGATGGGATTATGCACAGTTCCAGTTTATGATGGAATGGAAAATGAAGGCTCTTGGCGAACAGGTCAATCAATTGGCAGAACTGGTGGTTCATCAACATCAAGTCACACGTCAATTATTCAGTTAGGAGCATGCTAGCCTCTTTCCTCTTATTTCAAGTACTCTACCACTTGCTCCAGAAAGTGAAACACTGGAGGATAAGATTTCAAAAAGAGCAAAAGCTAAAGCTCGTCGGGAATTTGCCAATAAAAGGGAATTTACCTATTTAGGCCAACCGATGGAAGAGATATTATAGATGCTAATTAATGAAGGAAAAATCACAGCACTGCTACCTCCAGTCAACCCACGCTCAAGATGGTTTGATTCTAATAGAGTATGTTAATACCACTCCCACTCTCGCGGTCACAACACTGAAGAATTTTGGGCACTCCGCCATCTTATTCAGAACATGATTGACAGCGATGACCTGCAAATGGCATACAATGACGTTGTATTACTTGAGAGTGGGGACACATTTCCTACCAGGTGGAAGGAAGTCATAGTAGTTATATACATTGAAGGAGACTTGGCCGCCACACCACTTACAGTACAACCAATTCAGCTCAAAGGTGTTGAAAATCCTATGAAGGTGGCTGCACCAAAGCCAATCACATTTCCTTTCAGGCCACAATGTCTTGTTATCAGCCTACAGAAAGTGCCATGGAATTATGGAGAGACTAAAGGATCTACATCCAATATAACTGCTGCAGTGCCGAAAGAAAATCCATTGTATCTTCCTCAACGGGTGATGAAGCCTACCATCAGGTCAAAGGGGAAAGTTCCCATGGAGAAGATTGAAGAATTCCTCCGTACTATGGGACACAATGATGCCAAGGTGGTTTTAATCTTGAAAGAAGCTCCACAACAAATTTCTATATTGGATTTGGTGTTCTCTTTAAAAGATCATAGGAAGGTCTTACTGAGAGTCTTAGAAGAAGCCCACTTGCCAAAATCAGTGGATGTTAAAAAGTTCCATCATCTGGTTGATCACATCTTCTATAGTAATGTGATATCCTTCATCGATGATGACATACCTCCCGAAGGGACGGGTCACTACAAACTATTGCACATAGCGGTTATGTCTTCTGGATATGAAATTGGAGGAGTACTGATAGATGGAGGATCATCCTTAAACATCTGCCCCTATGCCACATTGGAGAAAATGAACATCAATCTCAACAGGATTCGAAGCAGCCATACAGTCATCAAAGCCTTTGATGGATCTCGGCGAAATGTTGTCAGAGAGATTGGGTTGCTAGTGGAAATCGGTCCACATACATTCTACATATCCTTCCAAGTGCTTAATGTTGACTAATGTCATACTCCATTCTAAATGTTTTTATGATGACCATATTATTCCTCTAATCATGCTCTATGAAATTTCAGGAAAAGAAATGGCATTTAAGGAACATCGAGGAGGAACATATAAGACTTGAAGTCTTTAAAGGTTGAATGGCCATTTGAGTCCTAGGAAATATACGTAAGATCTTAAGCATAAATTACTTTTCAATACAAAGTTTTAGGGCATGTGCATTATATACATATAATTATTTTGATCATATATCTGGTACGCTAAGATCATAAAGTAAGTGATTAAGGTAAGTCATTAGCTATTTCCACCGACCAATTATATGGTAAATCAAATATGGCATATTAGTTGGTTAAGGAAATACTATGAAACATGCATCATATAATTACTCCACAATCTAAGGAGTCTATTGGTCACTTTCACCGAACCAATTTCTGGTAAATCAACTATGGTATCCTGATGTCAATAATTGATCATGCATCATATAATTGATTAATTTAAGGAAAGTGATTAGATTGTTTCTAGCCCATTATATGTTAACTCGTTATGGAAATAATCTTAGTGGTTGTGATGGTTTTTGAAGACTGCAGAATATGGTAAGTAATATGCTTGTAATTAAGCTACTAATATATATATAGTGAATCTACATATCTTCGTGTCACGAGACATAATTTAGGAGATATATTGTCACCAAGTGAGCGAGCACTCAATCGGCATAAATTCTTTCTCCAATCAATCGATATATCACGATATCATGGGAAGTCAGAAGAGATATGATATTCACCATGTGATAAGCACTAAATCTGGCCTAATTTTTTTATAAATCACACTGACGTAGCATATAACTGGAAAGAGTCTTGGTCATTGGCACATAATCTGGATATTATTCTAAAATGCATGATTTATGTAAAATAATTCAAATGGTCACATTACAGACTCGTTTCCATGCAACGGTAGTGTACTTGGTTTACCTATAAATAAACCAGACTTATTAAAAAGAAAGATAAGAAATACACACTGCCTTCGTTAATATTTAAAAATATAGTAAGATTGTGTTTCTTCTTCTTCTTACTGTTGACTGCAACTCTATTGAAGAATATACTGTTTCTGAGGTGATCTTGTACTAAATACTCTGGTAATATCTTTCTTTCTTATCATTGCATACTAGAGCCTTGCATTGTTAAGTGATAAATTGCTTAGATCATTAGACCTCTACTGTGTATTTTAAATTTTTCATAAAAATCAATATTATCTGAATTGTAATCCGGTTTGGATTATTGTATTGTTACAATCAAGTTTAAAGAAAGCATAGGTGCTTGAGGGTGCATAGGTGCACAAAGAGCAAAGGTGCTCAAGTGGTTGAAACTTGTATTGTAATTGGAATTGTTTAATAAAAGTGATTCTCCAATACTAGTTGGTATTGGACGTAGATTAGGATACAATTATAGAGGGTAGTAGTTGAACCACATAAAAAATTCATGTGTTCATGTGATTGCATATTGTGCTATCTTATTCTGCTAACTATCTAGCAACCTGTATTCAATATTTATAAAATTACAAAACTAATTCAGCAAATTGTTTTCTCATAATCACATTCTAAAAAAGGTTAAGTCTCAAAATTAAGAATTTTGGAAAGTTATATATCAATTCAACATCTTGTCCTAACATTTCAATTTATAAAGGGTTTAGAATCCAGCCTGCTGCATAAAATATCCAAATGAATTTTTATTTGGACATAATTTGTTCCTACACTTATTCAACCCCCTTTCTAAGTGTGCCTACTTAAATTTCATTTGGAATCAAAGCTTGGCTCTACTTATCTTGGTCTTAAAGGTGACTTGTAGGAAAAGATTTTAACATGGCGCAATTTGGAAATGCTCATCAAGAAGGACAATCAACAAACCGACCTCCATTGCTCTATGGAACAGAGAACTATAATTTTTGGAAATTTCAAATGAGGATATATGTTAAGCGAGACCCATGGGAATGGTGGGTGATAGAGAATGGACCGGTGATCCCAAGGAAAAATGATGGCACTCCAAAGACTCTACTCGATATGGACTCAATCAAAACCTATATGGTGTCATACGATTCAAAGGCAATGAACACACTTCTCAGCGACATGGTACAATCCAAAATAGATAAAGTCTCATCATGCAACACATCAAAGGAGATATGGGATACTCGAGTGGTGAGTCATGAAGGAACATCCAAAGTACGAGAAGTTAAGTTAAACATGCTCATGTATGACTATGAAATGTTTAAGCTAGAAAAAGACGAAACGATCAAAATGGCTCAAGCACGATTTCTAGTACTCATAAATTCTTTGAAGTTGCTCGACAAGTCAATTCCACAAAGTGAAATCAATCGTAAACTACTTCAAGCTATGCCCAAAAGGTTTGCTTCCAAAATTACTACCCTTCAAAATTTTGTCAATATTTCATCCATGTATACTTGAACTCTCTTTAGTGAACTAAAAGAATATGAACACCAATTAAAAAGACACTACAAGAAAACCAGTCATTGCCGTTGGGCATTGCCGTCGCCTATGACCATAGTGCCATTGGCATTGAGGTCATTGCCGACGGCTGATGCCGTTGGCAAACTCATCGCCCCACAGGTCGTCGCCCCTGGCACCCATCACCAGCCGTCGACATCGTTGTCATTACCGATGGGGCTCATTAAGCGTATTTACATATATAGCAATATCTGATATTACAATGACAAGACCAAGCAAGGTCCCGTCAAGAAAGACCCCATAAATTTTTTGAGGAAAAAACTCATTGTCGACGGCATGCCCGTCGGCAATGACCTTTTAATCATGTCTGTCACTAGATGTCATTGGCGATGGCTATGCCGTCTCCATTACCCCCGTCGGCAATGATTACATATATTTTGAATTTTTTTTTAAAAATTCAAAATTTCCCTGTTCATTTACAAATATACACCTGTTATAAACTAATAACAACCATCAAATAACAACTATACCTGTTATAAACTAGTAATCCAAATTAAATATATAGATCAAAAATATAATGGCCATCAGTACAACTCAAAAACTGTACAAATACATACATGAAACTCAGAATATAACATAAACTAAACTAACTACAACTCGTTGCCTATCTCCATGTCATCGAGTTGACGGTCATCACCCTATACTGGAGGAGGCTGCTCGTTATCAACTCGACGGTCATCGCCCTGTACTAGAGGAGGCTGCTCGTCATCAGCTTGACGGTCATCGCCTTGAACTGGAGGAGGCTGTTCGTCATCAGCTCGGCGATCATTATCAGTGCCTCCACCTCCACCTCCACCTCCATGAGTCTCGTCAACAAGACCCTACAAAATCAAAATATTAATAACAAAATCAAAATGAAAATATATTTACATTATTTTAGTTTGTGTTCTTCAAGTTAGGCGGACGGGACTCAAACTCGGGCTTCGTATATCAGAATCGATTCTCGTCTATTGTAACACATGTCTATTCCCTATACGGTGCTATTGCATGTGTTCGCGTGTCAACTGGACGACCGGGGTGGGTTTTGGGCTCTTTTTTAGCTATTTGCCTAACTATTGGCGGGTTTTGCAAACTAGGACTTAACTCGGGCTCCGTATATCTGAATCGAGTCCCGTAGGTTCAAACGCGTGTCTATTTCCTATGCGGTACTATTTCCTGTGTTCGCGTGTCAACTAGACGATCGGGGCAGGTTTTGGGCTCTTTTTCGGCTTTTTACCTAATTATTGGCGAGTTTTGCAAACTGGGACTTAACTCGGTCTCCGTAAGTTAGAATTGAGTCCTATAAGTTGTAACACATGTCTAATACCTACTCGGAACTATGTGTGTGTTTGCATGGCGTTCGGACGACCGAGGCGAGTTTTGACCTGTTTTTGGCTTTTTGCCTAAATATAGGCGAGTTTTACAAATTTGGATGATAACTTTCGGGTTCAGATATCGTAATTGAGTCCTATAAGTTCTAACATCGTGTCTAATACCCTACTCGGTGCTATGTGTGTGTTTGTGTGTGTTGACGGCCAGAGGGTTTTGACCTATTTTTGGCTTTTTGCCTAAGTTTTGCGAGTTTTACAAACTAGGCGATAACTCGGATTTCGTATATTGGAATCGAGTCCCATAAGTTTTAACAGGTGTCTAATACCTACTCAGTGCTATGTGTGTGTTTGTGTGGCATTCGGAAGACCGAGGCGGGTTTTGACCAATTTTTTGGCTTTTTACCTAAGTGTTGGCGAGTTTTACAAACTGGGCAATAACTCGGATTTTGTATATTAGAATCGAGTCCCATAAGTTCTAACACGTGCCTAATACCTACTCGGTGCTATGTGTGTGTTTGTGTGACATTCGAATGACCGAGGCGAGTTTTGACCTATTTTTTGGCTTTTTGCCTAAGTGTTGACGAGTTTTACAAACTGGGCAATAACTCGGATTCCGTATATCGAAATCGAGTCTCATAAGTTCTAATACGTGTCTAATACCTACTCGGTGCTATGTGTGTGTTTGTGTGGCGTTGGGACGACCGAGGTAGGTTTTGACCTATTTTTTGACTTTTTGCCTAAGTATTGGCGAGTTTTGCAAACTGGATAATAACTCGGATTTCGTATATCGGAATCGAATCTAGTAAGTTCTAACGCATGTCTAATACCTACTCGGTGTTATGTATATGTTTGTGTGGCGTTCGGACAACCAAGACGGGTTTTGACCTATTTTTTAGCTTTTTGCCTAAGTGTTGGCTAGTTTTGCAAACTAAGCGATAACTCGGTTCAGTATATCAGAATTGAGTCCCATAAGTTCTAATGCATGTCTAATAACTACTAAAAGTGCTATGTGTACCTGCATTTGTGTATGCGTTCAAATGACCGAGGCGAGTTTTGACCTATTTTTCAGTTTTTTGCCTAAGTATTGGCGAGTTTTACAAACTGGGCGATAACTCGGATTTCGTATATCAGAATTGAGTCCCATAAGTTCTAACATGTGTCTAATACCTACTCAGTGCCATGTCTGTGTTTGTGTGGCGTTCAGACGACCGAGGCAGGTTTTGACCTATTTTTTGGCTTTTTGCCTAAGTGTTAGCGAGTTTTGCAAACTGGACGATAACTCGGATTGCGTATATCAGAATCGAGTCCCGTAAGTTCTAACGCGTGTCTAATACCTACTCGGTGCTATGTGTGTGTTTGCATGGCGTTCGGATGACTGAGGTGGGTTTTAACCTATTTTTCGGCTATTTGTCTAACTTTTCTCAAGTTAGGCGGACGGGACTCGAACTTGAGCTCCGTATGTCGGAATCGAGTCCCGTCAGTTATAACGCGTGTCTATTGCCTAAGCGTAGGCGTGTTAACTAGTTATTTGATAGTTTATATAAGCAATATAATTACAAATAAGGAAATACATCAATAATAAGTTTTACCTGTCGAATATGTGGAGGAAAGATGTTGGCCAAGACAACTGCACATACACGGATGGCCTCCTCCTGGACAACACCCATGAGGTCGTCAACGGCAGCTGCAGGATCTACGGAGCCGTGGACAACCTCCTGAGCAAGCTGGTAGATCCGTTCGCGTGATGGTGCACCTCCTCGACGACGACCTACTCTCGCCATGCACCCTCTATGATCTACCGAAGAAGTCGCCGATAATGATGGGTGGTGCTTTGATCCACTCGCACAACTACCTCCGGTGGGTGGGAGACGTCGAGATCTCGCAGCAGGGACTATAGTGTAGGCTGGGACACAGGGGATGCCCACAACTCTACCCTTCTTTGGCCCCCCTGTAGCCTGTAGCTAGTCCTCTATTTTCCTCGTCCTCACGCTCAGCATCAACCACTGGAGTGTCACCACTCTGGGTGCTCTAGACCACAGAAAGGTCCTCGAACCGTGTCTGTAAAAACACAAAAATAGGTGAAAAGCAAGTATTACACAAAAAAAATTCAAAAGAATTTCAAAGCCATCAAATATATACTAAATGAAATAATTAAATTACTTATCGCAATGCGCTCTACCTCAGGTGAGATATAACCACCGTCACCTTTCTTCTCGTGAGCGTGCCACCAAAACTCGAGAAGGAAGGTCGGTGCTTTAGACTACTTATGAGTCATCCTCCAGAGGTCGCATAACCCGACTCCCAGTCAGGTGTGGGAGATGACTCTGCTTGTTGGGCAGGTAGACGTTGTGCGTTGAGCACATCTTTTGAACGCCTCGCCCTCCTAAATATCGCATACTGGGCTCCCACACCAATTTATTGAATAATAAATATTTATTTGGTGTGTTATTGTTGAATTGATGAATCTAAATTTATTAGAATTTTCTAAATTAAATTAATTTATAATTTAGAGGTTTGTATTATAACATGAGGTGTTATGTTGTTGTGTTGATTTAATAATTTAGATGGTATGTTAAATTATTAAATAAAGTTATAATAGAAAATTATAATTTGGTGATATTTGCTAAAATGCTATATTTAATTAAAATATAGTATGTGACTATAATTATAAACTAAAGTGTTTATTAAAATAAATTAAAAAGGATTTAAATTAGTTTTTGTCAAACAAGGCTTAAGTATTTTAATTCTTTAAATTTTAAATGGTTTTTGCCAAACAAGCCTTATGGCTTTTGAAATTTCTAATTTTGAAATTAAATAAAATAAATAATTAAAATAATAAATATAATATATTTATATTTACATACGTTTCTTTTAAGCGATGTTAGTAATTAGGAGTATTAAGGTTATCGGTTTTTCCTTTGCGCTTAAGTGCTACGTGACTTAGTATTTGGCGATATTGAGAAGAGAGTTGAGAGAGCTTGAGCGGTGAAACTTAGAGAGAATTGAGAGAAAGCTTAGGATTTTCAAGCAAATTCGATTGGGTTAGGAAGAGTTTACGCTAATTAAGGTGCATACACAAGGTATATATATATATATATATATATATATATATATATATATATATATATATATATATATATATATATATATATATATAGACTCTGACAATTTTTATATAATTTATGAATTCCAAATTTGTTGAATTGTTGCTATATTATAGGATTTTTTGTGATTATATGAGTATATGATGATTATATGTTATGTTTAGACAATAATTGCATGCTAATTTTGGTTTGATGTAGAAGAAATATTCGACAATGTATGTTTATATGTATTTTTCCATATGTTCATGAAAAGTATCAATTTTAGTGGCCAATTAGTATTTGAAATTGTAAATTGAAGCTTGTATATGATATAAACATAACGTAATTTGATTGGACTGATTTGGCCAACTAATGAATTCACAGTGTTGAGTTCTAGAATGAATATCAAAAATGGAGTTTTATATGAAAAATATGAAAATTGTGGAATTAAAATAGTTCTAGTTGGTGTTAAATTGTTCTAATTGGTTGTAAATATGAGCAATCATGTTTACAATAGTTGTATATTTATCTTACTTGTTATTATCACTATTTGATGGGTGAAAATTGTGTTTGTTGGGCTAAAGTCGACTACTATTCATTAGCCTTCACTGCGTGCAATCGAACAACAGTAATAATTCTTGCTTAATGTGTGAAGGCAAAAAAAAATGGAATCCCAAGCCTTTGTATGGCGGTCGCTGCATACCTACAGATTTAAGATTCGACTTCATTATTCTGCGGACTTGGCATAACATCATAGTATGGCCTGAAATTATGTTAGTATGTTAAATGGGTAATGTTAAGGTTAACATAACATAGTGAATTGTGGATTTAGTAAGTTCAAAGTTGCAAAAATGATTAGTAAGTCGAGAACGCGTTATGTGATAATTTAGTATACCTAATGAACATTAGTTAAGTGTTCATGAAGTTAAACACTTAGAGTTTACGAAATGTGAATGGTAATGAACATTATGATATGTTAGCATATCTAATAGATATTGTGGTTCTAAAATTATGTGTAGGTGATCGTGAGTTTAATTTTATAGCTTACGCTTCAATGAGTTTTCTAACTCTATATTTACATTGAGCAAGTTTCTATACTTCTCTTTTTACATTAAGAAAGCCTTTTATCCTTACATTTTTGTTAAGCTAGTTCTTACTTTAAAGTTTCATTAAACAAACTATTGTATTCTTAATCATGATTTGAATAATCTAGCTATGACATTATTGTATTCAATCAAGTTTGAAGTCCAATACTTATTGATGCATTCTAACTTGTTTATTGTTAGACAAGTTTCATTATTGTTATTCGGATATTATGAATGCAGTTTTCTTGAATTCTAATTTCAAATGTTGAATCATTATAGTTCATTTACTTGACACAAGTCATTCTCATGATAAGTGAGCTTTATTTTCAGCTTACTATTACTTAATGTTTATTTAATAATTCATAGTCCTAGCTTAATTTTATTCAAGCAAGGTTTATTATTGTCATTCAATACTTATGCTTTGTAGTTGTTTCTAAGCATGAGATCAAGTATAGACGGTTAAACACACTTATTCATTGTTTTCATATTATTATTGATCATTTGTTGTATTATCAAACACTATTGATTCAACTAGTCCTCTAGTTGATGTTCGTTAAACTTCAAATTACCCTTGAAAGCTTATCCAAACCAAAATTTCTTTGGTGTGGACTTGTACTCTAAATACTTAAGATGAACAACCCTATATCGGGGATTATTTTGAGCTACTGTGATAAGCGTTAAAATATTTTCTCAATACATAGTACAAATGGAGTGATCACACGGAGTGCGGAATGATGGTCCATATAGTCGTTTAGGTAGTTAAAGGATTCTGATAAAACACACTGTGAACCTAGGACATGAATGATGATTATAGTCTTCTAGACTGTTAAAGGTTAAAGTATAAATACTTGAAAACCTAGAATAGAGTTCATGGTCTTATGATCCTCAGTTATGTTTATTCCATATCTTGGATTTCAGTTCCTGATTATCATTGTTAGAGTACTATTCAGTTTTTGATGAGCCTATTTGTTGGCAGATATTATTGTTATTCTCTGTTGATCCATTATTATATCCAGTGTGAGCAATTGTTTTGCTCACTCTTGCATATTTATAAACTCATTGCAGCTAAAGTGGAGAAGGTTGATGAACCTTCGTCTAGCAAAGGAAAGGAAAGATGTTCAAGTGATGAAGACTTGTAATTTTGATTATGATTATGATATTAGACTTTTATTTGTTATGATGATCTTAGACATTATCTTAATGATGTTATGAAACAATTTATTTCTTCTTTTGAATGATGTTTAAAGGTTAGATAAACTGGGATGTTTTTTGAACTTAATGATGTAACCTATTTAAGGGAAGGATTTTATGATTCAAATATTATTTTATTTGGGTAGATAGTATGATGTATGATTAGTGAGCACCAAATCTTGTGGGAATGAAGTACCTAGATTTGTGGGTGTTACAGGTTGGTATCAAAGCCTTAGGTTATGAACCTTAGGTGGGGGAAAAGCCTTAGGAAGTAACCTTTGAAAAGATAGTGTTGATGAACTCTTATCGAGTTTTAGGAAAAAGAAAGTAATAAAACACTTATGTGCTTATGTGATTACAACTTATGTGCTCGTGAGTGTGAGTAGTAATAATTAGTAATTAAAACTTAAACTTTGATTGATGAGGATGACTATTATAGGAGGATCCGGTCGAAGTTAGAGAGGAGGAGCCTCGAGATATTGGTGATTTGGGGAACAACTCTCGCCACGAAAGCAGTTAAAAGTCGGTCGCATAGTAGTTGAAGCGAGAGAGGTACTGGCGAGGATGATGAGATAGAGGCGGATGAGGAGGATCCCGTGGAGATGCCACGATCGGAGGATGAGGAGGACGAGGAGGAAGAGCTTCCACTTAATTCGATAGTTGCCCGTATATACGACGAGGGTGTATGATCGCAATGTGGAACTTTCAAGACACCGTCGAGGAGTTACAAGAGATAGTGGTGAACAACAAACCTCGATGGCACAAAAAGGCGATGAGATCCGAGGATCGAGAAGAACGATGAACAACGTTGAAGAAGTTGATCCACATAGAAGGAGAGAATGAGAAAATGATGGAGAAGATTGAAGGACTTGGAGAAATAAGTGAAAGAAGAATCTACAAAAAGGGCAAGAGTCGAAGGCAATATCTACAATGAAGCTTATCAACGAGGTAGAAATGGCGAGAGAGTGACGCACAAGCCAAGAGGAGGAAGATGGAAGAAATGAGCAACGTATTCAACACCGTGGTCAATCGAGCTCAAGATCGAGTCATGAGTTATCCGATTTAGTTCGAGACGCGCCATCATACGTATTGGATCGTAGAACAATGTTTGAATTATGGAGGAAGAAGCGTCGTAAGGCTACGTGATATCTTAGTAGAACATTGTAGAAAATGTAATTGATAGGTAATTTTGAAAATAAATGAAATGTAAATCCGGGTATGATAACCAATGGGATAGATGATGATGATGTTATCCTATTAGTTAGGATAGTTTATAGTTTAGGAAAGTAATGTAAATAGCGGTGATGCTATTGTTTTGATGTTTTTATGATGAATGAATAAAAGTTATTGTTTTATTCAAAGTGTTAAGTGTTACGTGATAAACTGTTATGATGTGCGACTTAAGTATATAATACTTAAGAGATTGAATAGAATAATGGATGTATTTTAACGAGAAAATGGCTTCAAGAGCGCCAACCACCACTGACGAAGAACCGTTGAGGAAAAAAACAACAACAATAATGTGGAAGGAAAACCCGATTCATTGACTAGTGGCGTTCTTCGACGGGTGCTTTGCAGAATCAACCTCAGAATCAAGGTACTACATTTAAGGACTTTAAAGGCTGTTGGACCACCATGAATTTCGAGGGTCCATGAATCTAGTTGAAGCAAAGACTTGGATCATGGAAATCGAGAAAGTTTTGATGTTGCTAGGGTTGAGGATAATCGGAAGACGGCTTTTGCAACGTTTATGTTGAAAGAGGAGGCTAGCTATTGGTGGCGAAGCCAACAAAACTCGGGAAGGACCTAGGAGTGATGACACAGGATAGGTTTAAGGAGCTATTTTTGAGACTTATTTCCCGAGAGAGTTGAAGAGTCACTAGAGGTTCGTTTTTTGGAATTAAAAGCGAGGAACAATGTCGATTGTCCGAGTATCATAAAATTCAACGAGTTAGCGAGGTTTGCGCCATATCAAGTCGTCTGAGACGAGCACAAGGCAAAGAGGTTTGACGAGGACTGAAACCACAGTTATATAGAGGGTTTCCTGTTCTAATTAAAGACATTTTGTGGTGATGATGGAGAAAGCGATTCTCGGCCGAAAAGTGGAGGCGTGGCGAGAACAAAACATAATCAAGAAGCGAGAGAAGAAGAAAAGTGAAGGTGAAGCTAAGAATGGTGGTGGTGGTAATAATGGAAAACAACAATTTGAAGAGGAAGTGGAATGGGAATAGGGGAGTTGGAAATCATCGAAGAAAAAACCAACAAAATAAGAAGTTTGAAGCATGTGTTACGTGTGGAAAGTTTCATAAGGGAGAGTGTTTATGGGGAAAGTAGTATGCTTTAATTGTGGCGGGAGGGTCACATCGCCCAAATTGCACTCAAGCTAAGAAGAATGTGTGTTTTCACATGCGGATCAAGGATCACTTTGCTCGTGAATGCCCTAAGAAGAGATCTGGTGAGACAAATGGGAGCAAAGGAAATGCTAGTGGAGGAGCATTGGCTATTCTTTGGGCCAACATCAACAAATAAGCCCACCTGACGGAACCTTGACATGACGGTGCGGATGCGGTGCAATCAAAAGATGTCGTGTCGGTATTATCCCAATCAATGATATAGATGCATATGTATTATTTGATTAGAGGGTCTTTACTTGCTCGTTTATATCTGATGAATTTGCTAAGAAATTAGAAATACCTTGTGAAGAGTTGAAATTTCCTTCAAACATAGAAATTGCGAATAGGGAAGTGATTCCTGTTAGGTTCGTATACAAGAACTGTAGGGTGAACATTAAAGGGAATATTATGAAAGTAGATTTAATTCTAATAAAACTCGGAGAGTTCGATGTTATTTTGGGAATGGATTGGCTATTCAATTATGGAGCGATAATTAACTGCCAAAAGAAGTGTGTAAACCTTTTGACTCCGTCAAAGGTAGTTTTCATGGTAGCAAATCGCTGAGACAAATGAAATGTAAGCGATGATCTGAGCGAAGTTATTAAGTAAAGGTATGTGTAGGGTATTTAGCTTACATAGTTGATACTCAAAAAGAGAAGGGTATGAAATTGGAGGAAATACTAGTGGTTAGGGAGTTCGTGGGACGTGTTTAGGAAGATTTGCCGGGACTTCCACACGACCGAGAAATCGAGTTCGTGATCGACTTAGCGCGAGGAAGCCGCTCCTATATCGAAGGCCCGTCTGAGAATGGCTCGGTAGAAATGAAGGAATTAATGGTGCAATTGCAAGAAGCTGTTGAGATAAGAAGTATATTCATGAGAGTGTGTCACCGTGGGGGAGCTTAGGTGTTATTCGTGAAGAAGAAGGATGGGTCGATGCGTCTTTGCATTGATTATAGGGAATTGAACAAAGTCACTTTATTAAAACAAATATCCATTGCCAAGAATAGATGACTTGTTTGATCAATTGAAGGGTGCTAGATATTTCTCGAAAATAGATTTGAGAAGTGGATATCACCAATTGAAAGTAAGGAAGGAGGATATACCAAAGGCGGCATTAGAACTAGGTATGGACATTACTGAATTTTAGTGATGTCATTTGGTTTGACAAACGCTCCTGCTGCGTTCATGGATTTGATGAGCAGAGGTGTTTAAACCATTTTTGGACAAGTTTGTGGTGGTGTTTATCGATGATATTACGGTGTACTCTAAAACTCAAGAGGAACACATGGAACACTTACGTGGACAATCGTTGGAGACGTTAAGAAAGGAAAAGTTGTATGCGAAATTCTCTAAATGTGAATTTTGGCTGGAACATGTACAATTTCTTGGGCATGTAATTGATAAGGATGGGATTTCGGTAGATCCATCAAAAGTTGAAGCTGTGATAAATTGGGAACAACCAAGAACTCCATTAGAAGTAAGAAGTTTCTTAAGGTTGACAGGATACTATAGATGATTTATTCAAGATTTTTCCAAGATTGCTACTCCGTTGACAAATTTGACAAGGAAATCTGTAAAATTTGTTTGTACAGAAAAGTGTGAGGAAAGTTTTCAAGAACTGAAGAAAAAGTTAAGTGTGGTTTTATGTTGTCATTCTTAGGATAATACATGAAACTTTGTGGTGTATAGTGATGCTTCACACAAAGGATTGGGTTGTGTCCTTATGCAAAACAACAAGGTTATTGTGTATGCATCAAGGCAATTGAAGGACTACGAAAAAGGATATCCGACTCATGACTTAGAGTTGGCAGCGGTTGTGTTTGCACTGAAGATATGGAGACACTATCTCTATGGAGAAAAATGTGAGATCTACACAGATCATAAAAGTCTGAAGTATATTTTCACACAGAAAGACCTGAACATGTGTCAAAGGAGATGGATGGAACTGATAAAAGATTATGATTGCGAGATCTTTTATCATCCGGGTAAAGCTAATGTGGTTGCAGACGCATTGAGTAGGAAGGGCTAAGAAAAGTTGATGATGTTAAAAGATAAGGAGGAGCTTATTTACAATGAATGGCGAGGCTAGAGTTGGAAATAAAATTTCCGAAGAATCCGATGAAAAATTATTCCAGATAGAAGCTAGTCAACTTTGGTGGACAAAGTGAAGAATGCTCGACTACTGAGGATGAAGAATGTAAGAAAATAAAAGAAAGTGTGGTCGAGGGTAAAGAAGTGAAGTACAAGGTCGACATCATGAGGAATACTAAGATTTGAGGGACGAATTTGGGTTCCGGTGATTAAGATATTAAAGAAGACATCTTGACCGGAAGCTTATAGCTCAAGATATTCGATTCATCAGGAAGTACGAAAATGTATCAAGATTTTGAGGCGTCATTTTGGTGGCGAACATGAAAAGAGATGTTGCGAGAATGCGTTGCAAAGTGCTTGACATGTCGAGAAAGTGAAGGTAGAGCATCGGCGACCAAGCGGATTACTTCAACCGTTGGAAATACCTTAATGGAAGTGGGAGCATATCATAATGGATTTTGTGGTAGGTCTTCCAATGACTCAGAAAGGATATGACGCGATATGGGTGATAGTGGATAGATTAACAAAATCTGCACACTTTTTGCCAATAAAGATTAGATTTAATCTTGATCAGC
Organism: Panax quinquefolius; assembly: GCA_020205615.1. Taxonomy (NCBI): domain Eukaryota; kingdom Viridiplantae; phylum Streptophyta; class Magnoliopsida; order Apiales; family Araliaceae; genus Panax; species Panax quinquefolius. The sequence goes on from JAINUW010000526.1 coordinate 315,979, forward strand.
TGGCGAAATTATACGTTAAAGAGATCGTTTCAAGACATGGAGTTCCAGTATCAATTGTATCAGACAGAGATCCGAGGTTCACATCAAATTTTTTGAGGAGACTACAAGAATGCATGGGAACGTAATTGAAGATGAGCACATCGTATCATTCGCAAACCGATGGGCAAAGCGAAAGAACGATCCAGGCGCTTGAAGATATGCTCAGAGCGTGCATCATGGATTTTAAAGGAAATTGGGATGATCATCTACCGTTGGTGGAATTTGCATACAACAATGAGTTACCACGCAACATTGGTATCTTGCCATACGAGGCGTTATATGGCGAAAGTGCAAAACCCCACTATCTTTGGGATGAAGTTGGAGAACGTCAACTATTAGGCCCAGAATCGTTCAATGAGGCCAATGAAATAGTCAAACTCATCGAGAAAGATTGGTAGTACTCAAGATCGATGAAAAAAGTATCTTTGATCAACATGAGATAAAATCGTGAATTTGAAGCGGGAAGTTTCGTGTTCTGAAAGTCTCTCCTTGGAAGGGAAGATCGTTTTCAAGAAGAAAGGCAAGCTCATTTGAGGTTTATTGGACCTTTGAAATTCTACGTAGAGAGTGGGAGAGGTGGCTTATGAGGTAGCTTTACCTCGAATTAGAGCATGTGCACAATGTTTTTCATGTTTTGGTGTTACTGACCGTATAAACCCGATTACAAGCATGTGATCGAATATGAAGCGATTGCGATTCGGTAAAAGATTTGTCTTACGAAGAGATTCTATCCGGATAGTCGACGAGGGAAAGAACAAGTGCTCGAGAATAAAGTGATACCTTACGTGAAGGTGATATGGAGGAACCACAACGTCGAAGAGGCTACGTGGGAACTCGAAGGCGATATGATGAAGAATTATCACGAGTTATTTGTTTAGTCTCATGTCTTGATTACGGGGACAGAATCTTTGTAAGTAAGGGAGAATGTGACGATTTGATTATTTGAATTGTGATTACGAGGACAAAATCCTTGTAAGGAGGAAGGATGTAACGATCCAAAATTTCAAATTTGTAATTTAAATATTTATTGAGTTATATAAATATTATTTGAGGTATTTATTGTTAAATAAATATTTGTTGATGTGATGGTTGATGAATCTAAATTGATTAGAGAATTTTCTAAATTAAATTAATTTATAATTTAGAGGTTTGTATTATAACATGAGGTGTTATGTTGTTGTGTTGATTTAATAATTTAGATGGTATGTTAAATTATTTAAATAAAGTTATAATGTTAAAAATTATAATGTTGATGTGATGGTTTGAATATAAATGATTGGAGAAATAAATTAAATTATTTAATTGGAGGTTTGTATATAGTATGTGAATAATAATGGTTATTAAATTAAAGTGTTTATTAAAATAAATTTGGTGATATTTTAAATTCTATATTTTTTAAAATATAGTAAATAATTATAAAGTAGTGTTTTTAATAAATTAAAAAATTTTAAATAGTTTTTTGTGAAAAGCAAACAAAATATGATTATGGCTTTTGAAATTTCTAGTTTTGAAATTAAATAAAATAAATAAAATAAAATAAATAAAATAATAAATATAATATATTTATATTTATATACTTTTCTTTTAAGCGATGTTAGTAATTAAGAGTATTAAGGTTATCAGTTTTTCCTTTGCGCTTCAGTGCTACGTGACTTGGTATTTGGATATATTAAAAAGAGAGTTCAGAGAGCTTGACAGTGAAACTTAGAGAGAATTGAGAGAAAGCTTAGGATTTCCAAGCAATTCTAGTGGGTTAGCAAGAGTTACATGCTAATTGAAGGTATGTACACAACCTTGGTGTTATATATATATATGGGGCTACGACAAATTTTTATATAATATGTGAATTCCAAATTTGATGAATTGTTGTTATATTATGGGATTATTTGTGATTATATGAGTATATGATGATTATATGTTATGTTTAGACAATAATTGCATGCTAATTTCGGTTTATAGTAGAAGAAATATTCGACAGTGTATGTTTATATGTATTTTTTCATATGTTCATGAAAAGTATCAATTTTAGTGGCCAATTAGTATTTGAAATAGTAAATTGAAGCTTGTATATGATATGAATATAACATAATTTGAATGGACTGATTTGGCCAACTAATGAATTCACAGTGTTGATTTCTAGAATGAATATCAAAAATGGAGTTTTATATGAAAAACATGAATTTTGATAAATTAAAATAGTTTTAGTTGGTGTTAAATTGTTCTAATTGGTTGTAAATGTGAGCAATCATGTTTATGATAGTGGTATATTTATTTACGTGTTATTATCACCGTTTGGTGGGTGAAAATTGTGTTTGTTGGGCTAAAAAGTCGCTCATTGTTCATTAGCCTTCTTCTCTGCGTCTGTCATGAAGTTGCATTGCTTGCCTGATGTGTCAAGGCAAAAAATGGCAGCAATTGCGTTGGTCCCAAGCCTTTGTATGGCTCGGTTTGAGATTCATACCACGGTTTGAGATTCGATTGCTTTATTCTCTTGGGATAACATCATAGTATGGACCTAAAATTATGTTAGTATGTTAAATGGGTAATGTTAAGGTTAACATAACATAGTGAATTGTGGTTAGTAAGTTCAAAGTTGCAAAAATGATTAGTAAGTCGAGAATGTGTTATGTGATAATTTAGTATACCTAATGAACATTAGTTAAGTGTTCTTGAAGTTAAACACTTAAAGTTTCTAAAATGTGAATGGTAATGAACATGTTTTGGTATGTTAGCATATCTAATAGATATTGTGGTTCTAAAATTATGTGTAGGTGATCGTGAGTTTAATTTTATAGCTTACGCTCAAGGCAAGTTTTCTAACTCTATATTTACATTGAGCAAGTTTTTATACTTCTCTTTTTACATTAAGCAAGCCTTTTATCCTTACATTTCTGTTGAGCTAGTTCTTACTTTAAAGTTTCGTTAAACAAACTATTGTATTCTTAATCATGATTTGAATAATCTAGCTATGACATTATTGTATTCAATCAAGTTTGAAGTCCAATACTTATTGATGCATTCTAACTTGTTTATTGTTAGACAAGTTTCATTATTGTTATTAGGATATTATGAATACGAGTTTTCTTGAATTCTAATTTCAAATGTTGAATCATTATAGTTCATTTACTTGACACAAGTCATTTTCATGATAAATGAGCTTTATTTTCAAACTTTACTATTACTTAATGTTTATTTAATAATTCATAGTCCTAGCTTAATTTTATTCAAGCAAGGTTTATTATTGTCATTCAATACTTATGCTTTGTAGTTGTTTCTAAGCATAAGATCAAGTATAGGCAGGTTCGCTTACACTTATTCATTGTTTCATATTATTATTGATCATTGTTGTATTATCAAACACTATTGATTCAACTAGTCCTCTAGTTGATGTTCATTAAACTTCAAATTACCCTTGAAAGCTTATCCAAACCAAACTTTCTTTGGTGTGGACTTATACTCTAAATACTTGAGATGAACAACCCCTATATCGGGGATTATTTTGAGCTATCTGATAAGCGTTAAAATGTTTTCTCAATACATAGTACAAAGGGCTGATCACACGGAGTGCGGAATAATGGTCCATATAGTCGTTTAGGCTGTTAAAGGTTTATGATAAAAACACACTTTGAATCTTGGACATGGATGATGATTATAGTCTTACAGGCATTAAAGGTTAAAGTATAAATACTTGAAAACCTAGAATAGAGTTCATGGTCTTATGACCCTCGGTTATGTTTATTCCATATTTTGGATTTGAGTTCTTGATTATCATTGTTAGAAGTACTACCCGGTTTTGATGAGCCTATTTGTTGGCGGATATTATTGTTATTCTCATGTTGATCCATTATTATATCCGGTGAGCAATTGTTTTGCTCACTCTTGCATATTATAAACTCATTCTGACTAAAGTGGAGAAGGTAGATGAACCTTCGACTCTAAGAAAGGAAGGGAAAAATGTACAAGTGATGAAGACTTGTAATTTTGATTATGATTATGATATTAGACTTTTATTTGTTATGATGATCTTAGACTTTATCTTAATGATGTTATGTAATAAATTTATTTAAAGCTTTTGAATGATGTTTAAAGGTTAGATAACTTTGGGATATTTTTGAACTTAATGATGTAACCCTATTTAAGGGAGGATTTTATGATTCAAATATTATTTTATTTGGGTAGATAGTATGATTGTATGAATAGTGAGCACAAAGGTTCATCATTATGGACGAGGAGTTGTGCCTTGAAAACCATGGGATTTGGTGGTTATAACCGCACGTCATGGGCTTGCAGGAGTCTTAACACCCCCTTATACAGTACACACCGTGTTGCTTGATTTACTAAAATAAAAGGCTCAAATTCATACCACCAATGGGTCTTAGTTTTGACTTAACGCTAATCAAAACCACTCGCCCTCGATTTTTATCTACATTTTAACTCCATTCTCAACATCAAATCAATGACAATCGAAGCAAACTAATTCTTTACGACCCCAATATTTGAGAACGATAACTTCTAGCAATCGCTCATACCAAACCATCCCAAATGTTATCGAGAGCAACCACTTTCACCACAACACCGTAATCAGTAGGCGACTTCCCAATATCACAACACTTAAATCAGAATCTGTTGATAATGCAGCATGTATAAGTATCTACAAATCTTTCAGGCCGTTGCCTTGCATAAGCTTTAGCCGATTGTCACTTAACTCATATCCGTGAGGACCTAATGTACATTAACACAATATATTCTAAAGTTAATTACGCCATAAAAATAAATCTATGATGGTAGATTCATTGAACTTGTAAAGGTTAATTAGACTTACATGATCTTTAAACCATTGCACAAATTGTCCATTTCTCAAAATTTTCAAATCCTCGTCCGATATACTCGGATTTGCTTCACGTACTTCAACATCATATTGACTGCAACACAGTTATATACTTAATGTGTTTGTAAAGGAACCTCTCCCAATTACACCAGACATATATAGTTATAACTACTTACTTAATGTATGGTGCTACTTCATTCATGTCGACAAGTGCATACAATGTGGCAGCTACATACTCACTATTGGTCAAGAATCGCCTTTTTTTACTGCCGAATGGGTGTACAGGATGACTAAAGGCCGTTAATTCTCCATTTTCCTCGTGCGCAACAGCCTCATTCCGACGTAAGCGATTGTGCTTCATATGAACATTTGGCTCAAAGTAAAACGAGCAGAAATTAACAAGTTCTTCCATAACATAACTTT